>JAWWEV010000001.1:14016078-14090308 GCA_035583235.1 Hafferia zeledoni
AAAAAGGAGTTCCTTTCATGTTCAAAAACTGCATCAGCTCTTCTGAGTTTGAATTTCAGGTGAAACACCAAGCTCTGAAGGAGTCTCAGTAAACCTCAGGATTTTGGCAATGTTATTCTTACAAAATTACTTCTAATATTCATTGAAGTTTTGTTTTTCAGGTATGCTTCATAAGGATATTTCCAAAATGCAATGCCCTTTGGATCTAGACAGGATGGAGGAGTGAACCTTGTGAAATTCAACAAGGACAAATGAAAAATTATTTAGCTGACAAGGAATAACAATATAATATTTTAGCAAATATGGAGTTACTCCCCCAGCTGTGGACTGACTACTTGGGAAGCAGCTCTGATGAAAAGTTCCTGGGGGTCTGGGCTAACAGCAAGCTGGGCATGAACCAGCAGGATGCTGCATAAGTGAAACTCCTCAGCAGCACCAAAAATATGGGTAGATGTGCAATATTTCAAAATTGCTATTTGTTTCACCTTCAATTTGTCAGAGAAAAAAAAATAACATATACAGCTAGGAAATTCCCACTCAGTCCATTATGTCCAAGATATTTCTGAAGTGCTGCTCTGTTAGATGTTCAAATACTTGGAGCAAGTGGTGAACTATATGGTATTTTGCTGGGATTGAGGGGTGCACTGAGGTGGAATAGACTGCCAATGCCACCAAACCCCACATCCAAATCTTATCAAAATATCAAAAATAATAATGAAAAATGAGAACTGAGATGACAGGTAGGGTTTAATTGGCATGTTTTCAGTTGCTGTCTGTTACTATGGTTTTTTCGGTAAGGATTTTTCCATTGGAATGCCAGAGTTCTCTCATTAGATTCAGTCTGAGATAATTCAGTTATCTAGTAATTCAAGGTTGAATGTCTATTTCTTGTAAACATAATGTGACCTGTTATACTACATCTGCCATTTGTGAGGAATTCCTTGCAGAAACATTTAATGGTGTATATTTGTATTGACATGGAATCCACAGAACAAATGATTGTGTATATATTATTTTATCTAGGATAAATAGCAGAAAGAACAAAGAAAATAATCTCTCTATATATCTCTCTATATTTCTCCTCCTGTATAATTCTTCATTTCAGTATTTCTTGCATGTTTTTTGTGAGTTTGCCTTGGCTGCTCTATTTCCCTTCCCTTATTGCTTCTGGAGAATGTAAAAAACTGCCTCAACACACTCTCAGCATGATCTTTCTATCTCCCTGTGCCTTTTTGTTGTGGGTGGTCTGATCCCCTCCAGAGTCTCTAAAGTTTAGGAGTTTTGACATGGCACATAACGCTTTACAGAGAAACAGATCAGTGTCATGAAGAGAGCCCTGTTTCCTCCCTGGAATTGATGATCAGCTAAGTGTTTGTGCAATATCTTACACTGTAAGGTCCAGGTTCTTCCATATATACCAGGGCATAAAAGATTAGAGAATAACTACTCCTTCCATATAAATCTCATCAAATAGCAGGAGGATTTAGGTGCTTTTCATGCACCTGTGCACTTCAGAAGTGTTCTCTGTAGCATACAGAAGCTATGCATAACACTGAGGTATTATTATGAAAGAAGACATAGATGTAAGCAAGGGTCTAGTCTGCTTATTATCAATATAAAATATAGCTATGGATTTTTTTTTTACAAACTTAAGAGGTTCCTGACAAAGAATACTTCAGGAAAAATGCAAATACGAGCAATGCTAGATCAGAAATAATTTGAATTGTAGGTGGGACTGAGATGGGGATGGGAAGGCAAAATGAAACACAGTCTTCTAGTAGCTGGTTCATAACAATATTTAAGTGTCTTTCTGGGGCCCATCAAACTTATCCATCAAACCCAAAAGAAAATATACAGAGGCAATAGAGGGGCATCTATTTTTATCAGAAAACCACACACAAACTCGACAGTAGAGATGCCAGGAAATTTTGACCCACAAGGAAATATTTTGGCTGATTATAAAAATTCACCACAAAATAAAAGAAGTCAAATTTACTTACTTATAATGTTAAGATATAAAATAGATTTATATTAACTGCAGTCTTCCATGAACTAACACTTAGGAATTCCTGTTCAAACACTAGTTTATTGTTAATTATTTTAGGACAATTGAGATTAGAAAAAAATTCATTACTGAAACCAATCCTAGATCAGTCAGACATAGTGCCAGATTCAAGACTAGGCATCCCCTTTCTTGTAATAGGGGAATCTGAGTTCGAGTTGTCTTAAATGAAGGTTGGACTTCATAAGCAACCTTAGACTTGTGGGTTGTCTGACTTTTTTTTCAAGCAGTAAAGCATAGCTCTGTTTTCTATGTAATATAACATAACTAAAAGAAACATTGGAGAAAAACAAGAAGTGAAAAGTTTAGCAAAGAATAACACTTTTCCTTAAAGCTTCATAGGGAAAATTTAAATCCTTTAAATCCTTCTTTTTTAGTGTAGTCCTTGAAGCTACCAAGGCCTGGGCTCTGAGGCTGTCTCTGCAAATCCATTTCACCCACCCCCCATTCCTGATTTTTACTGGACTTGTGTTGTTGCATTTTCCACTTTCAGTGGCTACAAACTTCTTTGTGCCAATTCAGTGATATTAACACTAAAACTGCAATATATACATACACCAGTATGTCTTCTCTCCACCCAAACTTACAACACATTCTATCCATCTTTTTATGAAACATTTTGGAAAAACTGATGTCTGTTAAAGAAGGTGTTTCATCAGTAAAATCCCCTCTGAACTGTGAGCAGTCATTACTTCAAGTAGTTCACTAAAAGCATGCAATTTTCCCAGTACCTGCAAATAAACATCCTTAGCAATTGTATTTTTCCCCATAAGTATTCTGTCTGCAATGGCAAGGATTGTTTTCTGTCATTCTTGTCAAAATGCAGAGGCAACAACTGTGGATGTATATAAGGCTGAGGTAGATATAAGGGTCACTATATGAGGGTTATATCTCATGAATTTTTTGATGTGTTTTGTGTCTCTGTTTATTTTTTCTTGTTCAGAAAAAGAATAGGGAAAAAAAAGCTGGGAACCCCCCAAATTCTTTTGTTTTCAAAATAACAGGGTCATGCACAACTAATGACGGACATAAGTTTTTAAATAGGCAAGCTGTAAATTTTTTCCTCTAAAAATTACAAAGGTGTTGTCACTGTCATTGACTTTATGATGGTCTGAAAATGGATAAAAACAATACATGAGGAACAAGAACATGATAAATCTTCATTCAGAAATCTCTTCTATCTCCCAGTATAACAAGAAAAGTGAAAGGAACAGATTGCATACAACTAGGTAGAGCTGTGTTGCTTCTCAAAATTAAATGATCAGCACAGTATTATGTCAGTTCATGTTGTTGCAATTTACAGAACACTTTCAAATGAACAGGTGCGCCATCAATAAAATACCATGTTAAATTTCCCTATGTTTATAAGGATGTCTGTGCAAAGATCAAATTAGGTGGCTTGCAACCTTCTCATGAAAACAGAAGCAGTTTAATGACTCCTTGCCCCTCCTCCCCCAATTTTAGGGTGTAATAAAATTTACTTGAAATTAACACAATACATTAGATTTGTCTAGTCCCTAAGAACAACAGATATTAACGTAAAATATGGTTATTATTATTCATTAAATATTCAATTGAGATATTTTAAGCTGGATAAATACAAGTATTTACCATCTATTCACAAAGTAACAATGACCAAAGGGCAAAGTTTTGCATGGTGAGGTAAAGTTTCAAGTTACTTCTAATGAGAACACTTTAGTCCAGAAGGGAAGGTGAAAATGCATCATGTGAAAAGCATAATTAAAATACAACAGCAGTGAAAAACAGTACAAAATAAATCTCTGGAGTATTTTTTTTAAAAATAACATAATCTGTTTCAGAGATAATTTAAAAACTATCCTAAAGTGAAATACAATTCTGACTTAAATTATTTTCTCTCATGGCTTGTACGAAACCTTATCATGGAACTATAATAGTTCTTAGAAATTCAGAGAAATGACTATTGTACCAGTTCTTTTGCACCATTTAAGCACTATTTAAGATTGAACAGTTAAAAGTTATTTTAGATAAACCTTCCAGTAGAGACTCTATAAATGGAACCATTTTTGAATGTGTGCATGCAAGCACCCCAAGGCAAACAATATCTCAGTTGCCAGGGGCTGACACCCCACCCAGAAGCTGTTTTGAGTTGAATAGAAAAGCTTAAATTACTAGGTTAGATTAGTAGACTGGGATGCTATATGACCAGACACTGAGTAGAGGGTTGTTTAAGTCCTCATACAACATACAAGCATCTAAGAAACAAACTGTGCTTTCAGCTACATTCTTCTCTGAAGTTTTTGTCCTCAGGTGCTGCAGGCCAACTCCTCTGCTTGGATGGTTGGTTAGTTTGTGGGGTTTTAAAAGTTACTTATAAAACTTGAGATACCTTTCATCATAAAATGTATCATAAGAAGGATAACATAGAAGAAAAAAAATATATTTAGTTATGGCATCCAGCTTTCTTACTAGAGCCTAATGTAACAAATACTCTTTGGAATTTACATGGGAAACCACATGTGAGACACCATTTCTTAATTCAGGTTTTTGTGTAAAAAAATCTTGTTGCAGTTTACATTATACTGTCAACAGTAACAATGCAGCATATCAGGATGAGAACCCAGCCCAACCTCCAGTGCTTATCTGCAAAATGCTATTTAAAGCTCAGAAAAAATTGGGATTGTTCAGCCTGGGAAAGAGAAAGTTTCAAGGTGACCAAATTGTGGACTTCCAGTACCAGAATGGAGTCTACAAGAAAGATGGCAAGTTCCTATTTACATGGGTCTGTAGTGACAGGACAAGGGGGAATGACTTCAAACTGACAGGGAGAAGGTTTAGATTAAATGTCTGGAAGAAATTCTTTCCTGTGAGAGTGGTGAGGCACTGGCACAGGTTGCCCAGAGAAGCTCCTCCACAGCCTTAATGCAGCTAAGAAAACCCAGCTGTGAAATGCCATGGTGAAGTCACATGCAGACATGCAGAAGCAGAACTCTGCAATGTCTAGAGAAAGTTAAAAAAACATACCATTCATTAGGTCTTCATTTGTAGGTCTTCTAAAAATTAGTTCATGTTTTCATATGTAGCAAAGTCTATACCCAAATCTTTAATTTTGATTTTCTAAATTCCTCCCTTTGATACTGCTTTTTCACATTGTATGTCTCTAAAAGCATAATCTTTTATGGTCAAAACTATGTGTTGAATCTAATGAATTAGCAGAAATATCCTTTTATACTATATTCTTTTATTTTGCATTAACTGGATTTAGTAATATTAATTGTTGTCAAACTTCCATTAAACAGCAGGCCAGGGAAGTTCAAAATCACTTTTTTGTGACAAAGCAGAACATCTCTTCTAGTACTTTTTATTCAAGGGCAAGCAAACAAAATTTTAGGTACTTGTGTCTGTCTTCCTCTGAAGACATTCTTTCTGAAAGCAAGATAAATATTTTTTGTCGGTTGATCACATAGTCAAATCAGTAACAATAAGATTTCAGTTAAATTAACCATTTAGAGGTTTCATAACTCTAAAATATCTTCAAAGCATCAGATTTCACCTTTTTATAATATTATTTTTATCAGGCTACAAGTCAGTAGTTAAGAGATTTTTTTTTTTTTTTTTCCGGAGGTGTTGACTTCTGTGGATCAAAATATTTACACTGGAAATTAAAATGGAGAGAAAAGGCCAAGGAACATGAGCAGGAATTAGGAGACTGCTTTTTAAAAAAAAAATCTCTGAAGGTTTATTTTAGAATGTTATCTCCAGTTGATAACCTGTTTTATTACTTGATGGATAGTATAATGTGGTAAAAAAAACCCCAAACTGAGCAAACCACTTCAAAGACACCTGGGGAAAAGAAAATGGGTCATACAGGCTTTTAAGAAGAAAAACAACATTTTTAATTATGGCTACTTATCTTAGCAGACAGAAATTTCTATTTCAGTCATCTCTCTACGTGAGTAGGCTGTGCTATGTATGCAGTGTCTGATGTAACAAGATGTTACATGACTGCTATGCAGTTTTTTAAAATACTAAACAAAGCAGTGCAAAATCAAAGCAATGTCATCCTCTTGTCCATGACATAGTAGAATAAATAAAAAATATTATAAGCCTATCCTTTCCTTTAAAATGAAGAAATGAAAACTAGCTTCTAAGCAATGCCATGAACCATCCTCTCTGCCCTGTTTCTGGATAAGATTTTGGTAAAGAATTTAATTTAATTGCTAATATATTTAAATGATTTAGCTTAAATAATTATAGTTACACATCATGTAAGCTGGTAAATTTATAAGGGTAGATTTCATATGTCTAAAATGAGAAATTTATATTAGTAAAAGAATGCAATATTATATTTATAGGAATGACTGCACTTATTGCTGTATTAAAGTTCATAGACATTGTGTGTTAGTTTGGGTAAATGCCTTGCCAATTCCAATATGTTTATGGACGTAATAATGCATATCGGTGTTGGGCTGTAATGAATCCAAAATGTTATGGAAATAAGGTGCTTTACTTGCTATGACTCCCTCTTATATCTCACTGAAAGGTTTAAATAGACAGCACAATACTATTTAAAACAGAGTGAGAAAAAGTGTAAAGATTTTAAAAGCTGGCAAATCCACTTGTATTTTCTGTGTGTTTTTAAAAGAATCTCAGAAGTAAATGAAAAAAGTTTATAGAGTAGATTCTTAACCTGTAACAAGGTACATTTATACAAAATGGAAAAACTTTCTCATGAAATCTGTATGTTTTGATCAATCTTAAATATAAACAGACACAGGAATAACAATAACAACAATGACCATGCTGTTCAATTTTTTTCATTATTTTGTTTATCCTTCAGTATTCATTCTGATAACTAAATATTGCCTGAATATTAAATGCAAAATAAAGCACTTTATATGTTTTTGTTTTTTCTTTAAAGATACAAAGATGAATCTTCCTAAAAGATTTAAAAAATTGAGAAGGTAAATGAAATTGGCCTCCGAAAAATGTCTAGAGTGCAAGACTGCTTTGATTGTGATTACAATAATTTATAAATAAAGCCACAGACACAGAGGCTGATTAAAAAATGTTTCCCGAGCAAGGAAAGTTTCTTTCCAGAAACCATTTTCTGGAACCTTTTTTCCATGAAATATAACTAGTACTGCCGCTAAATTGCAAACAGTAGAGTCAAAACATTGACCATAATAGAAAAAAATACTTGTAATAGTTGTAAGAACTTTCTATTGGTGTGTGAGACATAGACCAAGAACCAAACCATGACTGCAGCCAAACAAATAGGATCTCATGCCTAATGTTTCAGACAGATAGATGACTTTCCTTGTCTGTTGAGGTGAACTTAAAATAGTCCAGTTCTTCTTTGAACTTCAGAAAATCCCCTCAAACATTTGTGCCCATATTTCTCTACATCCCCTGAGTAGTAAACTGATTCCATTTGTTTCAGTGTAACCTCTTCCAGTTCTGATTGTGTTCTCCTTTTTTCTCCAAACTAATTTGTAAAGTGCTCTCAGAAGCACTCCAGAATACAAAACTTTTCTCCTCAATGAAGAAACTGGGTGATGGACTCCACCATTACCCAGGCACGAGACCCCTGTAGTGCCTTTGGTCCAAGGTGACAGTCCTGCCAGAAGGGTGGTAAATACAGGGAAGAAGAAAGCAGAGCTCCAAGGCAATGAGTACTGCTTGAATTCTGACATTCAGAAACATAACCATCCAGTACTCCTACTCTTTTGAATTGTATCATGTTGAGCCATTTCTGCACAATACAGCAGTGTCATCTCTTGCTCCCTTAGTGCTCAGTGTGCTTGTCCTGTCTATAATACATACAGAACATAATACACGCTAGAGGAACAGCTGGAGTCAGCCATCATGGAAGTTACAGGAATATGCACTTGTTCTTGTCACTTCTTATTGCTCATGGTGCTCTGTAAAGTGCTTTTCAAATGCTCTGTAGTACCGGCTGTATCTTCTTTTCAACCTGGTGGTCATTCTACCCAACGTAATCCACAGTGCTCTGTTAAATCAACTCAACTAAAAGAAAAATCATGTGTAGCAATTAACTGTCATTGTGTAATTGTGGGGTTTGTATCTGGAATGAGAAGAAAGAAATGACCTGTAAAATCAAAGCTGGGTTTATGTGACAGAGAACTTTGTTGTCTCAGTCTAGTCTCCAGCCATGAGTGTGCAGCACAGTATAGGCTCCAAGAGCTAAACTGCTGCTGCTGCCCTTGATAGTGTCATTCAAACTGCTTTTGAGGTTCTCAACAAAAGAGACTGAGCTGTTTGACAATTAGATTTAAAAGACACAGAGGAAATAACAGTCCATAAAAATGAATTACATTCTAAGAGAGACTCTACCAGCATTTTCTCTCTCAATGGAGGCACAAAAGGATGACTGTGGTGAGGACAGTACAGTTGTAATTAACTTGTCATTTGTATTAATAATTATATAGTTTCAAGACTGTGTATTTTTACAGCTAAGGTCATAGACTAAAATACAGGTTCACTTCTTGCTCATCTCAGGCTCCTCATGGGACACTGCACAATAAATTTATCTTTCAGTGCATTTATTCTTTTTATTACAAAAAGGAATAATAATATTTATTTTTCCCTCAGTCATTTATTTGTAGCTCTGCTTTAGTTGGTGTTTGTCTTGTTATAAATCAGTTCTAACAAGGATTTAAAAAATACTCTTAAAAAAAAAAAAAGGTATGAACATTTTATTAAGGGATTTAGTTTGCAAATTTACCAATTTTACATTCAAATTCTTTATAAGTTACTATATTTTAAGTTTAATTAAAATAAAATGGGCATATATCCCCCCACACACACACAGGTAGATTATGGGGGTGACAGTGTGTGTGTGGATCTCTTAAGGTCTGAGGTGATTGATGAATGCATCCTTAAGGAGCAGAGAACCACCTGTAGGGTGTGGATGCCTTGTAACCAGTAGAATTTTTCCATGTATGTCAGGTGAACTACTGACCAATAGTGTATTGGCATGTTACATACAGGAGTAGATAAAAGTGAAGCTGTTACTAAAAGTAAAGTCTTTTCTCTTCGGTGAGCCTTCTGATCACACTGCAGCCCGAGTTGTCTCTGCCTCCTCAACCACCGCTAAGCTAATCTATATTACCCCAATAAAGGGTGACCCCAATAGTAGATTTTTTTTCTTAATTTTATAAACTTCAGATATTTGAATATATCATTTTAACCAACAGCCATAATTTCATTTGGATTAGAGATGATCCAAAGGAAGGCCATGAATATGATTAAAGGACTGGGGAACTCTGTGAGGAAACACTGAAGGAAGGAGGTATTTTTTCCCTAAGAGAAGGCTCAGCAGGAACATCATCATAGTGTGTCAGTAGTTAAATGATGACAACTTCACAAGGCACACATGGAGAAGACAAGGGGCAATGAGTTCAAGTTGCACTGGAAGAGGTTTCATCTCAACATAAGAATGTAATTTTTTTCCTGTAAAATCAAACACTCACTGGACCAACCTCCCCAGGAGAGTGGGAGAGTCTCCATAGCTGGAGTTTTTCAAGATGTAGTTGGAGAAGGTGTCAGGCAATCTTACCTAACTTGTTTTTCCCACAAAAAGATGGACCAGATGATCTTTACAGGTTCCTTTCCAACTTGACCTATTCTATTATTCTCTGATCCTCTGAAGACTTACTTCATAGTTTAGTCAAAAATAGGAAAAATATGTGTGAATTTCTTACATAGTTAACAAGAAAATCTCCCATTCACTTTCAAATTTACTGCAGGATCAGTATTTCACCTGTCATCTTGCATTAAACTGTAATACAAACAGAAGGTGAAGAATAACCAGATGAAATCATATGTAATTTCCATTTTTCCCAGTCAACAGCATGGTAAATGTTATAAATTTTGCCAAAGTAAATAATCACATTTTTCAGACTGTATATTCATATAATACCATTCAAATTGTAAATTTATTTTAATTGGGAGAGAGTAAATACATTTTTCAGTTTCAAGAGCGAGTGGAGAGTGTTTCTTCGAATCATACACATTGGCTGAAAAGCAAAGAAAACCATCATAGAATGGTGATACAGAATAGTGGCAAATTCTATGCTAAAAATTGCTCACATGAATTTATTTGGTTCTATTATTTAAAATTGACATTAATATTAAAAAACTTTACACTTTCTCAATTTATGAAAAAGGTTCTATATTAAGAAAAGCAATAGCACACACTGTTTATCTATTTATATGATTGAAGTGGAGAAAATTTCGTCCTCTGGTAGACACTGGATACTCACCTAATCTCTGATATCTCACATATTTAAGGTAATTTCTGTGTGTTGAGGCACTAAATCCAGATATCTGGACTTTTCCTCTGAGTCTCACAGACCAGATAGGGGAAATTATTGTTGCGCTATCTCATTTACTTTTTTCAAATGAAAAAAGGATTAAAAGAATTGTATACCATGTTGGGTTTTTTACCTGTTTAGTTTAAAATAAGCATTCATCACACTATTTGTGCCTCAGGGATATAATTTTTTGTCCAGGGATGTACACATGAAGACAAATTTGATCCAACATTTAAGAAGCTGTGAAGTCTTAGAGGTTTAGAGCAGAGCTTTGTACAAAGTTTGGATGCTCATCTTCCATGAAAAATGTAGATTTATGTTCAGAAGGATCCATGAAGATTCTATGAAACATTTCATTCAGTTGCTTCATCAAGAAACAAAATAACAAAGAACACTTCCTTTTGGCATTTCCTGAAATAATTTTTTCCAATAGAAACATGCTTCAGTTTTGTTAAATGTTAGCTAGACTGAAGAAATTTGATTGAATGAACCTTTTCACACTTTCCAAACCAAACTCTAGTGTGACCCAAAGCATGGCATGTATACATATATATGCACATATTTATGTGTAAATACACAATGATATCTGCTGCATGTGTCATAGAATCATAGAATCATTTAGGTTGGAGAAGACCTTTATGAACATCAAGTCCAACTGTTGACCCAGCACTGCCAAATCCACCACTAAACCATGTCCCTATGACATAAAAAACTCATCCACACTTTTAAATATCTCCAAGGGTGGTGTCTCCACCAATTCCCTGGACAGCCTGTTCCAGTTCTTGATAAACATTAAGTGAATAAATTTTTCCTAATATCTGATTTATACCTTCCTTGTCTCACTCTGAGGTCATTTCCTCTTATCCTGTTGCTTGTTACTTGGGAGAAGAGGCTGATCCCTAGCTAGCTACACCCTCCTTTCAGGCAGTTGTAGAGAATAAGGTCCCCGAGGGCTTCCTTTTTTCCAGGTTAAGCAACTGCAGCTCCCTTGTCTGTTCCTTATCTGCCTTGTGCTCGAGACTCTTCATCAGCTTCGTTGCTCCTTTTCAGACACACTATATATCTGTTAATGTCAGAATTTTATAACAGGCAAGGGAATGGCAGTAACTAATTTGAGTGTTGGCGATTTCATTTCAAGTATGTCTCATGGGAAGTTTTCAGTTTCTTAAGTAGTCCAAAAGATAACCTTGCACACCTCAATCTTGCACTTCTGCTTGTAAGTAACCATTGACATTGAGGGTATCTCTGAAAGCAAGGAAGGAATGGTTTAGATTTATCATCAGCTCTACAGTCTAACAGAATTTGACAGCATGAATCTATGAAATGGATAGAATGATTAAAATTTAAATCCAGCCAGACTTACAGCAGCTACTAAAGTCAATGCACTTTCTAAGCCAAAAGTCATTGGAAAGAGTTAAGGCAGAAGCACTGAATCTTTTGGGGTCCATCAATTTCAATTCATTTGCTCTAATTTTATGGATCAGTACTTGGTCTCTTCATTCTTGTGTCTATGAAATGTCAGTCCTTCGTGTGACAGCTCCTGAATAAAATGACCTGCATATGTAATTATAATTTCTACACTTTTCCAGCATTCAAAAATTTACCACATAATATATGTCTGCTAGAATTAGCTGATGCAGTGGTAGAGCACAACTTGCTTTGTTTCCCTTGGCATTGTAAGTGACATAAAATCCAGTTGACTACACTTCCATGGTATAATTTTAATAGTCTGGAGACTATTAAAAAAACATTGCCATTTGCAATATAGGTTTTTAGGAAGTATGTAGTTACGCAATGTGCAAACAGCTAAATTATGTAAAATACATAATAATTATATTGTATTAAAGCAGCTGGAATTACTGTATTAATAATTTAACTGATGCAAACCCCAAAATCATCGATGTGAAAAGATAATTGTTAAATTATGCTTTATATTGGTTCATCACAACCGTTTGTCATTGCACCTGTAAACATCCTAACAATCCATAGGTGAAAGGGATGAGGGAGTGAAACTTCATCTGCAATTTACCCTTACCCATATGATGGAACAGATCCAGCCACTCCCACACACTGGCTTTTATCCCTTTCAAAATGATGTCGTAATATAGTATGTAATACAGTACTATTGGCTAGAAGAAGTCAGCTGTTAGCTAGCCCAGCCCAGCTCAAGTCAGCTGACAATCCCAGGCCTGGTTTCAACTTTGAAGCCTAAATTTAGGCCTCCTGGCTAAACCCATTACACTGGAACTTAATGTCACTGTTCTAGTGCCTTTTTTTATACAAAACCAGATATTTTCAGCAACAATGGTGAATGTCTGATCCTTTTTGCAATTTTGAATATAATTTTCTGTTTGTGTGAAAAGAAAATAGGAAACAATTAATTTAAAGATCTTCAGGGCTGTGAATATTGTAGACTAATTGAGACAGTTTGTGGGGTTTTATTAAGAAAAAAAGAAAGATACAGTTGTGGACAAAACTAAAATCTTGCAGTTCTCTTTATTTTTTTTTTTTTTCTGTGACAATCTCCAGAATCTAGGTCCTAAGAGGAAGTTTACTTGCCCTTTCCTCTGCTTCCAGTCCACTCATTTTTTGATGTCTGTTACTTATATAATCTGTGAAAGCATTCCTTTATCAATTAAAAAATCCTGCTGAACAGTGATTAGCAACACAGTATAGAACCTCAGTTATAAGGTTTACTAAATGCATTGTTTTGTTTTTCCGTGATATTTTCCAAACATCATTTTCCTCTTCCATTCATCATGTGCAGTTGAAGAGGAAAGAGGCATCCCAAGATTTTAGAAAGGTGGCAAGGAAAGAGGAAGGTTTTAGGATGAAAATGTTTGTTTCATTCTGTGTTGAAGGGAAAAATCTTTCCAGTCTCATCAATGGCCAAGATTACTCATCATAGCACTCAAAAATCAAGCCTGAAGAGTTCTTTGGATCAGTGAGTCATCACTGTGCTCGGGGGTGAGGGGGTGGAAAAGGAACCCTTAATATTTTTCTTAATGTCTCTCCATTGTCATTGCCATTAGTAATGTATCAAAAATTTCAGCCTTGTGTGTTAATTTGTCCAAAATTTGAGAGGATATACTCTTTAAAGTGTATATTCATGCTTTGTCAATATTTTTAACCATCATGTGTGTAACAGGAAGTAAAGAAAACCGACAGAGCCATATACATGCTCATCTACCTATTATGCTCACTCTGCCATTAAAGTTCACTGACTAATGGATTTCTGATGCAGATGAAAGTTTTTGCACCATTGAGATATTGCTTTGACAGATCAGGCACAATAATGTGACTGTTAGTCTTTCAAGCCTGAAGAGTTTTCTTTCATGGCTTCAAGAAAAGCCTTTCTAGATCAGCAAGATACTCACGGCAGCCAACATTTTAATGCAGGGAAGTAAAAAAAATAACAGAAGAGGAAAAGTTGCTTTCTTTTCTTCAGTACCAAAGATTTAACTGCTTACTTTTCTTCAATATCAAAGACTTAACAAGCTTGCTTCAATGCTACAAGGATAAATCAAGTTAATTAGACAAAAGTGAAGAGAAGTTCTTAAAGAACAAATGAAGTTCCACCAAGTCCACATAATGAAAAGCCATCTTTGACGTAAAATATTCCAGCAAGTTGAATTATACTTTGGAAAATATTAAAAAGAATTAGTAAATGTTAATAAATAATGTCACAATCTTTCTGAGAGTATGTCATGTGCCTTTACTTGTCAAAAAGAATAAATAAGTATCTGAATACACTATTATTAAGACAAATTCCTAAGATATATATTTATAAACAAGAAAAATTTAGTTCTATTGTCTACAATCCTACTGTTTTCACTGGACACTGAATTATGTTGTGAAGATCTTTGTTGGATTACCAGCATCTTCTCTTACCCTTCTTTTTACTCTTTCCTCCTATTTTTTTAACATAGTTTAAAGGTATTTATTATATAATAAAGGCATTGAAACTCCAAAAAAAAAATCACCTTCTAATATTGATTTAATAATATATATGTTTTTTTAAGGATATATTGGAATACCTAGAATAAATAACACACTCTATTCTAAAAGAATAGAAAATAGATGTACTGATGGTAGAAATCTACGTAAACTTATGTAACACTATTAATAGTCTAAATGACAGTATAGAAAGCACTGCAACATATTCATGGGACTAGTAAAACTAGAATATTATTGAATAATGTGTAAGACTGGTGCTATACTTTATATAAGATTGTAACAAGTGTCTAACTTGGATGCAAGAAATAATATTCAAGTAAAATCCCTACATAGTAAGGGAGAAAGTCAAGTGCCTCTAAAGGATTACACTGAGTATGAAGCTACTATCAATACCAGTAGGATCTCAAACCTCAGAGTGTCACTACCTTGGAGGTAGAAAGGGGTAGCAGGACCTCCTGCTTCACAGGAAAAGCATATTTAAGGAAAATATAATTTGAATACTATTAAATACCCATATAATTAATGAATATTGCTGTTTTTCAGCAGTTATATGCTACTAGTCTTTGACCCCATTACTGTCTCCTATTTATATTTCTTACTTAATTTCAGGTGTCACTCTCAACACTTCAGTGTTATTTTAATAATAGGCATTGTAACTATTTCTTTTGCTTAAGAGCATAATTTCCATATACTGAATGCTTGTACTGCATCCTCTTTTCACTGAGCAGGCTAAACCAGACTTTTTATTTAAAAAACTCATGTGAAACAAAACACTGCTGGTACTTACTCTCTTCTCAATACTCAATAAATGCAGCTTCTTTTATTCCATACAAGTCATGTTTATAAGGCTACTCAGACTGGACTCTGCATCTATTGTAATTGTTTCTCAATGCTATACTCACATCTTGGCCTAATATCTTGCTTTCGGAAGCCCTACATTCTTTATTTGCTTTAGCTGAGTTATTGTTTCCTTTTTTGAATTATCATGTAACAATCTCTTACTGTGAATCTCCCCCTATCTACATCTGACAAAAAATTCTGGCCCTTTTTATATCCAAGATATATTTTATGATTTGATTTGGATATTAAAATTCCATGTTATATTTTATAAGAAAAACTGCAATTACATATGCTATTGTTACATTCACTCTAAAATATTACTTACTAAAACATTATATAAATATTAATTTTTCTGTGCAATAAGCTAAATTAGTCTATTTTCAGCCTAGACTCCCAACTAAAACTTCTATATATGCTTGGTATGACCTTTGTTATTGCTGGAAATGTAGCTTTAATAACAGGTGTTAATTTATTACTTTTAGATGCATTTAATTGTGTTCATATTTTAAGGACTGAGATCCTTTCAGTAGATAGTGAAAAAGCTTTGTGCTTATTCAGTATATTTTAATTTTGTTAGTAACAATGTATTTACTATTTTCCCTTTCAGCCCTGTTTTGACATCTAGATCAAATCAATCTGTCTACAGTAAATGCAAGATTAATTAATCTTTTACTGTCTATGCATTATTCTGCTTTTTACCTAAATTCAAGGGTTTCTCCCCCCCAAATTAACTTTCACTCCTCTGACCAACTTCTACGTAAATAATTATTCATGAAAATTATGCCAAAATTTATTTGCTAACAGAGCATTGCATGAGGAATTAGTGGAAAAGAAATAAAGAATTCAGGATTGTATCTGGAGTATTGAATTTTAAACTCTTATTTTAGGTTTAGTTTTTAATTTTGTTTTGGTTTGGTGAGTCTTGGAAAAAGAACTTAATTATCTTCTTTAAGTACTATTATTTAGAATGTAGCCTTTTACAATCCTTTTTATGTATTCAAAGCACTCAAGTCTTCATGAAAAATCACTCAATTTCCTTTGGAAGACTGAAAGCGAATTTTAACTTACCTTAACAGCCCTAACAGCAAGCCCATTCATTAGTGGGACTAATCATAGATATTGGACTGGTTATGGTCTTAGTTTTAAATTCAGTTTTGGAGAGGTAAATTTTTCTCCAGACAGGAGCCTTCTTGCAGTTAGTGTCTCCAGGAAAAAGAGCCAGTAGTCTGGGATCTCAGCAAAAACCACCTCCCTGCTCAAACCTGAAAAACATGAATGGGAGAATTCAGAATTAAACTTTAACAGTATGAGCACCAACCAGAACAATGTCTGCCTTCATAATGTGTCTTCACATTAGCCTATTACTGTCCTGTTTTTAGAGGCAGACATCCAGTACCAGGGTTCTGCAAAGTTCAGCACAAATATATTTTTGTCACAGGATGAGCAGAACACCCTCAGCTGTCTAATTCAAAGTAATGAACTCCTGAATTAGCTGGTTTTAATCCTAACAATAATATGAATAGTCTTATTTGGTGAGGCCCATGGTAACCATCTGCACTTCAACAGAGAAAATCAGCTTTAGTGCATTTTACTTAATGCACCTTCATGACATCAACATGGAAAGCAAGTGCAATCAACTCTGTTGCAGTTTATCAGTTCAATGATCCTTCATTTAAAAGAGATTTATGTAGAGCCCTCTAATGAAGTAGTAGCAGCTGTGTGAGGTTTGGTTTGGTTTTTTTTTTAGAGCACCTTTTCATTTTCTGTTTTTAGCAATGAAATATTAAGACCTTGAATTGCATTGAAAATAGTCACTGACAAAGCAAAATGTGCTCAAAAGGAGTCATCAGAATATAGAGATAAAATAGTGTGTGTTTGCCAGCTATGTACTGACGTAGAATATAGCTTTGACTGAGATTTCTTTGAGGGCAACAAATAACATAAAAATATTCTGCAAACTTTTGGAATATTAGTTTATGTGGTTACTTGTTTAACTGAAATGTTGAAAGAAACACTTAAATAGAATTGCATGGGCTTACTACATTTGAAAGCTCATTACCAAAGACAGAGATCTGCACTGAAAAAATCCTAGATCCAAACCAGTGAAAGTAGGATAAGAGAAAGGAGATTCCAAATTCTTTAGTATTCAATTCAATATAACATAAGAAGATCAAAGATATATAATGAAGGCTGAAGTATAAACTCAACATTGACTCTGTAACATAATTTAAAAGTCACATCAATTCCTACAACATTAAACTGAGGAAAAGGTCAGATTATTAATTTCTGTCTTTCTATATGCAACAATACTGTCATTGAAATTAAAAAAAAAAAAAACAAAACAAAAACAAAAAACCCAACCAAAACAAAACCAAAATGCTTCTATCCATCTATAATATGAACTACATTAAAAAGTCCCTTTGCCTTATACCTCTGCATTACAATACCAAGTTCATTATAAATTCACCTATATTTTTATCTTTTCTGATTACAGGATCAGTTCCACAGCTCTTCTCACAAACTGAATTCTTGTGTTGAAACACAAGCATGGCCGTACCAATAGGGCTGAATTTAAATGTGATTGTGTGTATCTAAGCTAAGAGAAAGTCATATATATTTGAGGTTTTGCTGCTGTTTTTCACGTCTTTATGGATATTTTGGTATAGGTTTCATACTTTCTATTTTTTCTTCAATTGAATGAAGGTAAGAAAATAGAGATTCTGATATATTAACATAAGTCCCAATTGATTTGAGAAGATCCAATATAAATGGAACAGACAATAAAATTGAAAGATCTGGCAACACTGATGGAGTAGATACTCCTGCAGTGTGTCAAGTGCGGTCACTGAATGGGCTTTTTGGACAATTTTATAGGTTTGGCTTCAATTAAGATCCATTTTTTCTCATCGACCCTAAGCCTGCTTAGCTTCCTGTCAAAACCAGTACGCCAAACTGTTGCCAGTTTAGGTTTTTCAACTTACTGCTTAATATAGATGAGTTTCTCACTGTAATTTTTCTCCAGAATAAGGTGTCACAAATGGAAGACTTGTAAATATAAGTCATCTCTATGGTGGTGACAAGCTTTGTTTTCTTGCTAGTAGGACATTTAAATTGTACCGCTTGGCTGCAGAATCTCATGCTGTGCTGCTGCATTCAGAAACCATTATCACTGTAGGAAGTAATAGCAAATGGATGTACTAATTGGGTGTTTTGAAAGATAATGATGAAGATAAGGTTTATCTACATCTCTGTGATTCATAGCTATGTGAAGCAGAATAGCTAAAGAATGACATAGTAATTCAAGTAATTGCATTTTATTGTAGATAAATTCATGTGCTAATACTGTGAGCTAGAAAGAAATACCTAGAAAGATAAATTTCAATGAGGTTATTTGTCAGTAAAGTTCATATGAGAGACATAAAAACCCATAGGCTTTGGACAAATCTGTGAAATTTGTTTCTTCATCTCCAAAGCAATATTAGGGTTAACAGTTAAAAGTCTCTCAGAGGATAATGATTATGAAGGCAAAGCTTCTGTGATGTCTAACCACTTGGCATTGTTGTCACTAAAGTTTGCAGAATAAATTTAGAAAGATAAATGCTTTAGATTGGATATTAAGAAAAATTTCTTCAGCCCAGGGGTTGTTAAACATTTCAACAGGCTGTTTAGGGAAGTGGTTGAGTCACGATCCCTGGAGATACTTAAAATCCATGTAGATGTGTCACTTACAGACAGGGTTTAGTGGTGGATTTAGCGGTGTTAGGTTTACAGTTGGACTGGATGATTTTAAGGGTCTTTTCCAACCTAAGTGATTCTATGATTCTATGGTGTCATTTAAAATAAAATCTAATGGTCTAAGGTTAATAAACATCAACAGTTGACAGCTGTTTCCAATAATGTTAAAAATCTAATGTTAAAGGAATAAGATACAAGGAGAGGGTATAAATCTGAAGAACTAGACTAATTTTGACAAAATTCAGAAAGTTTCAGATTTTTTTCTTTCTTCAAAGCTCTGACTTTTTTCGTGAAGCTTCTCATATACTTACATTTCCCTTGGTACTGTATAGATTCTGTGATGTAGCAAAGAAACAGCATAAATATCACCACAAATACTCAGTGACACCTTTAGTAATAAATTTTACTGCAATGGGAATTAAAACCTGAAATATTTACTCATATGTGAAATCTAAATTATCACTCTGCTTGCATTTCATTTGTATCTGGACACCGTTTCATATCTGATACAAAAAAGAGAGATTCAGCTCTACGGAATGAAACAGGTTAGGCATAAACTCTCAAATATAGCTTAGGATAAACTAGAATTTTATAAAGTATTTGAAGTTCTGTAAGAGAAGTAGGGGAAGAAAATAGTTATTGAAACATTCCTTCAAACTGGAAGAGAGTAGGTTTAGATTAGATATTAGGAAGAAATTCTTTACTGTAACAGTGTTGAGGCCCTGGCACAGGTTGCCCAGAGAAGCAGTGGCTGCCCCATCCCTGGAAGTGTTCAAGGCTCATGGCAGGGGGTTGGAACAAGATGATGTTTAAGTCCCTCCAACTGAGGCCATTTGATGATTCCATAATTATTAAACGTAAATTCAACTTGAAATACTTCAGAACTAATCTCACTGCCCTTTCTAAACACATATACATGTAAATATGCCTGTGTGTCTTTTGTTTGTGTGTGTGCAGGAGTATTTCTCAGTTGCATCACCTCTGTATATGTGGAAAATCCAGGAATAACTTCTCTTCTTCATCCCTTGCTCACCATATGATTTAGTATAGAAAAAAATGGGTGTGATTAACATGAGAGACAGAATTCCTGGCATGTTGCAGCTCTGGAAAACCAACAGATCTGGATGACTGGAGCAGTGCTGTACCACGGCAGCATTCTGTGAAAGTCTGGTGAGGAACAAGTAAGGAAATAATGTAATTGCAGATGACTGTGATTGAATATGATTCAAATTGCATTGCAGGAGAAAGGTCAGACAGTGTAAACCTGAGCATAAACGCAAGTCTGGAAGCAGGAGAGTGCAGTGGAATGCTCTATTGAAGTGCATTTGTTAATACCACTTTTTAATAGCACACATACAACTCGTAGTGTCTGTCCCAGAATTTAAGGTAACCTGATTTGTCTGTTTTCTTTCCTTTATGTTTAGTATGCTATAAAATGAAAGAGTTATCATGGTTTGCCCATAACAGTAATGAAAAGAAGTAGTTCTTCCCAATAATAGTAGACTTTAGGACATAAAATTAATTCCTATTTGGTGATTGCACTGAGACAATAATTATGCCCCCAAAATTATAGTACATAATCCTGTGGGTTCTAATTAAATAGTATAATAAGTTTAAATGTCATTTTTCTTTTTCAGACCTCACCTATTGTCCTGACTGATAAATCGTACAACAAACTTTGCTGAGAAACACAACATTAATTTTTGCCTGAATGCTAAGGAAAGTTGCAAAACTTAAATTACCTTTCCTTTAAAAGTGCTTCACACAAAACCAGTGGCCATCATTTGCACTTCAACAATGTTTTTTATATTAAGCCTCAGTCCTACAAAGGTGCTTAACTTTATTCACCAGGAATCAAATAGTTGATTTCACTTTTCCAGCTGTGTCATATTTTTACTCCTTGCAGTTGCCAGGCATTCAGTTCAGCTTATACAAATACCCATATGTTCAAAAATGCAATGTATTTGCAACACTTCAGATAACACAAGCAATAGAAGAGAGTGAAGTCATTTATCTAAGAGATTGCTTGCTTTCTGATTTACATAAACATTGCAATGTGTACGTGTTGGCTTGAGAGGGTTGAAAAGTCTTTGAAATTTTGAATCCTTCTGTGAATGAAAACAAGATTTGTGAAAATCCAAAACAGTGCAAGCTAAGGTATTTTAGAGAATGCATTAGATAGGAAGGATACTAAATAAACACTCCAAGAGAATATAGATCATTTGCTGTCCCTTACTGTGAGGCCAGTAATATTCTGCTGTTGCCTTCACTGCACATTTCCCAGTGATTCCACAGTGAATAACTCCAGCTTGTCATAGAGTTCTTCATGAAGGTGCTTCTAGACTGAAGCTTGACAGCTAATAGTCATGAAAATCTGAGATGTTTAAAATGTGCAGGAGAAGCAGTTGTTCATACACTGTAGAAACATTCAGTCAAGGGTCTATACTGAAAGGTTTATCCTGTTGCTCTGATGTTTTCCCTTTTTTTATTAAGCCATTAGTGTACTAAAAGCTGAAATCAGGTCTGTTCCATCCTGGCAGATGCTCTGTACCCCTGTTACATGGCCAGATGTTAAAACAACCTTCCCTTCATTTTTATTGTTCCAGGCAAAGTGTATTGTTCTGTTATACCACTCCTGGAACTCACTTTCAATTGATGCCTAAATCATACTCCTACGTAAGATGGATGTCACATCCCAACTGTCATTTTGGTAAATTGGGATAAGCTTCTAGCCATGCATACCAGCCTGAACATTCCTGAGTTCTCGTGGAGATGAAAAGACCAAGAATTATACAGGCAAGGGGAAAAGCAGAAGTTTGGGTGCCCGTTTCAGCATCAATAAAGTATCATTAGTCTATGGGTTGATAGTTCAGCATAGACCGAGTTGTGTGTAGATTTAGCTTTAACAATGTAGAACTTTGAACTGAAATTAAACTCTGATGGGAGAAGTGCTAAGTTAACTTTTTCTTATATGTGATATGCTGCCTGTCTTATATGAAGTTAAACCTAACAAACACATAGAAAACAAAAGGTTTGCTTGTGTATTCAAATGTTCATGCTGAAGCCCATATTTTCAGCATCAGTCAAGAAATTGTGACTTGGGGAGGATATAAATACAAAACAGTACTTCAATATACCCAGCTTATGCTGCAGCTCTTTCATTGAGTCACGGATAAATCTGTCTATTGTAACCTCCTGACTTCACTGTAACAATGAAAAGAATTATGTTTCAGGACTATCACTGTCAAGCCATACCCAATATTCAATCCGAATATGGTTTTGTACAAAATATTTGGTGTCACTATGTTTCCCAAAATTTCTTTGTTTTGTTGTGTTTTATTTGCTTGTTTGTTTTATTTAACAAAATAAAAGCAGTTCTATAATAATTTAGCTACTTATAGTAATTTAAATCTTAATCTAATGATTTTTTCTGCTACATTAATTTTGTAATTAAGAGTGAGAATGAAGATCATGGCTGACAACATTCACAAGCTAGGCTTCTAATTCCTTGATTAGCTCCTGGCAGAAGAATTGAAAACAGGCAATTTCATCTGTTTTCTCTATGGGAATGATACAGACACGAACATGAGTTACTGTTAAAAAAAAAAAAAAAGGAAATCCAACCCTGAGTGTCCACATGTGCCCCAAAATATTGAATCAAATAAATATAGTTGATAGTATAAAAGATCTCAATGTGAGTTCTCAAAGATTATTTACCAAGTGACAAAATTTTGCAAGAAAAAAGCAGAGTTCCTTTATATATTATATAATTTTATGGGAATCATTGGTGTTTAGACTGAAAAAATATATTTGTATGCATATTCTGAATATTCTCAGTAGTATTTTCTAAGTAAAGACAATATGTTTGTACCATTTTCCACAGAAATCAGTGCTCATACGGTTTGAATTTGTATTACTCAAGCTCATATGCAGTTTCAAGATGTAACTTTTCCTGAAATATTTGTCATGCTACTCCAAAGTTGACTAGAATCTTCAAAATAGAATGAGTTCCTTATCCTGAGATGGGATGAGAAAAGTGACATCTCAATGAAATTTAAAAAAAAAAAACAAACCATATATTATCATTTCTTTTAGCCCATACAATTTGCTGTTTGGCAAAAAAATACATTTCTGTGACTCATGAGATTGATATCACATTGCAAGACAGAGAGTTGCTTTCTCAAATGTTGAAGATATGACCTTACAGCATTCCCACAAAAGCCTTTAATGTAATTTCTGCTTGATTTTATCAAATCAGGTGTCTGTCTGTGCTCAAATGAGTTTTCTTGAACTTTGCAGCTAAAGGATTCAGAACTGAGTGCTGCACCCATTAATAAAAGATGGTTTGCCTTACTTAGTATGGGAAGAAGTAAGGTAGTCATAAATTCACAAATGAAGTGCTGTATATATTTCACCATGGCTGAATCAAGAATAACACAAAATTCAATATTCATTTAGAAAGCACAGCAGTGTTCATATGATACTGAGTTATGTAATTTTAAACGCTTTAATTTCTGGGGTCCAGAGAGCTAAATTATTTATTTCTCTGCATACATTTGAAAATTTCATTATTCGTTGTGAAGAGGAAGGAAAAAGGTTTATGTACTGTTTGTAGGTTTAAATTTCAACTGTGCTCTGCAAATTGTAAGTTGTTCATACCAGGGATTGTTTATAGGTCAGAGACAAAGGATACCATCAGGTATCTGCCTCCAGATGTTAATCTCTATCCACACAGAGGGCAGTCTCAGATACTACCTGAGCAAGTTCTTCAGTGTCCCAATTCTCTATGTTGTGAGGAAAGGTAATGTGAGTCTCTTATCTGCCTAATTCATAATACTTAAGGGAGGAACAGTTTTCTCACTGTGGTTATCTGCATGTCAGTCACAGAATCACAGAAAGGTTGAAATTGAAAGTGAACTCTGGAGAACATCTGGTCCAATCCTCTTACTGAAGAAGTGTCATCTAGAGCATTTTGCCCAGGACTATGTCCAAATAGCTTTTGTAAATCTCCAAGAATACTTTACCTCCCTGAGAAATTGTCTCTGATACTCATTCAGCCTCACAGTGCAAAAAAACCCCTACTATTCCTAATGTTCAGATAGAGGTTCCTGTGTTTCAGTTGGTGTTTGTAAACTCTTGTCCCATTACTAGACTCTGCTGAAAAGAGGCTTGTTACTTCTGGGTCCCCTTTTAATGTATTTAATACATCACTAAGATTTTCCTCTGAGGTCTCACAGCTCTTTTAGCTTTTCTGATGCCTAAGAGGTTTTTTTTGGTTTTTTGATATTTTTTATAGATTTTAGAAGTAGTAGTAACTGTAGTAAAATGTAGATTTTAGCTTATCAGTATTCCTAGTAGCTTAAGTTCAATGTTTATGCATACTAACCCCTATCCCATATCAACCCCT
The DNA here is from genome assembly GCA_035583235.1 of Hafferia zeledoni. Lineage (NCBI taxonomy): Eukaryota > Metazoa > Chordata > Aves > Passeriformes > Thamnophilidae > Hafferia > Hafferia zeledoni. The sequence continues at coordinate 14,040,398 of JAWWEV010000001.1, forward strand.
CAAGATTCCATTAGCTATTTAATCTTGTTTTCAAGGCAGAAGGCTGAATAATATCTTAAGCCCTGTGCTATGAGACACAAACCTTGGCAGAGTACTCTCAAAGATCAGAATACTGGAAGGCCTCCAAGTGCCCTGTGTGCTGCCAGGAAGATGAAGATGATGAAGCGGGGGTCCCAGACGCCCACAGACTCAATTCTGGATGGGCTGTGCTGGGATTGGGATGGGACAGTACTGAGGGAAGGGTGAATGGAGATTGGATGGACACGATTATAAAACCCATGAAGCCAGGGTTTGGGCAGGGGCACATTGATATGTATTCCTGAGGGCCCTAGGCCTGGACATTAAAGGACCTACCCTTTTATCTTATCCTACATTAGGTTGGCTGGAGTCCTGTTTTCTATGGTCTCTCAAGGCATCATTTCTTTGTAGAAGAGATGCTCCACTCCTTTAGTCATTTTACTGGCCCTTCACTGAACTCTCTTTAGAAGCTCCATGTCTCTCTTGTACTGTTACCTGCCCATATGTCCACCTTTTATATAGTTTCTCCCTGCTTTCACCTTCTGTATATATCAAGCATGGGTCAGAAAGGTTGAGGTTGCCCTTTGCTGCCAATATTCAAGCTACCTGCTAAAATGTATTTCACAGCAAGCCACACATTCCCAAGGCTGACTGTTAGGCTCATCTGCTCTATGCTATGAGCATATTCCTTATATTCCTCAGACCCTGCTGGACTCATGTCACATTTTCCTGTGTATCACTGTCTGCTTTGTGCTTGAAGCTGGACAGAAACTCAGAAAGTTAAGTTTCATTTGGAAGATTGATATTTAAGGAAAAAGTACGACTTCAAATTCAGTAAGAAGAGGAAGAGATCAGTTTCAGTACTTTTTATCTCAAAAATGTTAAAATGTCTTTAATAGTTATCTGAGCAGTTCATAAATGTAAAGGCCCTTACATCCTATAAATCCAATTTGGGCAAGTAACACATGACTTTTACAAACTGCTTATTCATCAATGCTATTCGCCCATTCTTCAAGTCTTTAAGAGAAAGATACTGTGACCATAAAATGAGTCAATTATTTCTTTTATCATTAACATTTGCTTTTTTAATTTAGGTGTTCCAATTGTTTGATTACACAAAAAAAATTACAAAACTGCTAACTGATATGTCTAGTCTATATCACAGACTATTAAAATCTGAGCTAGTCTGTATCAGAAAACATTATAAGTTGGAAAGGACCCACAAGATTAAAATACTTTAAAATTAGTTCTAACTCTTTCAAAGCATGTGAAAAGCAGAAAAAAATGCAGGGTTTTTTGCTTGTTTGTTTGGGGTCTTTGTTTTTGTTTTTTGTTATTTATTCTAAAATATGTTTGGTTATTATTATTGTTGTCATTGTTATAATCATTTTTATCATATTTTTCTTTTTTCTTTTTCTTTTTTCTTTTTCTTTTTCTTTTTCAGAATATTAGGCCTAAAAATGGCCAGCATCAGACAGTTTTAATAGGAGAGATGGAAGATTGATTTCATTGGCATTTACCTGACACTCAGATGTCATGTATCCATATCTAAAAGACCTAAAGCTAAACTGGATTATAAAAAGAAGAGAATGTAATGAACAAGAAATTAATTTTAAAAGCTTTATTAATAGTTGAGATAAAAATCAAATTTGATCATTAATACTGTAATTATATTCTGTCCTCACCTTCTAGCCACTGTTAGCTTGAATCTGACTTTTGAAAATGTTATCAAATGATTCTCCCACCAAAACTAATTACCCTTAATCAATACCCACTCCTTGATTTTGTCACATTGTTCCCCAAATGTATAGCAAACAAAAATGTGTGCTGTAATTTTCTGCTCTTTCAAAAAGTAATATTGTGCATTTTAATAAAGAACCCTCTTCTTATAGGCATATGCAGTTGGAAGTAAACATGAATTGTTAATAAAAAAGGAGAAAAGTCCTTTTGAAAAACAAAATGTTGTATCATGAATTTTTGTTAAACACTAGGAGGTTTTTCATGCCTCGACTTCTTCCTTCTCAGAAGGTCATCAGATGGGAACATTGACTGTAGCTCCACTGAAGCACTTGGTTACAGCAAGGACTCTCAAAAATGACAAAGCAAAAAAAGATTGTGAAAAAGTACAGGGAAGAAAATGTCTTACCATACTGTAAAAACTTTCATAATGGTGACTGAACACTGATGTCATAAGCCTATTCTTTGTCAAAATATTCTCAAAGGTACATTCAGAATGTGCAGTGAAATTTTTCTTACCTTCCTGGCTTTTTGTAGATCTGTTTGGTTATGCTTGAAGAGCTGAATTGCTCAAATCACATAGATAACAAAACAAAGGTTAAAGAATACACAGGTTGGAATGATTAACACTACAATGTTATCTAAGAATTAAGGTTTTAACTACAATAAATATATCAGGCACTGCGTGAGCACCAGTCTAACTTCCTAATGAAATAAATTGCGATCTTTAAAAATATGGTTTGCTATAATTTATTGGCACTCCAGATTTGTAATTCTATCTTTGGCTAGAAATTCTGGAATAGAACTTTTCTGCAAGTAGTGTTCAGAGTCAGAGAGAAAATACATTTGTAAATCCAAAATCTGCCTTAGGCACTGCTAATGGGTGAGTTTGCATCATGCTAAAAAGTGGGATTGGGAAGTAGTTGTGAAACTGATGAATGAAATCAAATGCTGTTCATATAAGTGCAAAGACAAGGATATAAAATCAGAAAAAAACTGGGGTTATTCATTTGACTTCATTAGAATTTCTGGAAGTGAGTGTGAAACAAGAACTGTGCTTTCTGATATCTTTGGGTGGACAGAAGAGTAAACCTTTGAGCAATAAATTATTGGCAGTTAAGGAGTGTTCCAGCAAGTGTTGCCATATGTTTGCTCTGTTTGTTTCCCTCTTTCCTGAGCATCTATTTTTGACCACTGTCTGGAGGAAAACACAACACCAGATGGATCTTTGGACTATTCTTATGTTCCCACCTTATACTTGAAGGTAGCAGGAAGAAAGTAACCTGTGAAAAAATAAGGCACTTGCCAAATCTTTGACGGAAAACAGACACAGTAAGAGTAGCTATGAGATCTGCTGTCTCCCTCTTGATGAACTGTTCCACATTGAAAAATAGAGGCCACTACTTTGTTTAGATATTACTCACAAATGATCAAGGCATCTGTTTAAAGACAATTTTCTTACATTCCTGGAATACACTTAAACTTTTCAGTAAAACTTGAAAATTTTTAGCACAGATTCAGCAAAGGACTAGAGAAAAGCCCCTTTGCACATAATTTCATTTTGCAGCAGTTTCTGGAATCTCTTCTATATTTCAGCATGACTTGTTGCAAACTACAAATAAAATTAATCTCAGATGCTTTCCTCTCAGGGCATTTGTTCCCCTCTGATTATTGAATACTATGGGTTTCTTTTTCCATCAGACATTGAGTTTGCCCAGTGTGAGCTGTATCATTACATGGTGTGTAGTACAGTGACCTTCCCATAAGCAGAAGGCTTTAATAACATGCATTCAGTGCAGCATGAACAAAAAAACAAACAAACAAACAAACAAACATTTTTTTTTTCATTTTATGAACAAAGACTAATAATTTTTATTTTAAAAATTATTATGTTTTTCAGCATCATTTTCAAAAAAGCATTGCAAAAGTAGATAGCCATTTGTTGTCATATTAGAATGGGCAGTCATTTATAATGTCTTTTGTGGAGTTTATTTTATATATTTCTTTTTTTATAAAATTAAATGGTTGCTATTTCTACACTTAGGAGCTAAAGGACATGATAACACCGATGGAAAATATATGGTTTTCCCCTAGAATTCAAATTCATTAGAATGAGTAGTTTTACTCATATTGTTCATGTCAGATTATCTGATATTGCAATCACATATTCACAAATATGTTACATATATAGATAATGCTAAGTGTAAAAAATAAACTTAAATAGTAAAAAAAAAGTTAAAATGTGTTGTTTTAAAGTCCAACCAACTGTATATTGTGGAGTGTAGTCAAATAAAGCACTAACAGATGCAAGCTGAAAATCTGCTTATGTATTCTTTTTCTATCTGCTAATAAGCCTAAGGAAAGAAATATCATTTTACTTTTAAAAGTAATAAATCCAGACCTTTTTTGTCCCTAAAGCTCTGTGGTAATTAGAAAACAACCCAGGTCTCATGACAGTTTCAGTTCCAGTTAAGAAACTAGAAGCTAAACAACCAAGTGGAAAAATGTCTTTTAAGAGGTATGGAGAAGCTAATGTGAATTTGTCATGAAAAAAGCTCTGTCAAACCAATTTAATTTCCTTCTCTGACATAGCAATAAGATTTGTGGATAGAGAAGAAGTTGCAAATGTCATTTTTCTATGCTGGTAAGGCTTCTGACACATGACATTTTTATGTGCAAACAAGGAAGCATGGTCTAGATGAAAATAATGTATTGGGCTGTGAACTCATTGGAAATCTGAATACCTTCTAGTGCTTTACTATTAACAATGAGAGTTTATCAAGCAGAATCAGACTTTTGCTGTTTTCAACATTTTTATTAACAACCAGAATTAAGAAATCTGCTTATTCAACTCACAAATTGCATCACTATGAAGGAGATTGCTCATATACAGGGGAAGGAATTTGGGACTCAAAGTGATCTTGAAAAATGAATGATGTGAGATATGAAAGATGCATGATGCTCTTTAACAGAGGAAAGGGCGAGATGCTGCCACTCAGGCAATTTCATGTGGCAACCCAGAACTTTGTAGGGAGCAGCTATTCAGAAAAGACATCAGGATGCATCATTGAATCTGAAGATGTCCTAAAAGAGAATGATGTATTTGGTGACAAATTGATAACCAAAATGGTCAAACGATGAGGAGAGAAACCATAGTTGGAATGGTTGTAAATAAACAAATATATTCTACACATTTTTGACTACTTTTGGCCATGTGCCATGCTTCAAGAGGATGTATTGCATAAGTGAGGAGATGATTGGTTATCAATTCAATCTGTCCTGCTTTGGGTCTTTTAGTAAAAAGAAACAACTATTGAGAATGAACATGATACAGATGTCCAAAGATTTATCAGTTGCTGAAAGAAAAAAGACCTATAAAGATAGGATTTCCGTGTACAGTTTTTCTACTATGGAAGTAAGTGAAGCGGTCTTCATCCATAGAAAATTTGAAAAGCAAACTAAAGAAAACCCCTGGCAAGAGGATTACCATCTAGTTTATCTCAGGTCCCAGGACAGAGTAACAGATTTAGTGATCTTTCACAGGTCAGTGACTCTGTGACTTCAAATTCTTTCACTTGTATTTTCTTTACTGAGTGAAAACTACTGGGTTTTTTACTAAATGTAGGTTTTGTCCTTCAATTATTTTTTCTCAGTATATCTTTAACAATAGCAATAGAAGCCATCTCAGCTTCTAGTCCTCTAAAATAAACCTGTTGAGACCAGATTACCTATTTAGACTCTATTTACCAAGGTGCAGCAGGGACTTCTTCTGAAAAATTACTTAGTCCACTTTCTTTGATAAAGGATTAGGATAAAATTTCTTTTTTTCCGCTGGCTACAGGAGAAGCCAGGGCCAATCTAAAATAGATCTAATTTTGATGGTAGCATTCATTGAAAGAGGTTTTATTCCCCTTTCAGGTGTTAATTATTCTTTCCAATAATTATGGAAAGAGATCACCAGCAATATTAATTTATATATATAAATTAGTTCTGTGATGTATTATTGCTTTAGTTAATTACATCTGGGGAAAGGCAGGAAATGACTCAGATTTTTGATAGAGGACCGTCTCTCAAGGGCTCATTTGATGGCATTTGAACTATCTGCATTCATGTGAAATCATTAATGTTTGCCCACAGAGTTCTTGTGTCTTTTATACAGATGGGCAAAAGCCTGAAAGAAGACAATAAATATAGCTTTATTTTCCTTTCAGAGTTTTTGTATGATTGAAAAATTTGGGTTTGGTTACCATCTAATTTTATCTAAAACAAGTGATAAATGTGATGCTCTTTATTTATATCATGTGTTCTTCAAAATCCATTCTTGCCCAGTAAATCTAAAGAAAAAAAACAAAACACCTAATGTCCAAATCTCTGTTTTTTGAGAAGATGGTAGATTATCCTTTGTAAAGAAAAGTGATAGAATTACCAATAAAGAAAATACTCTTTGACAAATTCACAGAGCCTATTACTGGCAGGAAAAAACAAACAAACAAACAAAACAAACAAAAAAAAAACAAACCTAAACCAAAAACCAAAAACCAAACAAACCCCCAGAAAAACCCCAAACCCAGCTGTAATAGAAATAACAGATAAAACTTGAACATTTGTCTGTCAGCTTTTTGGAATAATACTTTATAGTGTCTCTATTTGGAAGTAATTAGTTGTTGATAATATGATGGCATGACAGAAGACAAAGGAAGAGAATTCAGCTGTGCTATTTTTTGCTAGATAGCTTAGAATAGCATTTTTCATTCATTCAATTAGCAGTAGATCACACTTCTTCTTATGGCAGGAACTGTTTTGCAGTCCCACTGATTCTGGCCAGCAAGCAGCAGAATTACCAACTCCATGCAGAAGTTCTCCAATTCCTACTCTGTGTACAATTTACAACTCCACACTCAACACATAGTCCACCATTGCAAAAGTAGCTTATTTTTTTTCAGTACTTAAGTACCAAATGAGACTGAAATGGTGAAACATCCAAACAGGATATTACCTTGCACCTTTCATCATTAACAGAACATTTATCATCATGGTTAATCTTCTTAGCAACCCTTCACTTCAAAGAAATGTTTCAATGTTTTGAATAAAAGTAAGAATTACACATCTCTCTTCACTAACATTCAAGCTTTCTATTAATGTGAAAGGAACTGAACATAAAACATGAAACAAAATTACTAAGATTGAGTGACCAAGGTATCTGCTCTTTGGGAACCTTTATCTGTAGCTGAGATTGGTATCTTGTGGTCCAGGAAAGTTATTTCTAGCCTTTTCACTACTTCACAAATGTACAACAATGTAAGTGACTGTTCAAGAATAAAGTCCTTTCTTAGAATTGTTCAAACCTACAGTTTTGGAAGGGATAAAGTTTAGGTAATTTCAATAGATTTTTACATGTATTAAAAACGCCTTTTGTCTTGTAAATCTAGAAACCATCTTCCCTCTTGACAAAAAACCAACCAACCAACAACCAACCAAAAAAACAAGAACAACGACAACACAAAACAACCAAACTCTAACAAACTACCCAACAAAACTAAGAAAAAACCTCTGGATTTTATGTGGACAAAAAATCCTGAAAGCTTGCTGGAGGAAAAGCCCTAAATTGAGGTACTCTTGGAGTACTTGGACTATGAGGTTTATCTGAAAATGTGTCTCTGTTTATCTGAAAATGTGACTTTGTATGTCCTTGTTTCATATCCTTATTTCATCACACATAAGTATTTGTTTACTTGCTCTCAAGCAGGTTTGCTTTACAAGTTCCTTTGTCCTCTTGTTCTGAGTATCTTGTTACATTTTAGACCCCATGGCAAAGAGTTTCTACAGTATGACCAGTACAGAAAATCTTGCAGTCAGTTTCAAAAGACTGAGAGTTTGAAGTCATAGGTCTTTGAAGTCACCTCAAATTAACACTTTCCAATTTATATTTGATTTTTCAGTAATTAAACCCAAAGTAATCATTGCTGCATTCCAGGAGTAATATTTATAAACATTAGATGAACATTTAATGTATATCATATGTTTAAAAATTGTTTTATATATTGGATAAGTTAGGAAGCAAGAAAAGTTATATAACTTAAACTTTCCTTCATTTTTTATTAAAACCTCACTACAATGTTATACTCTCCTCCATAACTGCAGTTTTGCCTCACTTAAAATATCCTTTATAAAATATTAATTTGCAAGGTGAACAGCAGAGAAAACTGAGCCGTGTTCCATCTTCCTTTCAGCTGGGGATTTGCATATTCTCCAAGTGTGTTAAGAGCAATACTAGAGCCCATTTTCAAGAATACAGTTTCTCACATGCCCATTTAATCTGTTCGAGGACAAGAAGATGGAAAAAGACAGGAGTGACTAAGCAGGCAAGACCAGGGGAGCCGGGAGAGGCAGTGGCCCCTCCATGGCCCTGGGCAAGCAGACAGACCAGGACTGGGGCCTGACCAGGGGAGATCCACAAAGGACAGTGGGAGGCAGGGCTGGGGACACAGCTGTAACTTGGGTCTGAGGTCCATCCACAAGGAATCACCCAAAAGAAGGCAGACCTGTAGTCTGAACTTGAATGGAGCTCCTGGGCTCATGGGCAGGGATGTGGGTCCAGGAATCTGGTAAAGCCATTCCTAGCAATAAAGCAAGTTGTGGGCTCACAGCTTCCTCAAGGTGGACAGGTGTTTGCTATAAAACTGTTGTTATTCTTCTTTTTATATCAATGGAAGGTTTATTAAAATTAAGGATTTGAGGAAAGCACAGTATCCTGTGAACTTCAGTAAATTATGTATCTAGTATATTACACAATCACAGTATATCATCTTCTTTGCTTGCCATCTGCATATTTGATACAGTTAATAATGGTATAGTTAATAATTAGTAGAACAGCTCTGCTGAGGGATCCAGAGAGGCTGCATTGATGTGCCGAGGACTGCTGTGTGAAGTTCAACAAAGCCAAGTGCTAGGTCCTACACTGGGGTCACAATAACCCCCTGAAGCATCACAGGCTGGGGCAGAGTGGCTGGAAAGTGGCCCAGCAGGAAAGGACCTGGGGGTGCTGATCAACAGTGTCTGAAAATGATCCAGTGTGTGCCCAGGTGAGCAAAAAGGTCAATGACACCTGGCCAGTGCCAGCAATAGAGCGGTGAGCGGGACTAGGGAAGTGGTTGTCCCCCTGTTCTGGGCACTGATGAGGCTGCGCCTCAAGTGCTGTGACCATTTCTAGGCCTCTCACTGCAGGAAAGACACTGAGGGACTGGAGTGTGTCCAGAGGAGGGAAATGGGTCTAAGGAAGGGTCTGGAGCACAAGTTCTGATGAGGAATGGCTGAGGGAGATGGAGCTGTTTGTTCTGGAGAAAAGGAGGCTCAAGAGGGGACCTTATAGTTCCCTAAAATTCCCTGACAAGAGGTTGTACCAAGGTGAAGGTTGGTTTCTTCTCCCAGTCAACAAGTGATAAGACGGGGAGAAACGGACTCGAGTTCTACCAGGGAAGGTTTAGATTTAGTGTTATGAAAAATTGCTTTCCAGGAAGGCTTGTCAAGGAACAGGGTGCCCAGGAAGGTGATGGACACAACATCCCTGGAGGTACTTCAAAAATCTGCAGTGAGGGACATGCTTTAGGGGAGGACTAGTTTGATGATCTGTAAGTTAAGAAAATGCTTAGGTAGCAATAATATCTCATTTTTCTTAAATAGCAGATCAGAGTGAATCTGTCTGAATGTGGTGAACTTTTTAGTGACATGATGGAACAGGAAAGAGGAGAAGCTGCACGGACAGAGGTGTCAACATCTGCCAACAGAAAAGGCAGGACTAACTGAAGTGTTGGAGTAGGAAAATTTTTTTCATCCTGAAGATCAGAAAAAAAATAACACAGTGAAGTGAGAATGGGCAAGAGAGTAGGATGAAAAAAAACCGAAAAAACCTGTGGAAGATGGAAACTAGAACATGAAAGGGAATTATGCTGTTGATGTACCAAAGGCTTATTAAATGCCCATATTTCTCACATTTAGAGAAATAGAAGATGGGTCACCTCACAGAGGATGGATAAATCTAAAACTATTAGAGATACTAGAGTGGAGTAGTTTGATGGTTGGAAATATTTAAAGAAACCTGTCACTCAGGAGTATCTAGGGAGTAGACAAACTACCTTCAGGATCCCATATACAGATGTTCCTTTCTGTGAAAAGGGCTTAGCTGGAACCCTGTCTTAAAAACTTTTAAAAAATATATACTGTATAGCCTATGTCATATTTTTCTGCCCTAGCATAATTATTTTGGTATTTAATCATATACTCAAGATCAATAAAATGTTCAGCAAAAGTATGTAACTCAATTTGGTCTGGAAGTGTTGCTTCTTTTAAGTGCTATCTCCACTTGAGCAAAACATAAGATCAATAGGATTTTTGCTTGCTGACATAACCCTGAGGTTATTTATCTTCAAAAGAAAGAATTCTGCCTCATTAAATGTTCTGCCTTCAGTGCAGCAAAGCACTTATTTTTGTTCTGGTAATACCAAGAATTTCTACAAGCAGTCCAATACTTCATTGTTATTATGTTCAAAATCTTGTTTATATGCAAAGAGAAAGACATACATTATATATATAAAATATGCATATTCAGCCAAGAATTTATTGTTAGTATGACTGAAATATTATTAGCATAAATCAAGTATTGAGTCTAGTGTAATTGCTCCAGAAAAAAAAGAAAAAAAAAAAAAAGAAAGAAAATCCGTGTAGTTAGAACTCATACACATCTCTCTGTGCTCACCGTCCCACTGTTCCTCTGGCTCCTAAGTTCAGAGAGCACATGCTGGTGCTGAGAGATGGTGTGTGTTATAGAGAATTTTCAGCATCCCTCTCTGGCAGGTTTATGATGCTGAAGTTGATCACTATTTCTTCTTTGGTCTAGGATTCACTTGGGGTAAATTTTCATGTTCTTAATAAAACACCTTACACACTTCTGCTCCTTCCCTGCTCTGCAGTTCCACGTTCCACCAAATTTACTATACCTGGTGCATTCTACATTTGTTAAATCCCATTTCCTGTTGCCTTTGTCACTCCTAAAGCCCATTTTGTCCTGGTCTGCACTTCAGTAAGGGACCAGCGTTGAGCTGTGAAAAGCCATGGGGTCTCCAGGGCCATCCTCTGCCCCGTCTCTGACCATCTCATGATTGCTCCTCCGAGCACCATTCTGTGCTCCACTTGAGAAGGCCTCTACTGTTATACTAGGGATGTGTTTCTCTACCCTGTGTCTTTGTTAGTCATAAATATGTTGTTCTGTGTAGAGTAACTGCTTGTTGCTACTATCTTTTGAAAACTTGGCTTAGATCGCAATTACAAACAAAAGTAAACCAAACTAGCCATGAACAGCTGGTCAGTTAAAGAAACTGCTGTCACAGCTAAAAAAAAATCTAAAAAAATGAAGCTGCAAGCAGATCAAGAAAAGTTAATACAGAGAAGGACTGAAAAGCCTTAGTACTGAGGTCATGCTACAGAGCTCGAGGTTTATACTGTGCAGGCAGCAAACAGAGGGGGCCAAGAGATGACTCCCGGGCACTGGGCTTTCTAACCAAAGCATGTCTTTAAGTCTAAGTGCATAAAGAAGTGTTGCTTTTTTCAGTTCTAGTAGTGAAGTGTTTGCTGCCATGATGCCACTGTTTGTGTGCCTCAGTAAACTCTGCTTTAATATTAATGAGTACCACTTCATTTCCGGAACTGAAACCAGAAGCTTAGATTTTAAACATATTCTTTAAAGACTTTTTAAAGTTAAAATAAAGTGCTCAGTAAAGCACAAAACTGAAACTGATGACAAATAATATCCTTACAGCTACTTATCAGTGCAGGATTACAGTACTGATATTTTTGAATGTGTTGAATTTGGTTGAAGATGGAAAAAGTTTTGAGAATGCAAAAGTGAAAATTTTCATCCTTTTTGAGAGAGGATTTATTTTTGAAGTACAATTTTGGAACAATACTTCTCCAAAAACCTGATGTGAGTTTTTTTTATCCCCTTCTTTCTATTTACATCCTTTGAAGATCCCTTTGTCTAACAGTTGTGCTTTACGGTTTGAGGTTTTATTTTATTACTCTCCTAAAAATCAATAGGGAAAATATAAAGCACAAGTATTTAAGGTTAAAAATATTAGAAAAGTCAAAATCTTTAGAAACATTATGCTCTTTGTTTCTTTAATAAATAGAAAAAATTCTGTTTGAAAAAGATCACCTGTTTTAGGATATTGTGAAAAAATATTTAATCAGAAAATTACATATTCTTATGTCATTCTCAAATTCCATGAAAAAATCTGAGTTTGCCTTTCTCATAAATTTTCTGTTGAAATTATGAACAGTATTTCAGACATTAAGGCCATTAGAACTAGTGGACTTCAGTTACAAAAAGTAGAATTAGTTATGGTAGATAAGGACTAGATTGTATTATCCGAACTTTTATTTTTTGATGGACATATAAAATACGCCCAAGTGTCTGAATAGACATATATGGGTATTTCACACATATATGTAAGGTGAGAGAAGATGGGAGAAGAGAGAGAAATTGATATTACACAGACCACACTTGTCTTTTTGAGGAGCTTTCCAATCTTTGCACAAGGTGTTATAAAACAATGGGAAGGAGCATCTATAGTTTAAATTCTTCTATTCTCTACCTGTGGGGAAAATGGAATGATTACAATCAGCATGAGCTATTTAGGAAAATTGGCCAACTAAACTGCAAGGCAGCAGAAGTATTCACAGTAAAGCAGAAGATAAAACAAGGTGTTTTATTTTCTTTTTTTAAATTGCCTGGTAGCTGCCATAAAATTTTAACCAATTGAGAGTGGAGCTGCTTGTATAGAGTCAACTACTGTTTAATGGGAAGCTTAAAAAAAACTAAGATGATTAACTACTGGTAGCAAACACACACTGTTGTCCATGGCAACTGTGATGGGAATGCCAGAAAGAGGAAGTACTTCAGAGAATGCCAAGGAGTTCTGTTACACTCACTTAGGAAGAGTAATTAGACAGTTCCACTTAGCTCACAAAAAATTCTGTCGTACCTTGCAATACATGATTTAAATAAGCTCATAAAGGAACTTACTAAGCAGTTGTTGACTTTAGGCGGAATGTGTTTTTCATCAAGTTATGTTTCCTTTGCCTATTTAGACATTCCCAGCATGACTGAAAGATACGTAAACTGAAGTTTATTATGGCACGTATTAAGCACAACCTTAGAAATGGGCTAACACAAAATACTTGCAAGCAAAGAGAATTTGCCACTAAAATTACTGGGGTCTAGCTCATGCCAGATTGACATTAGAGGAGATAAAAGTTATGTAAGCCTGAAGTCTAGAGCAAGAGAATAAATCCTGCAGTTTAAAATGTAATCTGATAGCTGTTTTACTGTTTGATTTTGAAAATTTCTGTCAAGCAATATATCGTTTTTACTGCATGCTATTTTATCTCAACTTCCTAAAGACAAATCCCACCTAGAATCTTATGAGATGATTTAGTAGTTACTGTATACTTTTTCTCATAATCTAATCCAGAGTCTGTGATTCTTGTTAAGTATCCTAATAATAAACTAAGAACAAGTTAAAAAGCTCAGCAGTGAAAAGATGACACAAGTTAAAGTAACTGTTAAAGACCGCTGCACACATATATGTTTGATTTATTGATTTATTTATTTAAATGTAAGGTTTCCACTTGTATCACATGTGTCTGGTCAGACTGCTACCAAAATAGCTCTTTAATACAATACACCTTGATGACAAATCTTCAAATCCACAAGTCCACAGACATGTGCCACCTCCCAGGAACTCATTTATTTTACTTCCTCAAGAATGAACATACAGTCAAGGAAGTTCTTGGAATAATGTGATTGTGTGATTCAGCTGTTCTGATAACATGTTCCAGCCTTCTGCTGTAACATTCAGCCCACCTTGGCTGCGTTCTTGACAGTTTAGAACAGATCTGAAACTACACAGCAGAGAATAAGGTGACACCTCACTATTTCTTTTTTAGTTCTCTTATCAGAGAGTTTTCCAAGGCTGAACTCTTCCATCTGAGCAAACAAGATATTGGCTACTGTTTCTTGATTAACAGAGACTTTGTATAACTGAATGAGAGGATCCCAGGGAACACATGACAATAGTGTTGGACCAGCCACTTGGAGTCTTGAGCATGCCTCAATAACAACTTACACCAGAAAAGAGATCAAGAACCAGTGAGACATGATATTCAATACTGTGACTTTGCTAATGAGGTGGGTTTTGCAACTTCCCCATCCAAACAGCAATGGATGCAATGAAACTGCAGTCTGAATTGCAAAATGTGCATAAATTTACACATAAAATTTTTATGAACATTGGGCTCTTTGCTTATTATCCACTCAGTCAACTTAGTTAACACTGTGAATTAATGATCAAAATAATATACTCACCTATTTTTAAATTCTCTGTGCCAGATGAAAAAAAAAATACCCAAAGTATTGGATACTGGATAATATCTGCTCACTCAAGCTTCTTGGCGATTTTTCAGGACAGTTCTGAACTTTAATTTACACTTTGGACTCAGCTCTACTGCATCCCTTCCCAAACTTGGAATACTATAATGCAAGCACGCAGTGTCTGACTGAAGAAGTAAACCCAGATTTCCAAGTCATATCTCACAAATTTAGTTGCTCTTTTATTTTTGTGCACTGTCTTTAGTCACAGAAACAGCCACAATTTGTGTTTCAAATTTTCTCTTAAAAGCATGCATGCCTAAGTAGCACTACAATATAACACAACAAGAATTTCTCCTTTATCAATAAAAATGCCCAAAACTTCTACTCTGACAAACACAATTTTCACTTCTCTTAGAAGGTATAGTTGCAATTTGTTGTTCATTTGTCTCAAATTAAGCATTTTATCCTGTAGAGATATCCTTTCTATGTCTTTAATGCCATTGAGCACACCACCGAAGCATTCTAAACTATGGAAGTTTATTGGTGTGACCAAAACAGCAGCAGAAAGGAAAAGAGAACCTGTAGGTGGGAAAAAAAAATTACTTATTGTGATTTGATACCGTTTTTAAAATGTCATGTAACTATTCTGTCAGTAAGGGACATTCTGTAGGGAAGGAGGAAAAATAAAATGCCACAGTTTGCTTTCTTTTTTAACACTGCCTTAAAGGATGGTAGAAAGAGGAGAGTCATTAAAAGTTATATACTAAATATATAACATCCTATCCAATATACCTATTCTGAAAACAAGGAGTTTCATACTAGCCCAAATATGTTCTGTTAGTTAAAGCTCAATTCACTTTCTGCCAGTGAAAATTAAATTATATGGATTACATGTAGAAAATTCAACAAAGCAACATCCCAAATGTCAGGGAATCAATAATCTTTTCTAATACCAGGAAAAGAAGTGTCTGATTATATCTTTTGTTTTAATAACAGTCAGGTTTTAATTCTTTAAAGGGAAAGACTTTTCAGTAGAGGTACTCCACTATAGCAAAGCCAGATAAGATCTCCTAATGACAAGATTGATACAGCTTTTCAAACCTTGTTAGAGGGAAGAAAACTTGAGAAGAGAAAGAGCTCCCTCCTAGTTAGCCAAAGAAATAGAAACAAGCACTTCCAGAAAGTTAACAGCATTTCTAAATCAGCCCTTAGAGGGTCTACAATTTCTTGTTCAGTGTGGCAGACTGATGTTACATTCCCTGTCACAGTCAGTGGAAGGGATATACCTGTTGGTAAATGGTGACAAGGAGGCTGAATGTGCCCTCTTGTCTTCATGAGCTGGATCTTGCAGAGCTGTGTTCAGCTATTGGTCTGGGTTTGGGCATTTCCAGTGTAGGGCTCATGAGTACTATAAAAGTCTGAATCACTGAAAAGGGATTAAACATTTCTGCTCGACAAGGGGAGCAATTTTCCTGTAACCTACTCCCATAACAAGTACAACAGTCCAAAGGCCAACTTAGGAGTGCTGTCTTCATTCACAGTAAGTTTACCTGGTGCAAGCAAGAGATGTGAGCAAGGTTAGAATTCCTTCTCTCTGCAGAGGCAGTGGAGCCAAAAAAGGTGGTAGTTCTCATACAACTCATCGCTTGTACTCCAAGGTGTTTCTGAGGAGTGCAGATTTTAAGGAGTGCTTTATATTGGGCCTTGTATGCTGTGATGCCAAGTCTGAGGAAGGACTTTCCCTTCTGGCAGGCATCAGCATACATTTCTGCCACAAGGAGAGAACAGCTGAAGGATAATTTCCACCTTCAGGCAGAGCTGGAACAGAGCCAAACAAAGGGGATCCCTCCACTACAACTGAAATAATCTGCTTTACAAAAATGCCATATGGATATTTTGTCTTCCTCACATTAACTCTGATTGGTTGACAAATATTTTAACTAACAGAATGAGGAAGATTTGCATAATTACACTGTATTTTTTAAGAACTATACAAGAAATATGCAAATTTTGGGTTGGCTTCTAGTATAACTTTGCTTTTATTGGCTCATCTTTTTATATCTCCCAGGCTGTTGCTCAGCAACAAAAATGACACAGAAGTTATTCACATCCATCTAGTGGAACAGTCTGTCCAAAAGGAGACAAAATAAGTTATCTGAAAAAATCTTACTCATTCTAAATGAACTATCTATCTATCTATCTATCTATCTATCTATCTATCTATCTATCTATCTATCTATCTATCTATCTATCTTCAGCTGTTACTGTTCTTCTTCATTTTTCACAAGAGCTGTGCTCACAATTTTTCACTTCAAGATTGGACACACTTATAGGATAGGAAGACATCTATGCCTAGGAAAAAAGTAATGTTCTTAATGTTATTTGTTGTATTATTTCATAAAAAATAGAGTGGAAGACAAAAAGAAAAGAGGCTTGGATCTGTTCTATGCCTAGGGCTGTTATGAAAGTAAGCTTTTCCTTTCATGTCCCAATCTACACAATTTTCAGACATGAAAACTAGGACTTCAGTTAAATCAGATAAAAAGCCTCATTGGGAAATGTCAATAATTTAAGTCATTATTTCTCATCTGTGGCTTCACATCTGAAAATAATGAAAACCACTGGACTTAATGGCTTCTCTAATAAAACAAAATGTACATTAAAGAAACCCACACCAAAACTGGAGGAGATCATCAGGCAGAAAGCATGACAGCAATACCCTAAAATCTTATCACAACAAAGATTTTATTTTACTTTTGCAACAAATGTGTCATGATAAAGCCTATTTGAGTTCAGAATTTCTGCAGCAAAATATTTGCCACTGTAAATTTTATGTATTCCTTCAAATAATACAGTGATAACATCACTTTTTCTTCTATAGATACATCTGTCCCTTGTTCATGGTATACCAATAAGGAAACTATTTTTAATTAAATGTATAAAGTGAGAATAATGTAGGTTGCAAGGTCCAGAGGTCACCCAGTCCAAAGCCATGCTCAGAGCAGGTTGGTGTATTTTTAAAATCTCAAACTTGTAGATGGAAGGAGCATGTAATTGACCCAGAATTCACGAGATGTGTGAGACACAACTGGGAGACAAAGGATAGTGTGAAACTTATTTTTTTTCTGTTTCTTATTTTTTTCATATTGTTCCATTTCATTTTACTTTCCTAATTTTTTTTTCTATTACTTCTAAATAATTGATCTCATGGTGAATAGAGGAGGTGAAGCAGGCTACATTTGGCTTCCTACTTAACGAGAATTGAGTGTCAAGTGATCAGGAGACCTTCAAACTGCACTGGTGGCACTGGCTGCCTCTGGCATGCTAAAGGCCTCGACCCCTGGGGTATGTTGCAATCATCCAAGCCTGCCCTGCCTTGTGCAGAAGATAAGGAAAGTTGAGCTCCAGAGATTCTTTCCAAAATAAACTCCTCCATGAGTCTTAAAAAGGTAATGGTTTCCACTAACATAAATAGTATTTTCCTTGTTTTTTACATGCTTTCTTTCATAAACGTTCATCAGTTCACATAATGGAGGTTTTCTCCATCAGATGATATTGTTAGGGCATGCTTGAGATTAATTTAAAGTAAAAGAAAAATAGCACAATCCATTAAATTTGTTACTAAGGACAGAGTTAAACAATGATATTAACCTAAGGGTCATGGTATCAATTAATCTTTAACTCAAAAAATTTAAGCTATTAAGTTATTTTCATTTGAAGTTTTGCAAATAGGTGACATAGCAGAGCAACTGAAACTTATGGGTCATCTGATATATAAAAATTATATATATGCACACATATATATATGAATATAAGTCCTCTACTAAAAATAAAATGGAGAGATGCTTCTCACAACTATACATGCCATATGAATGCTCAAGCTTTTCATCTTGGTCTAAATGCCCTGAAGGACAGGTACATATACCACTTGATGTCAAACATCTAATATGTGGAAGTGATGTTCACGTTATTAAAAATAGCAATGAGTATAAAATCACTTAAAAAATTAGAGGGTGTCTTAGGTTTCCTAGAGCATACAATGACCTGAGACTTCTCTTCAGCTACAGGTAGGGTGCAAACCACATTTCACGTGTTTGGTTCTGACTAAAAGGCCTGATAGAAAAAAGATTAAACAGTGAGGAAATCTGAGGCAACTACAGACAGGGATTTTATACGCATCATACCTTGTATGATGTCATGGTTGAACCCCAGTTGGAAACTAAAGACTGCATAGCCTCTTGGTTGCTGCCTTGCTGTGGGATGAGAGACAGAATCAGAGGAATAAAAGTAATATGAAACTCATGGGTTGATATAACAGCCGTTTAATAGGGAAAGCAAAAGAGAGAACTCATTCACTACTTCCCATTGGTAGGCAGGTAGGTGTTCAGTCACCTCCAGAAGAGCCAGACTCCATCATACCTGACAGTGACTTGGGAAAACAAATGCCATCACGCTAAATGTTCCCCCTTCCTTCTTCTTCCCCCAGCTTCATATGCTAAGCATGACACCACAAGATGTGAGGTACTCTTCTGTTGGAGGATGAGTTGGGATCACAGCTGGGATCAGATGTTCTGGCTGTGTCCCACCCAACTTCTTGTACTTCCTCAGCCCCCTCACTGGTGGGGTGGTGTGAGGAGCAGAAAAGACCTTGGCTCTGTACAAACACTTCTCATCAATAGCTGAGGCAGAGCAACTTTGTGTTGCATGAGAGGAATTACTGTCAAGAGGAAGTCCTTAGACAAAAAAAAGTCTTCATTTGCAATTTATCTAATTGCATCCTTTGGAATACCTATTTCCAGTTTTCCATTGAAAGGTAAATGAACTGCACAAAATTGCAGCATAGTATATCAATATTAATTTGATTTTATTCCTCTGTGTGCTTGATGCTGCAAGTTAATTTATAAAGACATTAATACTAGTCTTACTTAAATTATGGTGACCAGTTCATGTACATCTACTGTTTTCCAAAATAACAAGTTAAAAGTTCTTTATAATGTCTTAAAAAGTATGCATAGTGTTGCTTTTATAAGGTTGTGCTTATCTGAGTGGTATAATTGTGCTCTTCTTAAATTACTCCCTGGTAGAAACACAAGACAGGAACATCTCATCTTTACTGCCAGATCTTTTCTTAAATGGAAGGAAAAGGAGCAGAAGATAATGAAAGGGAAGTGGAAAGGAGAAGGAGGAAGCAGAACAAAAAGTATTGATTTTTAATCCTCAAAGTGAAAATATGCATAAAATCAGCATTATCTTTAAAAGGTTTTAAAACAACTTTATTTCCAAATCTGTGGTTTAAAAAAATTAATGATTTTTCCAGTGAACTTAACTGACAATTATGTCCCTGCCTTGACACATGAACATGAATATGCACAGTTATAACCTGCCATCAGCAGTTCTTCCTATCCCACAGATATCGTGTTAACCACATAATATTGAGAAGAGTAGGTATAAAAGGAAGGTATATTTAGCAGAAAATATTTGTTGCTGTTCCTCATCTTCCTTGTTAGCTGTTTCACCTTCCCTAATTTAATCACACTTTCCTACAATAGTATAGGCAACATTCTGAAACTTCTAAGATGCCAACACAAGGGATCACAATTCCTGGCACATCCCTTCTAACCCGGGGAAGCAGATCTTGGGTTCACCTGAGCCATGATACCAGGGTTCTAGAGTGTTACAACACCTTTTTCCATCCTGATATTGGTTTAGGATGTTACAACTTAAACTGTAAGGGGAAACAAAAATTAAAGCACAACAGTGGAGTGCCTTTCCTGTACTTTTTTTTTTTTTTTAAATTTTTTCCAAAGTCAGAGAAATAGATATTACATTGCTACAGCTTAAATGATTGTCCTTTCTGATTGTCTCAGTATGAGGCCTTACAGTTCTTAAGCAAATTTTTCACCTTAGTACACCACCAAAGACATAACACTAGAAACTAAATGGAGGACTATATGCTTCAATGCAGATGCAAATTTGTGAAATTCAGGATTCTTTCAGAGATAATGCAAATATTCTGTTTTTTTTTCAATGATGTAAAGTACTGACACAGTTCTTTTCCAAAGCTTTAAAAGTTAAGGTCTGTTTGCCTTCCATTCCAAGCTCTGTCTTTGCAGAGCTACTGCTGTGGTTACATGGTTAAAAATATCATCTTAGCAAAAAAATCCATTTATGTGCATTGGCATTTTAGTCAGCTGTCTGGTACATATTTGCAGTACTTATCCAGGTGTGTATTCTAAACAAAATTTTTGGAAACATTTTTCAGTGTTATTTACAAATTTAAAAAAAAAAATCCTATGAAGTAATATTTTTCAGATTTTTCTACCAATACTTATAACTTCTGCTATCTGAAAGCTGGGTATTTGCCTATGGACATCTTTGTAGTATCCTAAACCCTCTATTCTCCTGAGTGTTTTCACAGAATCACAGAGTGGTTGGGGTTAGAAGGGGCCTCTGGTGATCATCCAGTCCAACCCCTCTATCAAGGTGGTTTCGGAAGGTCTCCAGAGATGGAGTCTCCACATCCTCCCTGGGCAGTTCTAGTGCTCTGCCACCCTAAATGGAAAGAACTTTTTCCCCATGTTGAGGTCAAACTTGTGTTTTAGTTTATGGCCGTTGCTCCTCATCTTGTCACTGGGCCCCACAGAAAAGAGTCTAGTACTATCATCTTGGGACCTGCCTTTGAGATATTTATAACATATTATTGAGTTCTACTCTTAGTCTTCTCTTCTCCAGACTAACCAGGCTCAGGTCCTGCAGTCTCTCCTCACAAGAGAGATGCTCCAGGTCCTTCATCATCTTTGTGGCCTATGCTGGACCCTTTCCAGTAGCTCCTTGTCTTTCTTGAGCTGAGGACCCCAGAACTGGACACAGCACTCCAGAAGTAGCCTCACCAGGGCTGAGTAGAGGGGCAGGATGACCTCCTCGTCCTGCTGGCCACATTCTTCCTGATGCAACCCAGGAGTTTTCTATAGTTAAAATGAAGAACTCATTTTCCAGTCACTGCATCACTACAATAAAGTGAGTGTCTGACATTGATAACTATTGAATGCAGTGAACACGTATGTGCTTTAGATTTCCATCCACGTCGTGACTTTCAGTGCCACCTGAAACTGTTCGATGAATTTCAGCAACCTGAGTTATAACTTGTTGGACTAAGCAAGACCCTTAGGAATATTCACTTCATCTTGGACTATCTAATGCAACCAAGGGACCACTTGACTAGGACGTCCAACTTCCTCTCCGCAGTATTAATAAATTATGCTATCATAAATTAAACTTTTAAAATATACATGATTATAAGAAGTAGGACTCCTTTTGAAAGGAGTTGTAAAGTGACTCAAAGGAGAATCTTTGATGCACGTTTTTTCCCTTAAGTGTGCTCACTGAACCTTCCTATACACATTGAGCTACATATCATTGTCACTGTCATTCCTAAGAGAAGGTTATAAAGAAATCCTCTTAGGTAGGCTTCTGATACAAAAAATTGAACAGTTTATAAAATGATATTGAAACTGAGTGATAAATATGCAAATTAAACTTGCCAGGTGGCAGGAACTCTTTCAATGTTCCTTTTCACCTTTAGATAGAGTCTGAAAGTCTTCTGCCAGTCTCTCAGTCTCAAAGTGATTTTGAGGAATACTTTATAAGCAAATTTAAATTTAAATTCAAATTTCCAAGGTCATTCTTATACATTAAATGAAATATTTCCAAGCAAAAAATATAAATCAAGTGTGAACAGAGATTATGAAGAGAATGCCAAGAGCAAATGTAGAAAAAATTCCATGCAATGCTGGAATCAAAGTGTAGAAGCAAAAAAGGAGTTACATCAACACAAAATCTTCTGACTGTACGTAACAAGGCATATGGGTTGTTGTTGACCCATTTCAGCCCGTGTCCTTCCCCGACTCTGCTCAGAATAAACCTTCAACTGCACAACAAGTTCTTTGTGTAGTCTGAGATTAAGGCTTTTAATAGCTGACAATAGAAAGTCAGAGTGAAATGCTTTAGAGGAAAGCAACTTCTTAAAAGTAATACAAAATAATGGTTGAAATAATTTTAATGTCTGTGCAGGAAGTGTGACAGTTACATCACAGTGACAATTTATATGAAGTACTGAGAATACAAAAGCAATGTTTAAAGAATGCTGTGACTATATTTGGTTTTATGAAATTAAAGACAAATGAAACAAGGTAAGCTCAGAAGTATTTTACCATTATTTTCATTATTATTGCTGCTGCTTTTCTTCCAGAAACATAGCTTCAATTGGCTCCATATAACACTAAATTTGATGAGATTTTAAATTGTGTTATTGAGGCCTATTTGATTTGTTCAGTTCTAGACAATGCAGACATAAAAGCAGAGGAACATTAATATAAACTGACCATGTATTTGCCTTTTTGGTGGGTACTGGAAAGTAAATCTGTAATGTACACATCCCTTAAGTGAAGAAATTATTGAACTAATCCTGTATTGCATCAATTCACCTAAGATTTCAAGAAAGTTGGAATATATGATTTCAAGACTTCTTCCTTTTAAATCAGAAATTTTGCAAAATTGATATCCTAGGCATTTGCTTGAAACAGAGTATTTTGAGTGTGCTGTACTAGTTTCTCGGCTGGTCTTTTTAACTGTCATCTTAAATGAAAAGAACACCATCAGAAGTGCTTGTATGATAAGGATCCATGGTGAGAGAAAAGCCAATATCCTATGCTTTTAATAAGGGCTTATCGTTATGGAATTGTCTGGTTTCAGGCTTCAGGATTAATTTCCTGTCCAATATATCAACAGGCATTAGCAGCAGTGCCTATATCATCTTGTTTTTTCAGGTTTTTTCTGAACAGGAATTTTCAATATTAGAGAGCAAATGAAGCATCTAGCTACAGCTTGGAGAAACTTTTGTGTTTCCTCATAATACAACTCACCTTTCTAAAGATAAGGCCTTTTTGAATTGTGATTTGGATAAAGGCTTCCATTTTTCCCCCTGTATATCTCATGGTTTAGTTCAGAACCTGTCAGCTTTTAATTCTTTTGCTGAAATTTATTTTGCTTCTTTACAATCAGGTTTCCTGTACTCAAATTTAGGAAACATTGGAATATAACTAGTCTGTTTCCTGAAGCAAATTTTAATATTTGCCAGGGAGATAAATTTTTTTAGCTCATTTCAGGTTTAAGAACCTAAATGTTACTGTACTATTTCCCGTCAGCCATCATTTCACAGAGACACAGTTTATGTCCTTTGACTAAATCTGAATTATCTAGCTGCATGTTTACTTTTCCCCAATAAAATGCGATTAGAAACATTTGCATGCATCCAGTTCTGGGGTCCCCAGCACAGGAAGGACATGGACCTATTGGAGTGAGTCCAGAGGAATCTACTCAGATGATTAGAGGCATGGAGCATCTCTACTCCAAGAAAAGATGGAGAGAATTGGAACTATTCAGCCTGGAAAGGAGAAGGCTTTGGGGTGACCTAATTATGGTCTTCCATACCTGAAGGGAGCCTACAGAAAAGATGGAGAGAGACTATTTACAAGGGCCTGTAGTGACAGGATTAGGGGGAATGGCTTCAAACTGACAGAGAGTAATTTAGATTAGATATTAGGAAAAAATTCTTCCCTGTCACGAGTGTGAGGCCCTGGCACAGGATGCCCAAAGAAATTGTGGCTGTCCCATCCCTGGAAGTGTTGAAGGCCAAGCTGGATGGGGCTCTGAGCAACCTGGTCAGATGCAAAGTGTTCCTGCCCATAGCAGGGGGATTGGAATGAGATGATCTTTATGGCCCCTTCCAACTCAGATCATTCTGTGATTCCATGAATCATTTTGTGATTTCAAGGAAAGGCTTTGCAAAACAGTGTTATCCAAATTATTTATGTAAGTTTATGCTGAAGTACAAACTGTTAAATGTAATATGAATATAAGAATTGAATAATTAAGAAAGTAAATTATAATCCATAATAATTAGGGAAAAGTCAACCTCATGAAATAGAAATTTCACTAATGAATAAATGCTGCTCGGTAATAATCTATACTTTTTGTGGTTCATTATTAAGCCTTTTCTGAAATCAGGTAAAGAGCTAGAACCTTGTTGCCATATAAAAGAAAAGGGAAAAACAGTACTCATGTCTGACAGGAACCATGTGTGTCAAAGATTGCATCACTAGCAATGCTCTCTGGTTTAACAAAATGTGATAAAGAGAGCAGAGGCCCCACTAAGGACTCAGAATTTATTATACTGAAAAATTACTCTTAGCCCATCACTGTTCTTAAGAATTATTTATCTTGCAAACAGAATTTTGATACTTTGGAAGTTACCGTATATGTCTTTCAGGGAGTTACTTACAGACTTTTTGAGGCTAAGTTTTGAACCTTTTGTGTAAAACAGAGTTTCATTCTATTATACTTTATATTGAAAATCTGTCTCTCTGTAAATGCTGAACCTTAGTTGCTCTAAAAGCCATATAGACACTGAATAGTGATATGGAATATCATCATAGTTCCAAAATGAGGAATATTTCCTGATGCGCAGTCCATTCCACTGACCCCAAAAATTCCATTTGAAGAGAAAACCATACCTTAAAAATGTGCCCAAAACAGAATTACTGGGTTTTTTTTGTTGTTTTAGACACAAAGTACCCACTTATCCCTTGTGTTGTATAAAAACAGATAAACATACTTGCAAATATTTGGATATCATGTGTGAAAATAGATAATATGGGATTAATTTGGTGTAAAAAACAACATCATGAGATGATTTCTCCTAAATTCATAATCTCTGGAGGCTGTAGGAATGAATGTACTTTTGTGGCTTGGGTGAGAAATTAGCCCAATTTTGCCACAGACATCACAGATGCAGATTATTCTGTTTGTTGTGGCTGTTTTGCTCTGTTGATGTTTTATTCTGCCACCAGCTCTGGCAACTCCAACACCAACATACAGACGAAAACAGTTTCCCGTGTTGTGGAACTAACATCAGATAGCTAATGATTTGCATGAGCACAAGTTTTTAAGTATTCAATGGACTTCCTCCTGTAAATCCAACTGATTTTTGCAATCTCTTTAAATTTTAGGCTTTCTACTTTGACATATGCATCAGAAACCCACCCAGTATAACTGATCACGTAGGAGTGTTGCTTGAATGCTGAATATTTGACTGTGACTGTTGGTTCTCATTCTGAAAGATTGTACCTCATGGGCACAGAATGTGTGTGTGTGTCTGTGTGTGTGTGTGTGTGTGTGTGTGTGTCTGTGTCTGTGTGTGTGTCTGTGTCTGTGTGTCTGTGTGTCTTAAGAGTACAAAATAGTTATTGCAACAGCTCTAAATTGTCTATGTTTCTCAGCCACACAGGAGAACAGGAATTACAACTGCATAATGCATATTCACTTTTGTTTGGATTCAGATGACTACTTACTTCTTGAAAGGCTGTTTTAATCTCTTCAAAAGCTGTTCAAGCTTTTCCTCTGCTCCGTGGGACTTCACCATCAATCATGACACTTGGAGATGGCACACTGCCACAAGGGCAGAGTAGCCGGTGCTGTACTGTCAACAAGAACAAGTGCTTCACTAGCTTTCCATTAAGATATGGCTGGACCCAGACCTCTGTTTATTAAGCTGATGTTTGGGCCAAACCACTTAGCAGCAGGATCAAAATAGTAATGCACTGCAAATCATCGGATGTGTGTACACAATCATTAGCAAAGAGCAGCTTGGGCCAGCAGCTCTGAAATCTTAGTGCAGTCTCTGTAGAGAGAAAATTTCATAATTATCAAAATGCAAATACAGATTCTTTTATTACTGACTCCAAATTGAGAGCTGTCATAGAAAAGATGCTTAAAATAACACAGTAAGGACCTGTTTCAAAAACAAGGAAAAAGAACCACCCCAACCCACCACCCCCTAAAAAACAAAACCTAAACCTCACCAGTTGCCAAACATTCTTTTGTCTGTTTTTAACCATGAAAGCTCTACACAGTTCTACTCAGCTCAGGACCCTTCTCAACATGCCATCAACAAACATGTTAAGATTTGTGCAGAAGCCTCTAAGGACGTTCATGATGACCGTAATTCTGACCAGAACTTATATCTCTCCACTGACTTTTTCTTTTGGCAGCCTCTCTGCAAAAATTGTAACAAATGCTCTGTTAAAATTGAAATCTTTCATGTAACTTTAATTAAAACAATATTTTAAATATAATGTAAACATATATCTATTAATATCTTTATTTATCACTATAGCAGCAAAAATCAAAGACTTTTGTACAAACTACCAGCCAAACTCCTAGCACTGACCTAAACAGCATCCCATGCTAATGGTCTAATGCCAGTTCGTTGCTACCATGGAAGTCCCACCAGCAATACAACCATGACATTATACACCAGACACCTTGTGGCATCTTTAGAAACCTTCTAATCTAAAAAATTAAGTTACACAAGGGAACATGTATAAAGAATGAAGCAAACCCACAGAAATACTGGATTATGGCTAAAAAACATCTGGAGATAGAAAAGTATCTTGCAGCAAAGTCTCCAACAGCAAAATTTGGGACCTTTAATTACCTGTTTGTGAAAATTGCAATATGAACATAACTGTTAAAATGCTATCAGATTATTCTTAAAGGCAAAGTGTTTTACATGTGGAAATCCCTTTAGAAAGAGAGAATGAAAAGGCAGAAGGTGGAGGGAAAGTTCAGATGGCAGTGGATCTCCTTCTTGCTTATTTTTCTTCCATAATGATGTGCTTTCAAATGGCCTAATTTAGTTTCTGTAAAGTTGGGTTTTTTGGGGGGTTTTTTTGGTTTTTTTTTTATTTTTTATTTTTTTTATCTTCTAAACTATGTATTCAGAAAGTGTAACCTGCTTTTTTAATTTACTTATCCATTCTGGGAGTTCATTCTCAGTTAAGATCTAATAGTTTATTTAGTTTACCATTAATATTTTATATATTTCATTGTCATAAATTACCTTTCCTTGCCAATGGCCCCTCATTTTTTAATGAAAAAAGGACATTTTAGAAAATTAGTTTTTATCATCAAGGGTTTATTGTTTTTGCTGTGTGAATAAAAACCAGTGGGCAGAAGTGATTTCAAGGAAAATGATGAATCCCTCCAGTATAGCTGACCTAGCTATTCCCATTTGAATGGAACTAATTTTTATTTTCATTTATGAGGTAATTTAATTGTCTCACTACCTGTCTCTCCCATGCATTCAATTGTGCTGTGCTTTTCCTTTAAGTGCAGAGAAGGCCACTGAAACTATCTTTTCAAAGGGTTGTAGATAGAGTTAACTCAAACAAGAGGCAGAACAACAGAAAAAGCTTGTTTTTTTGATGCCATTAGCTACAGAATCACTTGATATTGGTCAATGGACTCATTAAATAAGACAAAAATTAATTGCATTCAAACCTAGCACAGTTGTTCTGTCATGTTAATTCTGGAAAAAAGTGACAAAAAATTATTGTAGGGGAGGGGACTGCCAGTATTTACTATCTTTTACTTTACGTTTATTGAGGAAGACAAAAGATTTTTTTATAGCTTCAGTTTAAGAAAAGCCCAAACTCTTATTTTTCAGACAAAGTAATTACATTTGTCTTCAGGAAGTTTCAATGTGAAAGTGTCAAAACAGGACTTCCTTCTTCCCCCACCTCTTCTCTCCCCTCCCTGAAACAGTCTCTTGCTAAAAGAAGCAAATTTCATGAAGAATTTCATTTGAAAAAACTTCATGATTGACAGCATATAGTTCCACTGGAGTTTACTGAATCAGCTATTACCAGCCTTCAAGGAAGGGAAAGAGCTGAAATAAATTAGAATAACTTCTTGTGGAGCTGGCTTCACATCAAGTGATGGTGAGAATAAAGGAGTAATAACTAGTTCGTTAGTTTTTGGTGGTGGTGGTGGTGTTCACAACTTGCCATGTTCTAAAGTGGAAATATGGCCTTCAAAGTATCCAAGAAGCTCGGGACATGAACTTCTCATGTGTTCCTGATCTTTCATCGTATTCAGTGGTGTTCCTACAGCTGAACAGCAGCGGCATTCACAGAGAAAAGCTGGGTCAGGTCAGTGGCCACTGCAAAGGTCAGGCTTGTTCCTTAAAGCTGCAGAAGATGAGCTGACATCTCTTTGACTCTGCATCACCTTCCTGGCAATTAATAGTGTGAAGGTTTTCAGGCTCATAGAGCTGCTGTTGTTACTTAATCAATTAAACAATTGATTACTAACTATCAAGCATTAGTTATACAGAACTATTTAAGCTATTCATTCTGCAAACTAAGAAAAAGCTTGGTACCATTTGCTAGACTAAGAAACACCTACCTGGTGCCAGATACCTAGAACAAATACCTCATTTACTTCAGGACAGCAACTGTCCTGGACAATAACTTTGGCTAACAAATTTAGTTAGCCTATCGTTTGGGGTTTTTTGGTTTTTGGGGTTTTTTTTTCCTAGTCATATTTAAACGTATCTGCTTCCTCCTCTGCTCAGTGTCACAAATAACTCACAAATAACTCACAAATAACCTCATTGTTGTTTTCCTGCTTATCCACTTCTCATATAATGAACGTTAAAGAAACTAGAATGGTTAACAGCCTGCAAATTAGCCATTTTGTTAGGCATTGCTGTGTCAACTTCTGCATTATCATCTCAAACTAGGAAAATGCCCCAATCATTCAACTGAATAATCAAGGAAGACTCAGCACACATAAGCAGAAGCTCGTTATGCTGATATGAAGAGTTCTTTAAGGGAATCCCCTTAAAATGCACATTTACACACAGATACACTGCACTGATTATAGCAAAGAATGACCTTTGCTATGCTTTGATTAAAGGTGTCAAGGTGAAATAGTCTTTTTCTTAAAATCAGTTCTAATCATAAGGAATGTAGCAATTGCCTTTTACTCACACTTAGGTCCTAAATAGTGAGTTGAGCTAAGTTTCTGAGGAAAGATTATATTAAAAACAAATTACCAGATTAAGGATAAATT
Source organism: Hafferia zeledoni (assembly GCA_035583235.1). NCBI lineage: Eukaryota > Metazoa > Chordata > Aves > Passeriformes > Thamnophilidae > Hafferia > Hafferia zeledoni. The sequence continues at coordinate 14,069,550 of JAWWEV010000001.1, forward strand.
ATCTGTCAATACATGATATCTTTATCTTCATGTTTAGAAAATGAGATTCTAAAAATTATTTACCTTCTTTATTTCAATTTAATATTGTTTTGGGGTTTGTAATATCTGAGCTTTACTTTTGCCTCAAACTCACTATTTCTTTCTTTAAATAAATGAAACTTTTCTTTTGATATTATAGTTCTAAAGCCAGAGCTTAAGGACATTTAGCAGTATAACAGGTTTTCAAAATATAGTGACACAATCAAATTATTTTCTTAAGTTATGAGGCTATGTAGATAGTGGGCACTTGTTTTGACCTGAAACTGTGACCCAACATGTAACTCATTTAGCAAGTTTAATTCTGTTTATATGCTTCCTGTAAATAAATACTTACTTCATGTGTGAATTCTAATTTGAGTATTCAGTTAACATATAAGCCATTATCTAGGCATCTGACAAATAGTGTGCACAAAACTCTGATCAGTAGCTTTTAAAGGACAACTTATTTTGAACATTTTTTTTTTTAAGTCCAGCTGTTTTGATTAAACACAGTGAAAAAAATCTATTTATTATATTTAGTGAACCAAAATCTTATGAGATTACATCTGTGAATAATGCTGTATATGAGTTATAGTTTATTCTAACAAATATTTGGCAATACATAGGTAAAATAAATTTTACATTAGCATTCATGCCAGTGAACTAATTTCCTCATTATTTGCAGCAAGCAGAGAGAAAGGTGTAAACACAGTCAGAGCAAATGCAATTAAATTGAAAAATTGTGGGAAAATGTTGTATCAGTACAAGTGCACTTAGGAAAATGTCTTCAAAGGTTAGTTATGAAAAATGTAATTTTATTGACTGTATTATCTTCCCTTTAAAAAATCAAAGGCATATTCATCTGACTGCCAAATCAATGTTAAATCTTTGATTTAAACAGTAATTCTTTCTTTAAAAAAACAAACCATAAATTAGAAAAAGTCTTCCCTGCCAGTGTTATAAAAATGGAAACTAGTGTGTCTTGGGTTGAGCTGACAAAATGCCAACTGCCCAATACAGAGTCAAAGCTTCCCTCCCTCCACCCCCAGTGAGAAAAGGGAGAAAGGAAAAAAAAACCTTAGCAACTCAAACTAGTTTATACTTAAACTAACTATATGTATTTATACAGAAAAGAGATAATTAAAAGAAACTACAAAATAACACACACTTACATAAGTTAGATATAACAACAACTTTTTACCTCTCACTAAAACCAGATTTCATTACTCTAGATCTATAAGCACCCCAAAAGACACCCAGCAAAGAACAGAAACAATAACAACAAAATGTTTTTCCTTCCCTGAACTCAAACAAAATGCAAAGTAGCAGCGGCCAGCTGCTAAAGTAGCAGCAAAGCCCAGCACAGCAGGACAGCAGCAGCATGTCCTGCTCTACTGCAGACACAATGGCAACTAAGAAACTTTTCTTACTTATCTCAGGTTTGCATCATCTGGTATGAAATATTTGTTTGGTTGCTTAAGTCAAATGATACCTGTCTCTCCTAATCTACGTAGATTCTCTGAGCCTGCTAATTTGAGGCCTAGCTAAAACTACCACATAGTGGAAAATGTTTGATACAAAAAGACCAATCATGTCCAGGTCTTGCCTTCCAAACAGAGTAAGTCACATGGGGAAGCTGTCATAGGCAGATCTAAAGAACTGAAAGAATTATTACTGATTAATATAGTTGGATTAAAAACCCCAAAACATGGCAAAACAAACTGCTATAATCATAGATTATCATTGTTAAATAAGACTGATCTTATTTACTGAAGACCATAATTTGCAGCTTTATCAGAATATTTGTATAAATCCAAAATTCATTAACTTGAACATCTCTATTAAAAAGATGACATTAATAGTCTAGCAACTGGGACAAAACCAGAAAGGAGCTCTGTGTCTGTTTAATGATTAAGAAGGGAATCTGTAAATGTTTCATCATGAAAATTACACTCTATTTAAAACCTTTAAGCAAAAGTATGAGTAATTATAATACTTGTGGAAAATCCAATTAAGTTATATAAATATATACTTTTACAAGTCTTTTTCTTTTTAAGCTCAGGTTAATTAAAGCATATCTTGACAGTGACTAAGATCTAACACCATCTCTAATTCTTTTGAATCAGATCAGAATGAGAGAAAATTAGGGCAGCAGAAAGTTGCTCTTTGCTTCCTTGCCTTTCCAGGTGCCACAGCACAGGCAGGTGTGTGCCAGGTACAACAGATACAACACTCTGGATGTGGAAGGATAGTCAATGGATGCTGTGGATGTTGGTCTATCTACACCAGAACTGTTGCCAAGGTCAGAAAAGCCAACCCCCCAAAGCTCAACCACCTACAAAAGGAAGAAAAGGCAGGTTACAGTTGTATGTGATTCCCTTCTTAGGGGAACTGAGTACTCAATATGCCAGACAGATCCTTCTGCTTTGGAAGTTTGTTAAGGACATCACGAGGAAACTCCTTGGCCTGGCCCAGGCTTGGACTATTACTCTGGCATGATTAGCCCTTGGATAAAAAAACTTCAGAGGGACACCAGCACATTCACTAGGTAGACAGAAGGAGTACTTCCTTGGAGGAAGGAATTGTGCTTCCAGGAGGCTACATTTGAAGTACAGTTTTATTGGAAAAGTCAAGCACTGCAGCTGCAAAATTCCAGCTCAGGAAGACCACCAATAAATAATGCAGACGACAGGCCACACCACACCATCTCACAATGCATCTGCAGCTTCCTGTGAGGAAACAGGGTCACCTGTCAAATCAAAACTCATTGGCAAATTTCTTCTCCTACTGAATGACTAATGTAAAAATAGCTTTGAGACATCACACCTATTTCACTCTCAAAAATTACCCATACCCCCCAAAGTCAAATGATGCTGCACACTATCCAAAGGGCATGTGAAGGGAAAGCTAATTGAGTTGATAAAGATTTGTTAATTATGTATCACCACACTTGTTAATTGTTATGAGAACCATAGTAATTATGAACCTGTACCAGCAGCTTTGAATATTACCAGTTATAGTGAAAAGGACATTAATGTGCTGCAGAAGCAGGATGAGAAATGACTTCCCTGTCATATGCTGTCTTGAACTGTTGCTGATGAAATTTTAATGTATATTTCTTCTGACAATTTCAAAATTGTCTTTCTTCAGTACAATCTGAGATCTATAAATTCACACACATATAAGAAAATGTAGGTGCACTCAACACCTGAGTCTAGTCTCCCTAGCCACATGAATAAAAATGATTTTCACATAATATGTGTTTAAAAGTGAATTGAGGAGTAGTGTAGAAAGGGAATTGTAGTGGTACTACTCATAAATTTGCTTAATTTTTGTTTTCCTCATTATAGAAATGGGTCTAAAATGGGTGCTTGATCTTCTTTTTCCCAAAATCATCATAGAACACTTTCTTCATATATTTTTTAATTAATTCTAGAACTTAGAATACAGAAAGACTATACTGTCTCTGAAACTCTAATGCTACAATCCAGAAAACACTAAATTTTACTTCATTCAGTTCTTTACAGAACATCATTACTGTCATATTTGACCATCAGTAGGTCTCATATAAATATTTATATCTAGAGAGTATTCAATTACTTTTGCCACTTTATAAATAGGAAACTTGCTTCCACAGAAAAATATTTTCACACAAACTATCTTTGACAGGGCAGGTGTTTGCCCCGTTATCTCATCATTTTAAAGAAATTAAGTGTTTCAATGAATTGTGCCCTAAAAAGGGGATTTGTTAGACTCATTTCTTTTATTAGCAGTTCTTTTAGGACTGTTTGCAATTAAGATATAAAAATAAAAGTAAGTTATGTAAGTTATTTTCCAATAGTGCAGCTTGGCAGCACTTAGTAAAGGAGGGAAGGCATACTCTAAGGTAAAAGGAAATTCACAAATGTGTCAGCAAAATGCCAGTTGCAATAACATTTTATATAGAATGTGCACCTCAAAAGTCACACGGAGAGATTCAGAGAATGTTACAGTGTATGCTGATATTCTCACCCATTTAGCAAAATCCATAAATAGACAGTGGCAAATATTCTGGCTAAAAGCCCTCCAGCTGTTACAGCTTATTCTAAGAATACTTATATGTGGACCAAAGTTCTGCATCTTAAAATACTATGTTTAACTGGGGGAAAAACCCAGAATTTAATGCCGCAGTGCATAGCCAAGTGGAAACATGCTAAAGAAGAGAAATGAAGCCAAGAACAAAGCAAAATCAAAGACAGGTAAGACCTAATAAAATGACGTGACAAGAATCAGTGGCATAAAATGCAAGATTTCCTGAATGAAGGAAACAAAAGATGGATGGGTCTTACTGAGGCTCCAGTTTTCGTGGGGATTTTTAAATTTTATTTTGTTTTCCCATCTTTCCATGTAGGGCCAAAGTACAGCTTCAAAGGATGATTCTCCAGCTACTTTTTTAGTTCTGGTGGAAGTCCTATATCAGTCAAGCTTTGTTGTTTTTTTGGTTGGTTTGTTTGTTTTTTTTTTCATATAGGCTGAAAAAATAGTGACCATGCAAACAAAAGAGTTAAATATATAACAAATAGAGATAATTTTCAATGGCAGAAATTTCTGCTGGATTTTTTCCCCCTAGAGATTATTTTTCACCTGAGAATGTGCATGTTCATGCCCACATGTGTGTCAGAAGATGCCTCAATCTGTGCCAGTGATGAAGAGAAACAGACATGCTGAAACTTTTTAGTTTTGATTACTGAAGATTTCATTATTTCCATTTGTTCTGAAGTATCAAATTATAAGCACACAACATTCTTGACTTTTTAGCTGGCAAGAGTTTGTTCTCAGACTGAAACCTGAGTCAGATAGCTGAAGGCAGCTGGACTATTAAAACATATCTGTAGGAAGCTCAGAAAATTTTATCTCTTTCAATCAAGAATAAATCTTGTCATGTAGTCAGACCAAAGAACTATTATGACCAAAGGGCTCGTGGTACTGACTGGAACCTAACAGATCATTTAGTGCTCAAAATTGATGAGCACTAGTAGATCTATACAGTAAATAAAATTCATACCTTTAATTACATTTTTTCTTCACACTTTTCACACTTTCAAGTGTTTTTTGAAGTATGGAAAACTAGTGAAAGCCTGAAATTCCTTTTAGAGGTGAAATGATCAAAAGGCTGGAGCAGCATTCCTATGAAGACAGGCATAGTGAATTGGGGTTACTTAACCTGGAAAAATGAAGGCCCCAAGAACACACTAGAGCACCTTCCAGTACCTAAAGGAGCTAAAAGGGTGCTGGAGAGAACTTTTCACAGGGGTGTTCAGTGGTAGGACAAGGGGAAATGGTTTTAATCTAAAAGAGGTAGGTTTAGACCAGATGTTAGGAAGAAATTATTGACTGTGAAGTTGATGGCATGGGCAGAGATTGCCCAGAGAAGCTGTGGCTTTCCCACTACTGGAAGTGTTCAAGGACAGGTTGGACAGGGCTCTGAGGAACCTGGTCTATTGTAAGCTGTCTCTGCCCATGCCAGGTGGATTGGAACTAGATGGTCTTTAATGTCCCTTCCAACCTAAACCATTCCATGATTCTCTGATTCTTAGAATGTCATCATCACACAATGAGAAAATATACTAGCTATGTAAAACTTATTTTGAATGATGCAGAACAAAAGGTATGATCCATTCATTATTAAGGGCAGGGCTAATACACTAGGAAAATCAAATATTTTTTAGACTCTCCTGTAGTGATGACAACTCCACTTGTAAAAAACTACACTTTGTTTTTTTAAAGGCTTATAAAGGTGTAAAGCTGATAGTGAGAGAGATAGAGATTGTTTAATGTAACTTTCCTTGAATTTTTAAACTACAGAGTTTTTACTTTTCTCTAAAGGCTTACCAATGTTGAGAATAAAGCCATAGATGTCAGTTGTTCTGAAGAGTTAATAGGACTCAAAAACTTGTCAGCAGCTATGAGAGATGCAGTCTAGACAGATATCCAAGAGAAATATATGTGGGATGGAGACTAAAGGGGCTTAGCTGACATTCTGAGCTAGAGTTAATCACGTTTCTCCAGCTTTTATTCTCTTTTCCTGTATTTTGTCTTTACCCTCAAAAATTCTTATCAAAGTGAGCAAAGTTTTGAAAATATTTCCCAATTGTAATGCTGCATCATCACCAACATAGTATATGACGATACTGCAGAATGCCAAGATACATCCCCAAGTATCTATGAATGTGATTTTTTTAAATTCTACTTTTATAGTCAGACATACAGCAACATGTTTTGACCTCTAGAAATATTCCTCCTTCCAAAATTATCTTTTTACGTGCTGTCATGGATGAAAAAAAAAAAAAAAAAAAGCTTAGATATGTGTGTGTATATGTGTGCACTCCCCAAACTGAATTTTTGATCTCTGAAGCAGAAGCAAGCAACATCTGGACTATAAAAAAGTGGGATGCCCTGAGTCCTCAAATTAATAAACATAAAATAGAACCACTATTTAAGAGGTTGAAATTAAGGAAACAGGAGAATTGAAGAATTACAAAGTAGGACTTGCACTGAAAAGGAGGATTCCTGTAAAAACAACCTTGGAAAGAAGATGATCTTAAAAAGGTGAAGATCTTGGCTTCAGGAGAGATCCTGGAAGTGGGGGAGGATCCTAGAAGTCAGGGAGCTGTAAGAAGGAAAAAAAGACAACACAAAACAACAAAACACACACACACACAAAAAAAAGAATGCCTGGGGACCCTGACAGGAAACACCCAAGATGGTTAAGGATGAGCAGCAACACAAAAGGAATCAGCCCAATTTTCTGGAGACTTTCCTGGCCCAGGTGCCAGGTGTGACCTCCCTCTGGGGATGGTGAGTTCTAGGGAATATCATGCTGCAGGGGAATGAGTGACTGGATGTGTAAGGTAATTATGCAGAGCAAAAAACTCCCCACTTCCAGGATATTGCCCTTTTTCTTAAATAAGCTCCAGTATCCAGATCCACTCTGGTCGGTCATTTACTCTGCCTCACCTGCGACACTCAGCACTGTCTTCCTATTCTCTTCTCCCACTTCTGCCCTGTCTTTCCCTATTCATTTCCCAGTACCTGCGGTGATATTTATTTTTCCCCCTTTAGGAGAAATAGCAGCTGCGGTAGAAACCTGTTCAGATCTGCTGACATCTGTTTGTCCCTAGCTCAGAGCAATTCCTGGGATAAGTATCTCTTTCCCTTTCTCTCTGGTCTTTAAAGAACTCCTTACATTCTTTGTTGTGACTATTCCCTGGACATTCACCTGCATCATTATCAACAGGTATGTGATCATACCATGTGTTTTTTCTAAGAAGGAAGGGGATGAAGCTTGCAAAGGTAATTTTATATATGATGATAAGTGCAGTTTAAGAAACAGTGCACTCTCCACAGTACTCCAAAATATCTTTATTTTGGTGTTCTCAGGAAAACAAAACAAAACAAAACAAAAAAAAAAAACAAAAAAAAAAAGAAAAAAAGAAAAGAAGTTTATTCTTTGTGGCTCAAACTTAACAGAGAAAATAAAAAGAAGAGAGCAAAAGCACACAATATTCTCACTGGAAAAATAGGACATGGAAACTCACTATGAGTTTTGGGTCCCAGAAGACTTCTCATTCCAAATATACCTGTTACTTCAGATAACCTGATAGACTGCCTGCATATTATACTGAAGGTCATAAAACAAACACCTCTAGAAACCTACAAGCATGACCCAGGACAAGCTGTATAAAGGAATGACCCCAGTGATCACTTCCACTTGCATGCTGTCTCTGGCACCAAATCCTTTAGTTTAAAGTAGCTAATCTAGCATGCCTTGATTTAAAATGAAGTACCATCACACTCAACCAGCTCATTTTGTCCAGAAAGAGTGCACATTGGATATTGATGTCAGAAGGTGACTTTGACCCTAAAGCTGGCTGTAGTTTTAATGTGCACACTGACTGTCATCTGTTATCAGTAGTTTATAAAATTCAGCAGCCGCCCAACCATAACGAGAAAGTAAAAAAAAAAAAAAACCAAAAAAAACCCAAAACCCAAAAACCAAACCATGAACAAAAACAATCATGGGATCTTATTTTCCTTTTCAGTATGATAATCCTAAAGAATAAATAAGAAAGGGAACCTGCTCTCCCCATAGATACTGTTGAACATTCTGAATAACCTCACAGACTTATTTGTAAAAAGTAAAGTAGGTATTTTGTCTCATTGTAATGTGTTTTATTCACATTTCAAATTGTATCTGTGTATAATTCTGTTGAGCTCTTTCCAACTTTTCAGGAACATATTTAAAATACAGCTTATCTCAAGTGGGTATCAATAAAATATTTCTTTTTTTTTTTCCTTTATGTTGATGTTTTATTTCTATTTCCCACTGCTGAAAAACCCATCTACTTCAGTATAATAAGTACAGGTTTGCAGCTTTTGAAAGGAAAAATTATAAACAATATAAAAATAACTTCCTTTTAATAAGTAAGTTGAATGTCAAAGGCAGAAAACTTTTAGAATACACATACAGCGGAAGAATATCTTATTCCTCTCTAGAAGAAGCTTTCAAGTTGTAATCAAGCTTCTCTTATTTTAGTCAGACACCGTGTACTATACCTTTTACCTAAAACTCAATGTTCAACCCCTAGACTTTAGGCAACTCCACATTTCTGGGTTGAGACTTCTAACATTCCACTCCACTGAGCAGCTGCAATCATCCATCACAAAAAATAATAAAGGGGAGACAGGACAGGGCTCTAAAACACAGGAGGCAATCAAAGGTACATGATATATGAAATTTACCAGAAGAGACTTTAGTATGCACCATGCATGTCAACACCATACATTTGTTCAGCACAATAGTTATATTCAGATGCATATGTAGTCTCTGAGATTTACAATATTTTCCAAACACAGAGTTGTATTTTTATCTCCAAATTGTCCTATTCATGTATAACTCAGAGTATATAACAAAAGTATGACTAATTTTCTCAAGCTTTATACAAACAAAGAAGCAAATAGTGAAGAGAAATGCTTTTTTTTTTGATACAGACAGAGGCTGGCAAGTCTGATGTGAAGTATCTGAATCTGTCATTTCTGTCATTCAGATTGCTGTTGGGGAATCTGAGCAGAGTGGATGTGAAGAACTGATAAGAAATAGGAGACTCTGAATTATTTTGATTTATTTGTAATTTTTGGAATGCAAATTACTGTACCACCTTCTAGAAGCACAGGTAGGACTTCATGTCACAAAGCACTCCCTGAATAAGCTCTTCAACTCAGCATTAATGACTTCAGTGAATTGCATGTCCTAAGTAAATTAATGCCTACAATTCATACTTGCTGGATTCTGATGTCACATTATATATCATTCCCTCCCACCCCCCCCAAAAAAAGAAAAAAGAAAAAAAAAAGAAAAAAAAAGGAAAGAAAAGGAAAAAGCTGATGGGAAACTCTGAAATGGCAGTGCTAAGTTTTTAATTAGTTCCATTTCCTTCTCTTCTATAAACTCTCAATTTTTTTTTATTTAAAATAAAATATCATTTATGGACAGAGAGATGACATTTTTTTCAGGAAGCCTATTTAATTCTGAGTCTTCTAAACTGGATTTAGAGCTATATGAAAAACAACATCTAATATAATGTTAAAGTTTAATTCAGACCAAACACACAACAAAAAAAATGGCTGATGAAATCAACATTGTTTATGAATATCTGATTTCCCCATATTTTCTGACATTTTGTTTTTGAACTATTTAAAGAATACAAATTAAAGAGAAATAGTAGTCCATATATTAACTAGAGGATTTGTGCCTAAATAGCATCATTAATGATGGGATATCAGCAAAAGCCATTATGATTTGAGAATAGTCCTGCCTGCTGCTCATAGACCCATCAAAAAGGCCAATAAAAACTTAAAAACTCTGTATTGCTAAAACAGAAATTACCCAAAACTTTAAAGTGAAATTAAGAAATTTAAATAAGACAGTTAATGCAGGAACCACTTTCTAGCACAACAATAGATCAACCATGACCTAGGGTCAATAACATGTCTTTCTTTCCAAAAACAAAACCCAACCTACTGTAATCTAGGCATCAATTTGGCCACCACAGTAGTTTTCTTGGGCTTTAGAACCTACGTGGCATATGTAAATCCCAGGCTCACGATCTGTGAAGATAAAAGTATGTTCTTCAGGGTCCTCAATACAACAGCAGTGACATTCTGCACAAAACCCAAATATTTTTATTCAGTGTTCTTCAGGAGTTATTTATCTTCAAGAATCAGAAAATTTGGGAATAGGAATAATTTTTTTCCACATCTGGATGACAGAAGCATTGCAAAGTGCTTTTTAAGCATAGTAAAAAAAAAAAAAAAAAAAAAAAAAAAAAAAAAAAAAAAAAAAAAAAAAAAAAAAAAAAAAATCACACTGTACATTCCTCAACTATTTTTCATCCACCACTTTGCTGGTTGATGCCTGGCTAGTGCCAGCCTCTGGCAATTACTACTTCAGGCACCTGAGGACTGAAGTACTTGGTTTAGCTAAAGTCATATCACCCCAAAAAGGAGTATGTGGGTGAATGTTAACAAATTTTGACAAACTAGAGATTAATACAGAAGATTTATTGGATTCCTACAACCTTAAATACTCTGATGTATAAAACATAAACTTGTACCAGGTGGCTTGTGTAGTTGCCCATATGAGTAAACTGACTTATGAGTTAAGTACTAACATAGCTGGCACTCCAGACATTCATTAGATAAAAACTTTTGTCTACCTGAAATCACTGTCAAAGTCCCTGCTGAACTCAGTAAAATCAGTTTCTTAAAAAAGCAAGAACCACCCTGAGAGTTCTCTGGATGAATACCGAGTAGTGACAGTCCAAGTTGAAGTCTCTTCTTAGAAGGAGCAGTCAGAGGACTCCTGGACTAAGTCTTTCACATAGGATTCAGTGAACAACATCCTCATTTCCAAGAGAAGTTTGAGAACTGTGTGAAAAAATTCCTAGTATAAATTGAAATCAGTGGGCCCTTTGATTTCCAAAGAATGGAGAAAGTAAAAATGTAAAGAAATTCCCTTGTGGTTTTGCATGACTTACCTGGGATCTAAAGTAGTTTTTGACAGTAAACTCTGTTTTTCATTAGCAATCTGGGTAGAGAGCAGAGGTAGATGATGATCACAGTTCAAATGTTCCTAATATAATTCTGTCTCAGTGTTTCCTACATGATTCTTACCAGTAACCCAACTATTATCCGTATGATTGATATGATTCTTTCCAAATGGGCCAATGGTTAATGAGTAGGAGGGTATTTTATGATTAAAAGAAAATTCAGAACCAAGCAGTTTCTTTTTCACTTTATTGTCCCCCTCCAAGGAACATAAAGAATGTTTTTCTCCCCTCAGTATAGCAGTTGCTGAGACCCTCTACATTCCTCTTCTGGGAAATCTGCTAAGTTTGAGTAGGGACTAGTATCTGACAAGCAACAGCTTCCAGGAACACAATACTAAACCAATTTGAGATGGTAACAACCTCCAGGCCAGATCTTCTGCCAAGGCATGCATCATATGTAATAGTTACTTAGGACAACAACCATCACTACAAATACCCCTTCCTTCCTCTTCCCCTGGGTTTTTATGCTGATCATGATGCCATATGTTATGGAATGTCCCTTTGACCACTTGGAGTCAACTGTCCTGGATGTGTCCCTTCTCAAGTCCTTTGCATCCCCAGCTTCCTTGCTGGTGGGGTGGAATGAGAGGCAAAAAAGCTCTTAACTCTATGCAAATGCTGCTCAAAAAAAATGAAAACATCCCTGTGTTATCAGTAGTGTTTTCAGCACAAATCGAAAACATAGCCCATACCAGCTGCTATGAAGAAAATTAACTCTGTCCCAGCCAAAACCATTACATCTTGACACAAGGTGAATGGAATCCAAGAAACTTCTAATTAATGGGGCTACAGGAGGTCATTACTTGGAACTCCTCTGATAAAAGAACCAGAGGAAGGCTTGAAAAAAGCTACAATTCTGAACCTCACATTCAGATCTTTAAATTCAAGAGGTAAATCATCCAGGTAATGAATTTTTAAATAGTGCAAAGAGTGAATTGCACATTTTCTTGTTCAGTTTTTTTGGCAATAGAATTTGATATAATTCAAAACATTTGAAGACGTACAGAAAACTATGGAGAATAACCATGAAAATGAACAGCTCAAAGTTCTTTTGAGACAGAAATGAGTCAAAAATGAGGACATATTTTGACAGTGCAAACTGAAAGTCAGTGCACTCACCTCAGACTGATGCACATTTGCAGTGAAGAGCATCAAGGAGATGAAAACCTGAACTGGAGATCCCTGCAGTAACCCCTCACAGATGCCCTTTCCCAGTTAGTGGGGGCACAGCCTTGGCATCATGTGAAATCTATCATCTGCTCTGTAAGAACCCCTCTGAGTTGTTTGGTCTCTCTTTACTTTCAGCAAGGAGTGGCTTCTAAGCTTCTACTGAGGAAAAATCAAAACACAAGAAAAGCAGCAAAGCTGCCGCGTTAAAGAATACATATAGCTCAGAACAAAGTGATGCCTCTTACATATCTCCAGTACTTAATTTTAAAGAGGGCATAGTTTAAATTTTATAAAAATGGAAATGTTTATTTCTTTTTTTATAGAGGTCACAAATATACATCATCAAAATACATTTTTTATTTTTTTAAAAATTTTTTTTTTTTTTTTTTATTTTTCTTTAAAAATTTTTTTTTTTATAAAAAAAAAAAAAAAAAAAAAAAAAAAAAAAAAAAAAAAAAAAAAATCCAATTTCCAATAGTAACTACTGAGAAAGGGAAGGGACTACAAACTAGTTCCTGAAGAACTTCGCAGAATCTAAACTATCAGTTATCCATTTTAGCTACTTGCACAGGGCTTGGTAAAAACTTCTGCTCTATTTATTTTACAATGACTTTCTTAAATAATATTTGCCTTTAAGATGGGTATGGAGTGGAATGACATATCTCATTGGCATTTTGTCTTAATGAAGGTGTGTTTCAGTTGTCTTCAGACTGGCCCCTCCTTCCAAAACACCTACACACATATTCACACACTTATTCTGAAAGAGGAAATTTACCTAAATACACAAGTTGCATTTCATCTCAGTAAAAGAGTAAGTGAGACCAGAATACTCACAAGAGGAAAGAAAACTCAATTTACATTTTAAAGATATTATTAGCCTTGTGTTTGTTGCATGTTTAGGTTAAAACTTTGAGCACCAATTGTGTCATTCAGGACACTGAAAAGCAGAGCATCCTTCCCATGTAAATTACAGACACAAAACCAGCTAAGGTTTGGCTGAGTTGTCTACATATAAACACTTGATGTAATTTGAAGTAACTGCATGTGGACACCTAAATTTAGGTGGCTTGAACTTGAGTTAAATTTTATCTTTGTAGATGTCTACAAGTATGACAGATGCTTATTGTATATGCTTAGGCTGTGATTCAATTGTCTGTGATGACTACACACAGCCATATAGTGTCATTTGAGATTTCTCAGAGTATCTGAGACATCTGCAGAGAAGGGACAGATATGACACAAAAGCTGTGGAAGACTAGAGACCTTCTGGAAGAGTAATTGCAGGTATCCCAAATGTCACTGGATGTCTGTGTGTAAGAAACTGGACTAACTCTGCTGCTTCCTCGAGTCTCTCTCTGATGAACAACTGATCACTTAGGGTAAGCTTTACCTCAAGTATACAATGCATTCAATACCCAAGTCATTTACTTAATCTGATTTAGCCAATTAGATACTCCCCACAAGATCTCAAATTATGCTAGGCCTGTGAACTCAATGAATGGTGTCACTAGTCATAAAAAGTTTTAGATGCAAACGTCTATGGCATCCACATGTGTCCAGTCCAAAGTTTTGCTCTGGTCACAGAGGAAGCAAGCTGAGTCAGACAGAAACATTGGATGTGAACTGAAATTTTCCAGACTCTAAAGGTAGGTGAACTTCAGGTTTTGATTCAGGTTTGCTGTCAGTTTGACATCTTTTGTTTTAAAAATCAGTGTAGGTGGATGGAGGTGTTTGCACAGAGAAGCAGGAACCAGAGGAGAATAGCATAGCAAACACAGGACATGTCTGCACTAAGTAATATCCTGATGATGTAGCACTCACTGGCAATCTCTCAGCTCTTTGTTACTGGGTGGATGCACCAACTTGCTCAAAGATAGCACAGAGATCCTTACACAACACTCCACTGCGTGAGGCAGATGTGCTTCTTGGGGAATATTTTGAGCAGACACAAATAGCTTCTCATGTGGCTGATGAAATCTGTACCCAAGGAATTTTGTGCTTTAATGTTTAAAGTTTTAAAACAAAGAAAAGGTAGGATAAACATTCTATCTATGCTTTCTACTCTTTTTTTTTTGTTTGCTTGTTTTCCTGCATTGTGAGGTGAAAATGTCAGACAACTCAAGAAGGGTTTTTTTTGAGAAGGCATATGTTAACCTAGAAATCATCCCTGCAAATCAACTTTAGAATTGGAAATCTGGATGTTTGGTATGTCATTACCTTGCCATGTGTCATGTGAAAAGGAGGGACAGAAATGCAAAGATGTCTTGTCCCATCTGTATTAATACAAAGTCATTAGCTATAAGTGCCCTGAGAATATTGAAGTCATATGAACCCAATACTGCCTGCCTGAAACTGGACAGAACACATATTGGACAAGTCACCAACACTCTTGTGAGGACCACACTTTAGCCAGGGGGAACTTTCTTTATCAAGACATTAGCTATAAGCATGCCCTGAGCATCAAAGCTTTATATAATCCAGATCAGCCTGTCTGCGTCTCACTTAAAGAGACAACGCTGGACAGCACATTGCCTGAAAAGGTCTTTGACACTCTGTTTATGAGACCACACTTAATAGCAAGAAAATAACTATATCAGCTCCCGAAATAACTTTTATTAATACAAGTATGTGATAATGCCAATATGGGTTGCTTAGTTGATGATAACATTTAGCTGCACCATTGTATTTAATTGATGACAAAAAACCTTATAAGAAACCAGCACAAAGCACACTCTACGGGCAACTCCAGCAGTATACCCCCCACAACAAACTTAACTAACAATGAACAACAAAACAAATCTACAAGAAGGCAAATTAAAACAGAGTAAGAATTGGATGCTCACCCCTGCAATGTCTGACGGGGTGAGGGGAGACAGGATAACTCATTGGTTGCCCTCACAGAGATGGTGGAAGTTTTTCTCCCCGATTTTTGTTCATGTCCAATCTCTTTTCATACCCTTTTTCCTTAGGTAGGTTGAGTGACTATAGTCAAAAACTATTTTTATTTTGGGAGTGACCGACAGATGCCTGAGAGCTGGCTCCTTGGGTCTCCACAGGTTTGTGGCAAAGAAGGGTCATGTCATTTCCACAATACTCCATTTTTTGGTAATCCCATCAATATGACTTGAGCACTTTCAGGGAGCCACTGGAGTCTCTTTGTCCCCTGACAATGATTCCTGGGAACACCCCTCCACTGGCTGAGACGTTCCCCTCAAGAGGTTATCAGGGCTATCACCCCACACCATATATCCTATAATTTCTCTGTTATTGTTTCTACTATTGTGTTCATTATTGAAGAAAAACTCTTCCAATGGAGTTTATTAAATGTATTGAAGCATCTATTTCTTTGTAAACATATACACTTCTTTGAAATGGGTGACTGAATTTTCACACTTGAAAACTGAATTTTAGGCACCAAACAAAAAGTAAGTGCATGTTTCAAAGGCACTAGCTACTATAAACTTATAGTAGATTGAAATTGAATTGATGTTTTACATATTTGGCTCAGAATGTTATTTTCTTTTTAACAACTTCAATTATTACAAACTTTTATATTGGAACTATATGGAAACATACTTATTCAAAATCAGTGTTTACCATCAGAACGTATCAGTGTGGTAAACCCAACCCATTGCTGAAATTTCTTGCACAAAGACTAATGCTGATGGTTGAAATTATTTATTCATTAGATAAAACACTTTCTTACCCACAGTAATTTATTATGGTATTATTTCTGCCAGCAGTGCTACAAAATCAGAATTTAACATTGAGAAAATACTTGCTGAAATATGTATATGGAGTTATTTCGATTGACTTTCTGCTACTCTGCTAATTTCAGTTATACTATTTAGGGAAAACAAGTAGCACGATGACAGAAATCCTCTTTCCTTTTGTGTTAAAAAGTAGAATTTTTGACACAGACATGGCGGAAATTTGTCTGATTTAGACAAGGAAAATCAACAAGACAACTCTTGATAAAAAAGTATTCCTGGTCAATTATTGTGGGAAAAGGGGAAAAGATTAGTTACCTGGACAGTAAGTGTTAAATAAAAAAATAACTAATCCACTCAATGAGTAAAATATTCTGGTAAGAAAAAGAATATTCAGGTGAATTTCATGTACACAAAGTATGTCATCAGTTCGTTGGCCTTTGTTTTACTTTCCCTTTCTACTGAGTAGTGCCCTTTCCTTAATAAAGGATGACAATGTTTTAGATTTCAAAAAGAAAAATATTAAGTCCCCATGTAATATTCTTTTTAACCATTGGCACAGGCAACGCCTGTACTGTTAATGAATCTCAAAGGTGGAAAAGTATTCCCAGTATTTAAATGAGTACCAGTGATTCTCTAACATATGCCAAGAGACTTGAGGTTAACTGAGAGTGTTATGAAGCATTAATAACACAAAATAATGCAAAATTAGGCATCTGAAGTTAAATAAGAAAGAGTTTGTTTCATGCTGTCTCTTTCCTTCTATCAAGTTTTGGGTTTGCCCTCATTTTCTGAAACAGTTCCTAAAGGTGGTGTTCTGACCATCACTTTTAGAATCCACTACAAAATACTGATGACCACATTTGGTACAAAATGTGATGAAATTCCTGTCAAATTATTTAATAAATGCAAAACAATTATCTGAAAGATGTGTTGAATCCGAGCCATGACTTTAAGTTTTACTGAATCCAGGTTTTACCAGGACTTATTTTCTTCTCGGCCAGAAAATTTATGTTGCAGGTGCAGACAGTGGTTCAGTTGGCTTCTCCTTTCATTTAATTTTGTAGGAGGTCTCTTAATTTATTAATAAATTGGTGTTTACATAGTATCTTCCAGTGATAAAGCCACATTTTTATCCATCAGAACAAAACCCAGCAATTTAACTTGAAACAAGACTTTTTCATTTTGGTCTGTAACTCAGGAAAAAGTTTTTATATTTCATCATCTCAATCCTATTCCATCTATACAAGACTGTAAGTGGCTTTGTGGTGTACACAAAACAATGTTTCATTATCAATTAGCCATTTAAATTACTTTAACACAAAGACACCCATCTCATCTTAGTTATTGTTACAAATTTTTTCTCAACGTGATGTGACTTTTCTCATGATGTTTTGGATCTATCAGTTTATTAATACTAATTCCCTGCTACATTGCATTACACTAGCCTGAAGAATTAGCCTTGTCTCAAGTCAATCTTCCCTGGAAATACCTGAATTAAAGTATGTAAATTATCTAATCTTATATATTCTAATTACTAGGATTACTACAGTATCATATCTTTAGTACTTATGGACACTCCAAAAATACAGTGGTGCTAATCTATTTACTTTTTTATAACTTCATTGTTCTATTCCACTTTCCCAAACTGCAAAAAAAAAAAAAAAAAAAAAAAAAACCAAAAAAAAAAATTAAGTTACATTTTAAAGGATTATCTATATGAGCCAGGAATTGCATTAAATAGTAAATATTACCCTTAGTAATTTTGGCAAGTCATAATACCTTTCACAATTTTACCTATTATTGCCAATTTTTATTTTCATTTTCACTTATATCAGATTTTTCTGACAGTCTCCAGGTGCTCTAAATTGCAGTCCTTATATATGAAAGTGGACATAGTATTTGCAAATAGTAAAGACAACACAGAATGAGTCTTTAGTATCTAGAGAAATCAAAGACAGACAAAAGTGAGATGAGAAAAAATCTTCATTATTCTCATTTTATGGACCAAAAGCTGAATCCAAGAAGGTTAAATTATTAGCTCAACAGTCACAATAAAAAGCAGGAAAATGATATGTTCAAAGCCATCTTTAAAAACCCAGGTATCTCTATTGTCCCACTATGAAAGATATTTTCCGGAAGTAGCCAAAACTTTCTCATTTCAGTAATTGTCTCTTAAAATATAAAGATTCCTCTTTTTATAATGCACCAAAATTACCCACGACAAAAATCATATTAGACATCTTCTATGAACCAGAGGAAATATTTTTTGTTACTATTATTTCAATAGCCAGTTGAAGAAAAATAAGACCATAAATAAACTGAGGCTACAGCCTGCTGAATAGGCAATGCCTTAATCCCTTGTAATCTCCCATTTAGTAGAGGATTTATACTGATTACAGTGAAAGAGATGCTGAATGGATATTATACAGTAGAGGAGGAAAAGATACCAGAAGAACATAGTGAAAACCTGAAGGAGTCCTCATATGCCGTGATCTTGAGTTTACTGTTCCCTCACTGCTTTCATCATGACTAAATCTTGTTGGCAAATTAAGTATTACTAAGAAACATTCCCTGGCTTTGGAGTCCTATTAAGATCTGGTCATTTGACCCATTACTTTTCTGAAGTGATAACTAGTCTACTTTTGTCTTCGGACAGCTAGATCTCAAACTATTTCCAGACACCTTTCAGAAGGCAGCATGGAGTAGGAACAGTCACCAACAGGCAGTTTTCACACACTCTCGTCAAGCTTAATAGTTTGAATATGGTCAGGTTATGTCACTGGATTTCTGGGCCACAAAATCAAATACTAATAAGATTATCACCAGTGTATTTTCATTATAAAATTAAATCTATGAAGATTCTATTAAAGATTTCCCCTTTCCAATATAGCTCTAATTTGAGGATTTATCACTTCATGTGAATACATCTTGGACAATTCTTGCTTCCTTCTCCCCATGAATCACCATCTTCCTTGCATGTAACAGAAATTTCAGGAAATCAGGATTTTTTTTGTTGTTGTTGTTATTTCTGCTTCTTTTGCAATGTTTATCTTCCTAAATTTGTGTTGAGCTTTCATAATACTACACCATGCATTGGACATAGTATTCTTTCATGTCCAATGATATGTATCCATCACTCAGTTATCCCTCTGACTATGGCAACTAAAAATTGCTGCAAATACTGTGCTTATGTTTAAAATTTACCATTTCAGGAAAATGTAGTAAGAGTTTTGATTAAGAAATTAAAGTAATCCGGTGGTTGAATGGCAGTGAGAAAATCCAATAGTTCACAATTTGTCTCCATTTTAGTAAATAGTTCTAATAACATAGGGAGTTGTGACCATGTAAATCCTAATAGGCTTGAAATATAACGTGGAAATTCAGATTTTGAGCATTTATTAATTTAGATAATTAATTTAATTAATTAATTTTACAATATATTACA
The DNA here is from genome assembly GCA_035583235.1 of Hafferia zeledoni. NCBI lineage: Eukaryota > Metazoa > Chordata > Aves > Passeriformes > Thamnophilidae > Hafferia > Hafferia zeledoni. Next base: position 14,089,043 of record JAWWEV010000001.1, read on the forward strand.
AATGTTTGCCTTAGGATAACAATTATATGCTGCAGGGAGAAAAAAATATAGATTGCTCTGTCTCCCACAGTTCCTAGAAATTTTTATTTTGTTGGACTTTACTGTCCACTGAATATGACTTTGTAGTGCATGTAAGACTTTTTTCTTAGCTTTGCCTCACCTTAAACGAAATAAAAAAGAAGATTAACCATGAGCTGTTACAATGAGAGCTCAGTGTGAGCTCACAATTGATCATTTTCAGTGAAATAACTGTAAGAGTGCATCTGGTATAGTCTATATGGTGTCCAGACACAGTTGTTGAGTATTTTGGAGTACAGCTGAAAGAGAGTGAAGGGAAAACCATAGGACCTTCTGAAAACCTTAATAGACCAAACAGCTTCTTTTGGGACTTGAAAACAATCAGCTCTAGGCTTTACTCTTTTGGTCCTTGGACTGTACTTTCAGCTGTTCTTTAGCTTAAACAAAAGACTGTTTGCTGTAAAATCAGGACTTCTTAGTCTAGGCTTTCTCTGGCCTCTGCTAATGGTAATAAATAAATTGAACCACTGTTTCATGGAATCTCATTCCTGTGGAATAGGTTAAAATAGATGGTAGTTTATAGTTTATGTATATATAGATATAGATATATGAATCCCAGGGCCCTTTATATTTACATACAATAATACAAATCTGTAACTGTTATCAAAATTTGTTTGTCCCACTTTTCTGACTGCTTAAGCTTCATTATTTCTTCCTCTGAAAAGAAAATGCCTGTTTGTTTATTTTTGCATTCACTAGCTTCTCAGTTTGTTTTTTTTTTATTCTTATCTGGAAACAAGACCTTAATCCAGTTTAGTAGTGACCAGGATTCTGAGGATTTAGCTGAAAGAAAGGAAAGAAAGACAAGAAAGAAAGGCAGGAAAGGCAGGATGACAGGCAGGCAGGAAGGAAGGCAGGAAGGCAAAAAGGCAGGAAGGAAGGCAGGAAGGCAGGAAGGAAGGAAGGCAGGCAGGAAGAAAGGCAGGAAGGCAGGCAGGCAGGAAGGAAGGAAGGCAGGAAGGAAGGCAGGAAGGCAGGCAGGAAGGAAGGAAGGCAGAAAGGAAGGAAGGCAGGAAGGCAGGAAGGAAGGCAGGAAGGCAGGCAGGAAGGCAGGCAGGAAGGAAGGCAGGAAGGCAGGAAGGCAGGCAGGAAGGAAGGCAGGAAGGCAGGAAGGCAGGCAGGCAGGCAGGCAGGAAGGAAGGAAGGAAGGAAGGAAGGAAGGAAGGAAGGAAGGAAGGAAGGAAGGAA
>JAWWEV010000001.1:14090408-14114414 GCA_035583235.1 Hafferia zeledoni
AAAGTAAAAAAAAAAAAAAAAAAAACAAAAAAACCCAACAACTAATTAAAACTCCTCTTTAATGACATAAATGTGGACTCTATGCCCATGCAAATTCCCAAATGAAGAGCTACTATGTGAATAGCCAATATCTGAATGATTTTTGTGATTCTTGTAAATCTGCAGAAACTCCCATACTTACAAAATTACATCCAATGGCAAAAGCTGAATAGTACCAAGTAAAAAAAGAATATGTTGGTAGGATGAAATTAAAAACTTGAAATATTTCACTCCCTCAGAGTAAACTTATTTGAAAGACATGTATACAAACTTATTCAAATAATTGGTTTTTATTCCTTCACCAAGGACTATAAACAACTTTGAACTATTAAATTTAGTAAAAAAAAAAAAAAAAAAAATTGTTAAAACTACTCTGCGCATGTATTTATCAAGACACTGAGACAAGCATTATGATGTATATTTGGATTCTACATAGAATTGGGCATGAGAAACAAAATGATGGTATCTGTATGCATCAGAAGTTCAAAGAAAAGCTCAAAAATGTTTTTTTGATTCTGAAAAGACTGTTGATAAACCCCAATATGTCAGATTAATACATATTTTTGAATGCATAATGGTGACATGAAATATGCAGCTAATGAAAAAAATGAGCACTTGGGGAGAAAGCAGCAATACAGATTGTGAAGCTGCTAAATGGTGCAGCATCAAGAGAGATACATACCATGGTTTCATACTTTATCTCTGTAACTATTCAACACAGATGCAGAAAGTATAACAATCTGTGGAAGAATCGAGAACATTGTAAATTCGACATTTGAATGAATGAAGTGAATATTAACAACACGGTGGATGCTGGTGACCTTGTTTGAATATCATTGACTAGAGCAGAATTCAGGAATTCCCTGTGAATGGCATCAGGAAGGGTTGCAGAAGAATAAAAAATGTCAAGGAAACCATGGCAACATCACGAAAAAATGCCAGATCAATAAAATCAACAATAGAAACTCCCACATCTTTCTGGACTGACTCAATAGGTTTCTCTACTCAAGGAATTTTGTGAAAGATATTAAGTAAAATAAAAGGGTAAAATCATAAGGAAAATAACTTGTGAATATCAAAAGGCCTCCACAGCATTCAAAATTTAATTTCTACATATTCTTAAGATTAACGTTGATTTTCTTGTAACTTGTGAAGACAAGAACCAGTCAGAGACAAATGAGAACATCTGAAAGTTCTTCTAACAGTTATCTTTTCTAGGTACCTATGTTAAAAACAAATCTGTGTAGAAATCCCAAATGAAAGCTTTGACTCCTGAGGACTAAATATCCTAATGTATCACTAGGAATCTAAAAATATCTGTGTTTTCCACATCTTTCCAGCAAACTCTTTGTTGGTCTGTGGTTAATAATTTTCTGTCATTCTTTTCCATGAAGGCTTGTGACCTTGTTACCTTTTCTTGTCATCCATCTCTTCTCCCCAGGTAGCAATCACTCTTTGTTTCAAATTGTCTCATCAATTAATATAATCAGGATAAACTGAACAAGTGTGTTCAACTTGAACACAGCTTGAAGATTCTGTGTAATACCTTTCTTATGTTGAAATATTTCTGTTTAAATTGTAAGCCTTTTGGACATGACTGCCATTCTGATTTCTGCCCTCTTTCCTACTACTGATGTCCTCACAAAAATGCTTTCTTAGAAACCATGAGTATCTTTGCTGACAGCTCTATGATCTGGTCTTTGAAATGTTGTACTAAAAATATAATGAAAAATTCTCTTCTTAGAACCATCAGAAAGTTTTGATTTTGATTTGAGGGTTTGGTTTGGTTTAGATATTTTTGCTTATCTATCTATCTATCTATCTATCTATCTATCTATCTATCTATCTATCTATCTATCTATCTATCTATCTATCACAATGAAAAGCAGTTTTCTCTTTGAAACTCCTCAAAGAAGAGTGCTCTACGTGCCTCCACAGCCTTAAAAATTCTGTTTAATGCTCTCTTTCTTTCCATTTAATTTTGCCCTATAAATTCCTTCTATATAGTAAAAAGAACAAGACCTTGAAAAATTTCATATTCATCAATTTCTTTTCTTGTTAATCTGTGTAACTGCACTCATTAGAAGGAAGCCCATATCTAAATAATATAGATTCTCTTCCAATTTAAGTTGAGACTAAAATTGTTAGATAATCTAAATGTCATGAATACCCTTCATGCAGTCCAAACATCTACACTAACTTGCATAACACAAACCTTTCCTTCAGGTTTCCACACAAATTCAGTCAATGAATAGTGACTGTTCCTATCCTTATTGTAATTTGGAGTCAGGCACAGCCATAACTACTGTGAATAACAGTTCAAACAATTTCAGTAGGTATAAAAGTCAATTAGCTGAGTTTATCAACTTGATGAGCCTGGGAGCCACAATTTCCTTTTTTAACCCCTGTCTCGATCAAGCTTTAAGCTTTACTTGCTTGGATGTTTAGTTCATTTGTATCAGTCTGTTTGGCTGAAGCTGTAAGATCTGAGAAAATGCTGCTTCTCCACTTGCTAAAGACAGATGAAAAACAAACCTTGCAACAACAGCAATTTTTATTAATGATTCACATGAAGATCAGCATCATTACATCAAAAATACAGCTGGCTCCGTCTTACTGAAGAAATAAGAGGAAAATGGCTATTAAGGTTATTTTAGATACAGTACATTGACACAAAATATCCTATTGCAAAGTCAGATACAAATCAGTGCTTTAATATTAAACAATTTTCATCTGAACGTCTATAGTTGAACACAATTATTGCCTTATTATGCAGTATGTTCAGTTTATGCAATGAATAGATTAGTTTCATGCAGAATGAATCAGGAAATGAAATTTGAGTACAGGAGAAAATAATCTAATTCCAAATTAAAACAGCTATTCAAGTACTTCTTTGCCAAACCACAGACATCTAACATAGGTAGTTTCTTTTTCTTTTTTTTTTTTCCCCCCCCCTCTGTAGTTTAGTAAGTGAGACAGTAAAAATAATCTTACTCAACAGAGGTGGACAAAACCAGGAACAACTCTGAAAAACCTATCATCAAAACTGATTTTATGCTATAATTCCCTCTTGTTCAATGTCTAAAGGGGTATTTTGAGAAGTTCTGGTCACCTTGTTTTGCCACATGGTGATTATATTAAGGTGATACTCTGTACTCTCTCAAGGTAGACCCAAAGATTAGGAGATAGCTGTTCAGTGTTCCATAAGTAGGAAGTGAGTAATTATTATTATTTTGATATGGCCTCATTTGAAACAGAAATGAGGATAAAACATAAGGGATTTAATAATGTGAGGCTTTGTATGCAAAAAAAAGTCTTCTTTTATTCAAATAAAGCTGATGTCTTCTTTAGTTAAATATTGTCAAAATTTACAGGATTAAAGCATTATTTTGTTCTGTTCCTAAATATAGGTCATACCTAAATTTTTAGTTACTTGTGAATTCCCAAACCTGCTAATGCAATCACCAATTAACTCTTAATGAGTAGATGGGGGGGAAATAGCAAAACCCCACAACACTCATTTCCAAAACTTAGTTTAAAATGCCCTGTAAGAGAAGTAACATTTTTAAATATATTTTTCAAGTGTGAGGTGGAGTTACCAAGGACTAGAACTTTCCAAGTGATCAGTAGTGTATTATGTTCTGAAAATGAATTTTCCTGCAGATTAATACACAGTTTCTGACTAAAAGGATGGCTTTAATTTAGTTGAAATCCCAAATTCAGAGCACAAAACATGAAGCTTTCATTGAAGCTGTACTCACTACGGGACTAAAATTCATGATAAAATTGAAATAATTTTAAAGGCAGTGAGTCATTAAGTTATTTTAATTTTCATCCTCTAATGTAGCAGAAAAAGGTATGAGGCAGATGGATTTTTCAGCTATTTAAATAGTTTAAAAGAGCAAGGGAATTAAGGCATAAATGTTTTTGAGAGAGAAAAAGTTAGAAAACAAGGTACAATTACTTGGAAGACCAGGGAGAGAAAAGAAATAAAGCAACCAAACAACAACAGCAACAAAAAGATTTCAAATACTGCCAACATCCTACCATGAAAGTAATACACTGAATATTTAAGAAGTATTACCAGACAAGAAAGAAAGGAAAGTGTTTTGGGAGGGTGTACCTTGTGAAAATTTATTTTGTTTTCTTTCTTTTACTTCCAGTTGAAGGAATGTTGACCTGGGATCGAGGTGCTTTTTGAAAACTTCTTCAAGTAATTATGCTACGTGTATCAAGTTGATAATTTTTTTTTACTTCTTTCTAATGAAGGTATTTCTCTTGTGGGATTTTGTTTATGGAATTAAATTGAAATATCTTATTCCCCGGCGCTCCCTTTATGTGTTTTGAATAATGCAGTAAATTCTCACACATTCTCCAATGCCCAGAATCAAGGTTAAATAAACAATCCTTCAGTTATATTTTATAGAAAATTAAAGGAGAAATGTCAGATCAATTAAATTCCACAGTCATGCCAAAGGGACATGTTCATTAGTCTCTCTCTGTTTTAAGGTCTGAATGGCTTTGGAGCATTGGCTGCTTTCAGTATTTTTCAGGCATTCTCTTATCTGCCATCTCTGGAAGTATTCAAGGACAGGATTTGACCAGTCTGGTCCAGTGGAAGGTGTCCTTGCCCGTGGTAGGGGCAGGGAGGATTGTAACTAAATTATATTTATAAGGTGCCTTCCAACACAAGCCATTCTATGATTTTTTGTTCTTTTTCATACCAGAGGTTGCTTTAATCATGACAGATCTTCTGTGGGGTTTTTTTTCATTATTTTTATACTGTAATACAGTAGGTTTTCAAAACATAAGCACTCTCCAATAATTAAAATAATCAACTCATTTTTACTGAATTTCTGTATATTGTTAAAAATCCCATACCAAGTCCATCAAACATACACCTAGTACCCTTAGACATTTTCCTTCTTGTATAATTAAAATAAAATGTTAAAATCAAGTTAATACTAGGATATATATAGTGGTCAATGAAGTGTAGATTAAGACATGGATAATTCATGCATATAAAGTTTCCCTTTTGCCTGGGCACAGTGCTTCAGTGTCAAATCTGTATGTATTTCTGTTGTATAATATGGACATCTCTTTCTTTCTGTAACGGACTAATACTTTGTTATTAAAAACATATATTCTAAACTATAAAAGGAAATATGATGACTTATGCCATAATTCTTTCATTTTATAGGAAAAAATAATCCGTTAATGTAGCCCATTGAATTACATTTTCTCAAAACTCTCTACAACTTTGGGATAGATGTCATCTTGCAAGGATGCAGAAAAGAGAAAAGGGAATTGAGAACATTAGAAATCTTCAATACATCTGTTCCCATTTCCTATCTGGTTGGATACTGCCTCTTGAGATTCAGTTAAACATACCTCTTGTGATTCATTACCACTGAGACAATTTAAGAGCAAAAAAAGGTATTGTCAGATAAGGATATCAATGCAGAATTTAATTAAGTCATAAATTATAGCTCCATTTTGTGATTTTAACCTCAGTCTCTTTTTTCTCTCAGACTTCAAAGATATTGTATCTCATTTTTTAATGACGCAGTGATGACATTTGATTGATTTTTTCATTGTGACTTACTGAGTATATAAAAAGGGAATTAGCTGCTGTATTCAGGGTCAGTTCCATTTTGGAAGGACACATTTGTCAGAATGCATCTCTGCTGCTTGACAGTGTGCAGGTTGGACGATTAGTACAATGAAATATAAGGGGTATTTCAGTCTTAACCTCCAGCTCTGTTAAAAGGAGGGAGAAGAAAACTTTGGTTAAGTAATATGGAAGTAGAAAGGAGTGTGAAAGATGAACTATGGGCATTTCAGAAGTAGATGGGGAAGTATTTTAGCTGTTTCCTTAAATCACTGGGAAGTCACAGAAGAGGAGGGTGTTCGAACTGGTGGATGGAACATAAAATGTGTTAACATTTGTGATTTTTTTTTCTGGTTTTGGTGGATTTTTTATTGATTGGGTTTTTTTGTTTCTTTCTTTTGGTTTGGTATTTTTTGTTTTGATTTTTTATTGTGGTTGTTTGGTTTGGGTTTTTTGTTGTTGTTTTTTTTTTTTTTTTTTTCCGTTTTTTTGGTTGGTTGCCTTTTAATATTTAATCATCTATCTATCTATCTTCTTTCCCCGGGAAAGAAATATCACAGAAAATACCTGAGTCATTCCATCTGCATGCTAGTGTAATTTCAGTACAGAAGTCAGAAGAACAGTAATAAGCAACAGATCTATAAGCATGGGTCAAGAGAATCACAAAACAGACAGCAGGTCAGGAAACTACAGGAGATATAGGCCCAAAATTTTTTATTTACTGGCTTGAAGAGCTTGGGAAGAGACTGAGAGGAAAGAGCTTCTCATGGCTGAAAGGTAGTGGGTTTTACTGGATATCTTTTCAAGCATCTTCTTGAAATGCAAACTCTGAAAGCAGGTAAGAAAAAAATGGAAACTAGCAATCACATAAGTAATGATGTAAAGGGAAATTCCAAGATTTCCACAAATTGCCTGGAGTGTTCAAGATCAGGTTGGATGGAACTTTGAGCAACCTGGTCTTAATGAAGGAGTTGAAACTAGATGATCTTTAAGGTACCTTTCAACTCCCAAAACACTATGATTCTATGGTTGGGATCTCACTCAAATTGCAAATGAAAAATTACATTGCACTGAATAAATCAAAAGAGGAAAAGCCACCCTCTTGCTGAGGCTATTTAAAAAGGAAAAGTTAAACCACAACTCTTAGAAAAATTCAAAAATACAATTTTAGACAGTTTTTCCTTGAAGTGACAACACACAGATATTTGAATTAATATAATAAGGTATATTTCTACATATAAACAAGTATCGTTGGGAATCCATAGTTTTATTTTAATCAAAGCACAACTTAAAAATAATCTATGGAGAAACCTTTGAATGTTCTGCGGACTTTTTTGCTTCTGTAGATCAAGACTGATGATGTTTAAAAGAGCATGATGGATGCCTTTACTTGTCTTTTGGATAGCAAAAATCACTTGAGTAACTGCACATTCGATTACTCTGTGCAACTGTTCTTATCACAGTGGGACGCTTGGTCACTCACTTTGAATTAGTGTCATCAATAAAAGAATTAGGTCATAAGCATCAAGTAGCAGTGGTCTGAAATCTGGAGATAGCAGTTAACACCTACCTTTCCGTTCAGCTTTCCTTCATCCAGTCTTGCAAACTAAATTGGATCATGTTCATTTCATTTTCAAGTCATATGCACAGCTGGTACTATTTTAAATTATAAGGTAGGAAATGAAGAAATCAGGAAAAAGAATTGGTATTGATTCTGTTACAGGTCAAAACAGCTATAGTAGAAAATAATAAAATAGGAGAAAGATTTCGAGCTGACTGTTGCAGGTTGACAGCCCTGAGCTACCTTGGCAGGACAAAAAAAAAGTCTGTAATTATTTTAGCTAAGAAGCACTGAGCTCATGAAATAGACACTTTTATTGGAGTGGCAATAAGTTCACAAAGGAGTTCTGGACTATTACATATCTGAAAGTATTTTAAGACATGTGCCTTGAACACCTTAGCTCTTTTTTGTCACAGTTTCCCACAGCATTCTCCTAGAGAAACAGCCTGCTCACGGCTTGGATGGGTGTACTCTTTCCTGGGTAAAACAATGGCTGGATGACTTGACCCAGAAGGTGGTGGTGAATGGAGTTAAATACTGTTGGTGGCTGGTAACTTGTGATGTTCCCCAGGGCTCAATATCTGGGGCTGGCTCTGTTTAATATGTTATCAGTTATCTGGACAAAGAGATTGAGCCAGTTTTTAGATGACACCAAGCTGGACAGAATGCTGATAAGCTGGAGGGCAGGAAGGCTCTGCAGAGGGACGTGGGCAGGCTGGATTGATATACCAAGGCCAACAGTCTGAGGTCCAAGGCCAAGTGCTGGGTCCTGCACTTGGGTCACAACAACACCCTGCAGCATCACAGGCTGGGAACAGAGTGGCTGGAAACCTGTCCAGAGGAAAAGGACCTGGGGATTCTGGTAAACAGCAGTTAAACTTAAGCCAGTATGTGCCCAGGTGGGCATCCTGGTCTGTATCAGCAACAGTGTGGCCAGCAGGACCTGGGCAGTGATTACCCCCCTGCACTGGGCACTGGTGAGGCCACACCTTGAGTGCTGTGTCCAGTTCTAAGTCCCTCACCACCAGAAAGACACTGAGGGGCTGGAGCATGTCCAGAGAAGGGCAACAGAGCTGGGGGAAGGGTCTGGAGCACAAGTACGATGAGGAGCAGTTGAGGGAGCTGGGAGCATTCAGCCTGGACAAAATGAGACTCAGAGAAGACCCCATTGCTCTCTACAGCTGCATGACAGGAAGGTGTAGGCAGGTCGGGGTCAGTCTCTCCTCCCAAGTAACAAGTGAAAGAAAAAGAGGAAATGTCTTCAAATTGCAGCAGGGGAGGTTTATTTTGGATATTTGAAAAAAAAAAAAATCTTCATGGAAAGGGTTATCAAGCACTGGAACAAACTTCCAAGGGGAATGTATTGGTTGCCATCCTTGGAGGTATTTAAAACATCTGTGCACATGATGCTTAGGGTAAAGGTTTAGTGATGGACTTGACAGTGCTGGGTTTACAGTTGGACTCCATGATCTTAAAAGACTTTTCCAACCTAAATGATCGTATGATTCTATCACTGACTTATCCTTACCGACATAATAACCTCTTGGCTGCACTTACAGCTTGAAAAGACCAAAACTCTTTATAACTTCAGGATCAGAAATTGTAAGAGTTCTCCTTCCCTGGAACTATATTTTAGGTTATTGAGATATAGGATGAGATTGAGGTCTATTAAAAAAAAACAAACAAACAAACAAAAAAAACCAAACACAAAAAGCAAAAACAAAAACAAAGAAAAACATATCTAAATATAAAAATTAATTATCTAAATATAAAAATCTCAACTATTTATTCTTTGGCATAGGGAAAGATCAAAAGAGATGGAACCAAACTTATATAATTAGAAAACTTCTGTTTAAAATCATACATTTTTAAATCTATTGAAAATATATAATACCTTAACCTGGCCTGAATCACTTATCCCATTCATGGCATGAATCTGTCTCTATACTGGCATCTGAAGTTTTCACCATCGTATGTATTTATTCTCAACTTTCCTTTGAAATATGCAAGTAACACGACAATGTTTTACAAAGAGGCACAGGGACAGATCATCAAAAGGTCTTGGGGCATGTTAATTAGTTCACAAGTGAGTTATCATCCTCATTTTTCCATTGGAATAAACACTATAAATCCCATTTTCCTTGTGGAACATGATGACCACAACTATGGATCTTAGAATCAAGGGATTCCAACCTGTTTTTCATGTAGTAGTAGTACTACCATCAGCACCACCACTAATAATAGTAATAACAATAATAATGATAGATAAATGCAAGGCAAATGAATGTCCAGTCCCAGCTGAATGGGTGTGGACTGTGGTTTGAAGACTACACCAATCTAAGACTGTGACAGAAGCACACATGAAAATAGTACTGCCCAGCCTGCCTCCACAGGAAGGAGAAAAAGAAAGAAATATAATGCAAACCAAAGCTGTTCTTGATTGATTAGACACACCTTTGAAATACTTGTCAGAAGAGGTGAATAGCTAGGTTATTACTAGAGCTCAAAATATTATACTTATGAGGATGCTTTAAATCTTCTGTGACTTTGATGTTTCATGGTCACATGCTAAAGGCCAGTAAAGAGCATTCTCCTAAATTGCTTCTGGAGGAGATGTGAGTGTTTTTTATTCATCAACTAGTTCTGTACCATTAAAGTAAGGGCTTCCTTTATATTTCTCTTTTCACAGAGGCCTGAAGCCACTGGTTGTTTAATTTTTTTACAGAGCAAATGGAAGGAATTAAAGATGTTTTAACAAATTATGACCAGTTGTGGTAGCTTTTGCTTTAGTTTCAGTTAGGCCTTATCTAGGCCTCACCTTTTAGCAGGCCCAAAGGATTGTGACATAGATTAGAAGGAACAAGCATCACCTGACTTAAGCAACCAAAGAGGTATTTCATATCATTCGACATCATGAAGAAGTGTCAAGAGGTATAAAAAGAGAAAGAGAGGAGGAGGTTTTATCGGGGTTTGGGTGGTTGGAATCTGTATTATTATTAGGTTGAGCAACTCGGTGATGTTATTATTTCTTTTCACATTTGTGTATATATGTGTTATATTCTGTTTTAAATGTTCTTCTGTGTAAATATAAAAGCCTTGCCACTTCAAAGTTCCCTTTCTAGTGTTTTTCCTCCCTCCCTTTCAACTGGGGGGGGGGGAGCTCTGACAGGCAATTGGGCAGTTGGCATTTTGCCAAGCTAAACCATAACACCAGTTCAAGGCTTGGAAGGAAACAATGCTTTGTCTGTAGCTCTAAGGAACTGAGTCTGTGAGGACTTCATCCTTTTATCTCTGAATTCAGCACCTGCTGGATCAGAATGCAAACTGAGACACCATCAAGGTAAAAGACTCCATTTTATGAGTTCATGATACACAGGGACTTGTAGGCTAATGAGCCTAAGTGTTAGCCTAATGAGCCTTAGTTTTACTGTGGTTAAAGCCCTAAAGAGAACCAGCGTCCAGTGAATGTCATCTCAAGAAGTTATTACTGAATAGCATTTAAAAAAGAGTGGAGGGTAGGATATTAGAAATAAAAAAAAAAACTTTGAAAAAAATGAGAAATGACTAAGAGAAACACACAAAGAATTTTACTGATAACTTCTTTAGTGTTGATAAAAATATTAGAAAGATAAGATGAATCAGATTTACAAAGCAACTAAAAATGGCATGTTTAGAAAAATCATCACAAAAACTTCAAACGGAGCTGGTTGAAAGCTGTACTGTCATAAATGCTGTTACTTAACCACCCATTGATAAGGTGTAATAGCTGTCAGCAGTCTAAAAGGCAAAACTATTCTAGAAAATCATAAGCAACAGATCCATATATTCACACATCATGCATAATTTCTTTGTATTTATGTCCTTTCTCTCTTATTTTTCAAAACATTGATTTTTAAAATAACCCTTCTGAGGTTCTTGCTTATAGCATTATTCATATTTCTAAATAGATAAAATTTAAGCATCAAGTATAACAATTTATTTTTTTCAAAAATTGCAGATACTTATTTAAATGTATTTTAGGGCAAAGTAGCATAAAGAAGTATTGGGATTTGCTCGCTTTTTTTTTTTTTCTTCTTTGCTCCTATAGGAGGCAGAGTTATTAACAATGAAGTTTTGTTTCAAGAAAGAAATATTTTCGTAACAACCATCATTTACAGGTTCTAAAGACCCTGGATACGAATGAAGTCAGCTGAACTCAGTGGTGAGAGTGCAAATTTTACTGAATTCACTATTACTCATCCATATGTAAGGTCTGGATGATAGGTATGACGAGTCATCCAGGGTGAGGTACAGCAGTTCACACAAGCACTTTGCAGCCTCAGGGCACAGTCACTGACCCAGCACCTGGGGAGAATTTGGGGACTAAGTCATCCCCCACCCAACTAGAAGAGGACTAACTATGGTTTCCACCTGGACAGAAGGAATGTGGTGATCCAGACAGACCTTTGAGAGCCTGAGTTTGTCACTGATGCCAGAGGGAAGAAGAGACAACACCTGTTGAGATGTGAAAACCAGGATGATCTGCTCAACCCAGTGGTAGAGCCGAAAGTGGAAGTGGAGAGGTCAAGAGTATCAGGGGCTGCAAGAGGAATACTTCAATGAACTGCAACAGGTGTGCCCTAGGGGATGACCTACAGCAACAGGTAGATGAGCTCCAGGAGGCAGTCAAAAGGCAGAGCTATCGGGGGGGGGGGGGACAGAGGGGCTGAGAGTGAGTTGGACCGATGGTTCCAAGCCCCACTGGTTCAGGAACCATAGCCTACTGAGGAAAGACCAAAAATTCACCCCCTGGTACACATGGAAGAGAGGGCGGGTGTTAATACAGATGGTTGGGAAGCAGTGAAAAAGAAAACCCAACAAAAGGAAGGGAACTGATAAAAGAAGGAGACTTCCTTCAAAACAAAAATCCCGTCCCCCCCGCAACAGACATTCTTACCCAGAAACACTTTGTAGCTCTGTGGGCAAACATGGCAACACCCAGCACACAGGTAGAATAGCAGAAGCTAACTGGAACTGTCCAGCCTGCTTCAAAAATAGAGATAAACAATTAGTTCAACCAAAAAAAAAAAAAAAGGTGTGGGTGTTAGCAATGCATAACTACTTTAGCAGGTACTAAGACACTCTGCCTGATCCACTTTAGGAGGAGGTGTGTTGAATTCTTGGACCTTGGATCAGAGATGTTACAGAGAAGCAGCCAAGTCTAGTTACAACCACTGATTATTACCCACTATTAATTCTTCATGTGAACTCCAATGAAGGGGGAAAGTGGAAGACCCAGGGAAAAACATACCAAGCAGTTTCACCTCTGTACCAGGCATTACCATGGAGCAGATTCTTCTGGAAACTATGTTTAAACACATAGAAAACAAAGAGGTGCTTGGCTTTATTACGGGCAAATCATGCCTGACAAATCTGATGGCCTTCTATGACGGGGCTACAGCACTGGTAGATGGGGGCACAGTAAATGACATTGGCTACCTGGATTTATGCAAAATTTTTGACACTGTCCCACGTGACACTCTTGTCTCTAAATTAGAGAGAAAAGGATTTGATGGGTTGCTGTAACAGAGTGGGTTCTAAGAGAGGCCGGGAAGTGAGACAAAATCTCTGTTGAGAGGTTAGCAAAATAGTATCTTTATTACCAGAAGCGGCTAAGTAATAGGAGTTGTGAGAAAAAGATCGAGGGAGAGGGAGAAGGCAGGAGACCAAGGCAATAAGCCCAAATGTGTAAGCACTCCACTCACCAAGGGGCTACTCATGTAGGTTGTCTTACCAACCCCGAACACTTAGATTCTCCAGAGAAAGAAGCAAGGACTGCAGTCTCTAGGCACCAGCTGGCTCTCAGAAATAACGGACATCCTCGTTACTAAGTAACAAGGTCTTTTTATGAAGCAAAGCAGAAACCAGAGCACAAGTCATCTGCTTTTAAAATACAGTCTGCAAGTGATGTCTGACTGGGCAGGTGTGGCAGGCACCACTCAGCCGGAGGTCTCTGGCTCCACCTTCTTGTTATGTAAGGGTCCCCCATCTACACATGAGCACAGGCATTGGAATTTCCCCCAAGCATGCGTATAATCACTTGGGGGTCTCCAGAAAATGGGTCTGTGGGCAGTCTTCCTCTCCCTCCTCTTCACTTTCCCCTCCAAATATCCTCGAAATGCTGTCAGTGAATCAGAAAAAAACATTTATCTTTAGCTTACAGAGAGCTTCATCTTCAAGGGCAAAGCTTTCCTCTTATCAATGCTTGTTACCAGTAGCTTGGAAGGAAAAGAATAAACTTTTCCCAGGTTCTGGCCAAAAACAGACCAAAAAAAATCAACACTCAACAAATTCCCAATACAGTTGACCACTCAGGGAATACAGAACTGGCTGGATGGCTGCACACAAAGGGTTGTGATCAATGGATCATTGTCCATGTGGAGCCCAGTCAAGAGTGGTGCCCATGGTGGCCATTACTGGGGCTGATCCTGTTCAACATCTTTGTTGGTGACATGGTCAGTGGGATTGAGGGCACCCTCAGCAAGTTCACTGATGGCACCAAGCTGTGTGGTGCAGTCAGCATGCTGGAGTGAAGGGATGGGCCATCCAGAGGGACCTTGACAGGCTTGAGAGGTGAGTCCATGTGAACCTCATGAAGTTCAACAAAGCGAAGTACAAGTTCTTACAAAAGGGTCACACAATCTCAGACAAACCTGGGGGTTGGGTGGAGAAATGACTGAGAGCTGCCCTGCAGCGAACGGTTTAGAAGTGATCGTTGATGAAAAACTCAACATGTCCTGGCCATGTGGGGTCAGCCCAGAAAGACAAACGTGTCCTGCACTGCATCCAAAGCAGTGCAGGCAGCAAATCAAGGCAGGGGATTCTGTCCCTCTGCTCTGCTCTGCTGAGACCCTACCTGGAGTTTCCAATATAAGGACATGGAACTGATGGAGCAAGTCCAGAGGATGCCACGAAGTTGCTAAGAGGACTGGAGCATCTCCCCTACAAAACGGGCTGAGAATTGGGGTTGTTCAGCCTGGAGAAGGGAAGGTTGTGTGGAGACCTCACAGCAATTTCTGAAGGGGACCTACAAGGAACTGAAGAGGGACTCTTCATCAGGAACTGTAGTGACAGGACAGGAAGTAATGGTACAAAATGAAAGAGGAGAAACTTAGGCTAGATATTAGGAAGAATTTCTTTACTGCGTGAGTGCTGATACTAGATAGAACAGGTAGTCCAGGGAAGTTGTGGATGCCTCAACCCTGGCAGTGTTCCAAGCCATGTTGGATAAAGCCTTGATCACCCTAGTCTAGCGGAAGATGCCTCTGCCCACAGCAGAGGGTTAGTAACTAGCTGATCATTAAGGTCCCTTCCAACCCTTGACATCCTATGATTCTATGATTCATGGATCTACAGAGTTTCCTTTTCATTGGTTTGGACTGACCAGAGGACAGCTAGAAAAGGGAAAAGGATATGAGAACTCTACATATTCAGTGTAATACTACATACAAATTGTCAAACTAAAGGAAGAAATTATCTGTTTCTGATAGCAGCCACTCTCTGCACAGCTGTTTGTATGCACTTTGTCTGATTGAGGTCAGAGTGTCATTTGAAATCTATTTATTCTGTATTTTAAATATAAAGTTATTCTCCATACACAGATTCAGATAGGTATTAAGCACACTTTGAGTACTTCACTAAAAACTCTTACAGCATCACTTTTAGAGGCTGCTATTTTACTGTGAAAGAATTAAGATTCTAGGCAGCTCTTTGTGCATTAGGGACTGATATAAACAATATTTAGGTTTAATGCTCAGTAAAAAGTTGAATGACATTTTACAAACAGAAGCACGAACATTGTGTAAGGCTTTCCTGTGTTAATTATAGCCCATACCTTGTCAGTCTCATCTGCAACTGAGACTAATTGTCTGCCATATAAAGAGACATGCTTATTGATTTTGCAAATGCTGGAACAGACTAAGCTGTACTCTCTTTCTATTGATATAAAAAGCATTGCCTGCCTGTATTGATTGCTTACCCCACAGAGCAATAGCAAATTGCTATTGTGGAAACATAATGATGTTGAACATTTGTTGCACAGATGATAGGGTAATGTTTAAATGCTGTGTGTCCTGTTCTTTTTAGATTTACTAATAATGTCCTTAATCATTCCTCTTCAAAATACCATGAGTCCTAGAGCAGTTGCTAACCTAATGATACAACATCATTTATAGACCACAGCATTTCATAAATTCAGACTGAATTAAATGACCTACTTTTTTCATCATCAACAAGACTGGATGCCAATTTTGCATAATATTTTGCAAGACCTGGGTAAGATGAAATAAATTAGCAACAGCAAGATTCTTTCAGCTTTTTTTTTTAATATGTAGTACTTACTTGGCATATAGTCCTACTGAAAACAAACTATTTACTTGAGGAATTATTAATTGCATACTGTGAAAAAGACTGAATCTGCTCCTTACATCCTTTTAAGAGAAATTTTTGTAATATATTTTACTTCATTTACCTGACTTTGGTATTGTGGTCTGATTAAATGCTGTTTGAAAATAGGTATAAGTGGTATGGATTTTATTTAGCTGGATGTTAATATAGGAGTTACACAAATTCATTTATACTGAACATTCAATTAAGATAAGAACTATTCATTTTCTAATGTTACTGCAGAATCACAGAATGGTTGGGATTGGAAGGAACCTCTGGAGATCATCTAGTCCAACTCCCCCGCTGAAGTAGAATCACTTAGAGCAGGTTGCACAGGATTGCATCCATGCAGGTTTGCAATACCTCTAGTGAGAGACTCCTCAACATCTCTGGGCAGCTTCAACGTGAAGAAGTTCTTCCTTATATTCAGATAGATTTTTCCATGTTTTATGGGAAGTGTATCCATTTGCCCCTTGTACTGTCAGTGGGCACCACTGGAGTGTCTGGCCCCTCTTGACATCAGCCCATAAGATATTTGTATGCATTGACAAGATGCCTTCCCACTTGTCTCTTCACAAGGCTAAACAGGCTCAGCTCCCTCTGTATTTCCTTATAGGAGAGATGCTCCAGTCCCTTAATCACCTCTGTGGCCTCCGCTGGACCCTCTCTGGTATTTCCTGGTCTTTCTTGAACTGAAGAGCCCAGAACTGGACACAGCACTTCACATGTGGCCTCACCAGGGTACAGTAGAGGGGCAGGATCACCTCCCTCAACCTGATGGCCACACTCTTCCATACGCACTCCAGGATCTCACTGGCCCTCCTGGGTGCAAGGGCACACTGCTGGCTCATGATTATCTTGTCCACCAGGTCCTCCAGTTCCTTCTCTGCAGAGTTGCTTTCCAGCAGGTCTATCTGTACTGGTAGGGATAACCTGGGGTTATCCCTCTGTCGGTGCAGGACCTGTCTTTGCCTTTGCCTTTGTTGCACCCCATTAGATTCCTCCCTTTCCACCTCTCCAGCCTGTCCAGGTCTGGCTGAAGAGCAGCACAGCCTGCTGCTGTAGCAGCCACTCCTCCCCGTTATGTATCCTCAGCAAACTTGCTGAGGGTACACTCTGTCCCTTCACCCAGGTCACTGAAGTGAACAAACTGAACAAGTCTTGTTCCAGTACTGACCCCTGGGGAGCATTGCTGGTTACAGGCATCCCACCCAGCCCCTGTGCCACTGGTCACAGCTCTCAAAGCACTACACTCTGCACTCATCCAACCCACACCTCCTGAGCTTATGTATGAGGATGTTATGGGGCACAGTGTCAAATGAAATGATGAAGTCAAGGTACACATCAACTGTTTTCATCTACACAGCCAGTCATGCCATCATAGAAGGCTCTTGTATTGGGCAGGGGTGATTTCCTTCTGGTGAATCCATACTGACTACTCCTGACAGCCTTCTTTTCCTCCACATGCTTCGAGATCCAGGATAATGTGCTCCATCAACTTCCCAAGGATTTACAGTCTATTAGATGCTTGGTTTGTCCTATGTTTTTATTCCTACAATGGCATATCTAAAGCATGAGTGCTCTTAAACTACGGATTTTACTTTTTGAAGTCTATGAAAGATACAAGGTAGTTGCCATTGCATTTTCTTTTAATTATGAGGAAGAAAGTCAGGCTAAATAAAATGCATATGGACAAGAAGAACTTCAAAACCTTTGCAACATTTGGATATGTTTGTAATCTGTGTGCAGTAAAATCCAACAACTATCTCCAATGAAGAACTTCAATTTTTATTCTTTCCCCTTTTGGTCACTTATATATGTGTTTTTAAAAATTAATAACCTGTATCAGAATTATTATTTTGGGTATAGATCTGGTCATATGAACAGTATTGCATATTTTTTTTTCAGAGATAAATTTCACTAGTTGAACAAACTCTACCAAGGTTTTTTAAGATCTGTGATTATATAAACGTGAGGAGGAATTTCACCCTTTAAGTTAAACAACTTACTCTGTTCTCTCTCTCTTGCTTTTAAAGTATTATTAGGCATGAGTATTTGATAATTAGAAATAAACCTTCCTCTTCATGGAACAAGTTGTCAAACCTGAGAGTTTATAAATTCAATTTTTAACTTTTTAATGTTTCTAACAAAGTCGCCTTCTCCCTTCATGAAATCACCTTAGCAGAGGCTTTAAAAATTGGTTTCTAAGACATTTTCCTAAATTGCTTTGTTGCTCAGTTCCTAGTTAGCTCAAAATTGTCTAAAATCTTGCATTATTTTATATTATAGAAGTTGGAATTGATCAAAAAAAGGTTAGTCTTTCAGAATTAGAAGTATCTATTGGTTGCTGCAATAATTTTGGCACAGGACTTAACTTTTACCTGCATCACATCTTCAGGGAACAGCAGGAACTGATGCACCATCTTGCTAAATTTCATTTAAATTGCAAGGCATTTGACCTTACTTGCATTCCTATTTTATTTTTTTTTCTCTTTCTAGTTGTGTTTTTACTCAAATATATTTTTAACCCTAAAACTAATTACCTCTGCATCTCCAGAGTTACCTGAATTTTATTCCTTGTAAATTTGTTTTGTTACTGTTTGATTTTTCTCATTACATATAATACATACAAATAAAATTAAATAAATCATACCACTCTACGACTTTTACATCTACAGTTTAAAAACTGAATCCCATGGAACACAAAATTATATGGAAAAATAAAAATGTGGATGGCAAATTTTGGTTTTCCTACAGATATTAAGGCTGACAATCAAAAAATATTTTATTGTTTCTATATGTTTATTGTTTCTTCATGCAGGCAATGCATCTCTTGTCATAGAGATCAATTGAGATTTTTATCTTAAATATAAATTCACCTTTGAAAAAAATATACACAAATTACATTCACCACAGTGAGAGCAAGACAGGTTTTCCTCACAGAAAATAATAATTAAAAAAATATTTTGTCATGAGGTATTTTTTCTATTTAATTATCTCAAACAAAGGATCAAAGAAATTAGAATGCTATAGGTAATTAATGATTGCAAATCAGCATTGCTTCAATGACAGTTTAAAGGATATGCTTTATTCTTATGAAGATCTAGGTCAGCAGATGTAATACGCATCTGAATATGTGAATTATGCTTCATTTAACATTCAATAGTGTTTATTCCTCAACAAGAAATTCTTCTTCATCTTGGGTCTTGCTTATGAATAAATGGCTTCATTGCAAATACTCTGAACTTGATTATCATGAAAACGAAAACATATGCCCTCTCTGCAAGGTACTTAAGCTTCAGAAAAGGCAGGGAAAAAAAAAAAAAAATATATATATATATTTTTTAATATTATCCTCTAGTTAAGGTGAACGTATGATTAAGTTCTGGAAATGGGGTGAAGTGGGATGATAAAGATACTGTGCTGACCTAAGACCTTCTCCTTTATAATTTCTGGCTCCCTACAAGTTAAAATATAAAACCTTTAATTCATTGCTAGAGAGTGCAGGATCACCAGTGCTGGGTGCATGTGAAACCATCAGTAATTTTGTGGTATTCTCAGGAGTTCCTAGAATATATGGATTAATATCGTATAACAGGATTTGGAATGTTTTTGCAGAACAAAGCCTGTTCCAAAAACTGATTGTTCGAGGCATGACTTCTATATTATTACTGGTCAATTATTATTTCCTGTTTCATCTGGGTTTTGAGTGGATTATGGAGAGGGAGAGAGGCAAAATAATTACCCAGATGGATACTTCTATTGGGAGTGACAGCTACTTTAAAGTATTTTTAAAAAGAATTATAAATGCAAGACTTATTCATGATGATTCCCTTGAAACATGAGATTAAAGATAATTCGATTGCTCTTTACCACTCTTTTCACTATCCCTGAATGTCCCAATTTTTCTTTCACTAGAACATAATTAATGTGTTTACTGTGGGGTTAATTAAATCAGTTAAATTATTTGAAATAAATTTCTGAGAAGTGGTTTATAGTTATTTTAGGACTTGCAGAGAGAAATTCACGTTAGTACCTGGCTACGTTGCCATTCCTCTCATTTGAGGTATAATAGTGATGCTACAGACACACATACAAACCCAAATGCAAATGATAATTTATTATATCTTTTATATTCTATTTAAATATAAGAATACAATGCAACTCTACAATAACTTGCATAAGGCCACACTTACAATCATTTAAAGATATTGTGGGGTGAGGGTGGAGTACTTGCTGCTTAAAATCAGGACAAGAGCCACAATATTGTTGGTGGGTAAAGCAATATGCCTGGTCTTTCATTGCAAGGAAGTAAAACGTACTTGGCATTAAAGTAATGCTACATATCTTCTGTGCCCTGAAAGTATAAAACTATTTGATTGTTTATCAAATATTGAAGTTCACTTTTTTCACACAGTTTTACTAGTGAACCTAAAGGAAAAGACTTCCATATCTTCATAAAAGGAACAGGTTTAATAATTAGTGACATGATGTTAATTTTGTTAATATATCACTTTGAATAAGTACGAATATCATTAGGAATGTTAAAATAATTTTCCATTTCATTTGACCCACTTACTTTGAGTTGGAACTGCTACAGAAACTGGGAAATACCCATGGTTCTAATTTGAAGTGGAAAAGAAACTGCATACAAACCTGTATACTGTTCTGTAATTTCTAGATCATGAGTGTAAAATCTCATTCTCCAGCAACAGACCTGCTCAAGAAATTATAAAGAATGTTATTCTCAAATTTATCTCTCTAGGATAACAAAATTTAAAAATTATTTGAGTGTTGTACTAGAAATTTGGAAATATGCTTGAAGGAGATCAGGTTTTTTTTTTTCATTTTTTTTTTTTTTTAATAACCCTTTGAGAAACAGGAAATGCCAAAAAAAAAAAAAAACCCTGAGGACAAGCAGAAGGTGTTCTTAATTTAAAACACAAGGAGTGTTTAAGTGTTAAATGTCACAGCATTCTATCATCATATTAATGTGTACCACAAGACAGGGGATGAGGTGGGGAAAAAAAACGGGTGTGGATACTGCTGACTTTCCTTCCTTTTTAAAATTTATCTTTCAATCTTTCATCCTTTCCCTTTATGACATGTATGTAACCTATTCAAATCCTTCTCAAATAACTCCTGATGATATTTTTTTTTTTTTTCCTAGAGATAGTATTTCAAACTGACATTCTCTGTGATTAGGATGCAATGACTATTATCTTGCACTACAATATCTGAAGGAAAATTTTCTCTCTAAAACTAAGGACAAAATCCTAGATATGTACTGTTCCTCACAATTTATCTAGGAATGTGTCTTTTCAATTGAAATTTCTTTGGTGTTTTCATAGCAACCCACACAGAAGAGAATCCAATAATTCAAATGTCTAACAAAAATCAAGAAGGAAAAAAAAAATAATAGGATAAAATATTACAGCAAATCTCATAAGTTTCCTTTTATTACATTTGAAAAATACTCTGACGAATGAAACTGACAAATCCAATTTGACTTTTTACTATTATTATTTTTAAATAAATATATATCTTACACTTTATCTTCATTATAACACTTACTTTCTCAAAAATGAACTTCATCTGGAATTTCAAACCACTTTATAATTAGTAAACACCAACAATTAGTAAAACAGCATCAATAATTTAGTGCTCTAAAGATCATTTCATGGAGAATAGTGAGAATTCTTCAAATATTATAATCACTGTAATGAATGTAAAGGATGCTCAACACCTTCCAGAATTTTACTGAATGGTACAAAAGTCACTTATGTACTGTACATTGTAATTTGATTTGGAATCTTATGTCATTACAGTTTCGCTGTTTCTAGACCTTACTATTAATTCATAATGTCTATTTCTAACTATATTTGAAAAAACAGGGATATATCCTCCTCTCTTTCTCTCTGGTGCTGTTATACAAAGAAGTACAATTTTCAAAGACTGGATCAAGAAAAGAATGAAAAATATTACATGACATAGTCAGAGATATCATGACTTATAGACTGAGTGCAAATATACAAGTCTTTCAGATGAAATAAGCCTTCTTGTATCTCTCTCAGGAGAGGAAGAAGAATCCGGCATGCATAGTTTCCTTGCATTGTATCTGACAGGAATCTTGATTCAATCTGTTTAACAAAGTGTGTTACAGTGACTTCATTTGTGACCATTGCAGGCTTTTATCAAAGACTGCCCAAACAGAGAAAAGCTTATTTTCTTCTGGTTTGGGGTATTTTCTTTTATAGTATATTTTATACAACCTTTTTTATTTTTTTCTAAATTTAACATAAGATATACATAAGAAATATTTTTCTCATTACTGGTATATACAGTTTCCTTCAATTTATTTTTAAATAACTTTATGTAAGCATCTCTCATTTGTAAGGCTACCATTGTTTGCCTGGCCTTTAAACTCAAATTTACCTTCTAAACAAATCTAGATTTGTTTTTCACCTTTATAATTGTGAATTAATATGCCATCAAAACACTGAAATATGAAACTGATCACATGCTGAAGACTACTAGTATGAAAAATTCATCTTTTTCTACTTTATACCATACTGTTAACCAAGTTGATCAGAGGGATAGAACAATTCTCTGAGGAAAGGCTGAGAGAATTGGGATTGTTCAGCCTGGAGAAGTGAAGACTTTGGAGTGACCTAATTGTGACCTTCCAGTACCTAAAGCGAGCCTACAAGAATGCTGGAGAGAGACTGATTATAAGGGCCTATGATGATAGAACCAAGTGGAATGGCTTCAAACTGAAAGAGAGTAGGTTTAGGTGAAATATTAGGAAAAAAATTTCTTCCCTGTGTGAGTGATGAGGCCCTGGCACAGGTTGCCCAGAGAAGCTGTGGCTGCCCCATCCCTGGAAATGTCCAAGGCCAGGTTGGACGGGGCTCTGAGCAACCTGGTGTAGTGGAAGATGTTCCTTCCAACCAAGGGAGGTTGGAATGAGATAATTTTTAAGGTCCCATCCACCCCAGGAAATTTCGTGATTCCATGATGTTGTAGCTACCACTGGGCATCAAAACATGTCTATATAGCTAGAGATAATATGTCAGTTTCGGACTCAGTCTATGCATATCCATAGGAGGCTCATGGTCTTGTAAAAATTGTTAAAGGCATCCTGCAATTTTTTAACACATGGATCAACATTCTATCTCTTCTGGATAATAATGGATCTGAATATGACTTTTGTATTTCTGTTAGGGAACTAATTGTTTGTTAAAAGTGTTTTTCAGGCCAAGAAATATAGTCACAGATGTAACTGATGTAACCCTCTTTCATGTTCATGGTCATTTACTCTTGTGACTATTCACACTGAAATCACTGGGGGTTTTATATAAGAAAGTATTTGTCACTGTTAATTCATGTTGTACAGTCTTGACAGAAAAAAACAACATGCAACATTTCCTATACTCAGTTTTACATTACAAATTTCTTTATTTTAATTCCTTAAAGAATATCTAGTGTCTGAATCCAAAGTTATGTAACGCTAAATATTTACTTATGGATAATTTGCATTTTTTATAAATGCAGTTGCCTATTAAAAGACACATTTTGACAATCCATACCTCTAGATAACATCCCATATAGATGGCATGGGAGTTCCAAATTATAATAAACATAATAATTATCTCTATGATAGCTATTTGCTAAACAATGCCATAAACACTGAATATGGGGAAACTCTTAATATTGTTTCCATTATATCTATAAAAGTAGCTCTCAATAACAACAAATTAAAGTGTCAAATATTTAATTTTTTAAAATATATTTGTTATTTAAAAGGTACACTTAAAGTAATAACATTGCCTATCCATTATGAAATGAATGGATAATTGATTTTCCACGACAAATTTATTTATATTCCCACATCTTTTTCTACAACATGAGAAATGTCAGAAAACAGCACGCTGTTTTCTTCTTAGTTCCCATATGAAACTTTTGAATAACGAAACAGAAAAAGAAAAAAGGAAAAAGATGTCAAATATCCCTCATACTGAAAACGTTGAGCCCAACTTTTTCAGAAGCAAACCTCTGTAGGAAATGAAAAAGAGGAACAGTGATGGATTACATGAAAAACATTATAAGTGTTTATCAGTCTCCATTCTGCTCTTCCCACCTGCAAGTATTTAAAAATGATACATCTCAGATACAGAAATATAAACCCAGTTTGCTACGTGCTTTCATCATCAGATGATCTTTGAGGTCCCAACCTTAACTATTCAATGTGCCTGCGACCTCCCACTAAATCAGAAGTGTTGGAGATGGGACATGTGTGAATGTGAATGAATGGAGGAATGAAAGAGACAAGGAAACAAGCTTCGATGTGTGGAAAGCCCAAAGAGACACT
>JAWWEV010000001.1:14114514-14136588 GCA_035583235.1 Hafferia zeledoni
GTAAATCCTTGTTATAGAAAATATTAACTAATTGTGCAACCTAGCCAAAACTTGTATAATCCCCTAGTTAACATATGCTACCATAATCCATCCTCCTTATTAACATATCCTAGCCCCAAGTCCTTTAAATTGAATGTCAAATGTTCAACAAAGTATTCCAGTTCTCATCCTCATAACTGGGATCGTGTAGTTTTTTGACCTTTCACAAATGTGTTCTACTTCTCTCTCTTCCTCACTCATGGATGTTGCCTGGGGCAATCAACGTCATTTCATTCTGTGCTTTCTCAGTCTGCATAATAGTTTTCCTACCAACAGACTGATAGAATTACGTGAAATTTTCAATAGAAAAGGGGAGATTTCTCTTGCCATTCACAATAATTAGATTCCAGTCAAAGAAAATAACACTTTGAAGAGAGTGAAGGACATGACAGGTGAAGGAGAGCTGCCGAAAAGAGCAGGGAGCCTATAGCTCATCTGAAGAGAAACTTAAAAGGAACAGAGAAGGAGATCCAAAATTAAGAATCTAGGGCTACAGAAACAAAAGCTTCACACAAACCAGAGGAAATGTTTCCAGAAGCTCTCAGAGGCACTGAGTTTATTGAAACCGAATTTGGAAACCATTTTTTTTTCATTCCACAAGGATACAATGCATAGGATGAGAATCTTGTATAAACCTCTTTTTAATTTCTTTTCTGATCTAGTCAAAATCAACTGTCCCAGTTTTGTATTTTCTCTCTGACTTTTATCTCTATAAATAGCTAAGTATTATAGCCAATATTCTAAAAGAATTTGTTTCCCTTGAAGTTAAAATCTCTTTAGTCTTCTTTAAGTGGTTCAGTATAAAAGGGTGTTTTTGACCAACATGTTTCACCTCCAAGCTCTGATTGTCACAACAAAGCTTGTGGGCACATCACATATCTATAAGAAGCTGTCAGTCTAAAAAATCTCATCACAGAATGGGTCAGGTTGGAAGGGACCACAGTGGGTCACCTGGTCCAACCTCCCTGCTCAAGCAGGGTCTTCCCAGAGCACTGGCACAGGATTGTGTCCAGACAGATCTAAAATATCTCCAGTGAGGGAGACTCCACACCCTCTCTGGGTCATCTGTTCAGTGCTGTCACTGCACAGGAAAGAAGTTCTTCCTCATGTTCAGGTGGAACTTCCTGTGCACCCATTTCTGCCCTGGGTACCACCAAGCAGAGCCTTGTCCATCCTCTGCAGATACTGACAAATATTGATGTGGTCCTCTTTCAGTCATCTCTTCTCCAGGCTGAACAGGCCCAGCTCCCTTAGCCTGTCTTTATAAGAGAGATGTTCCAGTCTCTTAATCATCCTTGTAGCCCTTGATGAAATCCCTTCCCTGAATTAAGAGTTTCTGATTCTGGCTCAGTGTCTGGAAGGTATTTCAACAGTACACTGGAGTGACTTCAAGTCACACCATCATACCCTCCTGCATCAGTCTGTTCACACATAGTCAAATCCACACATGGGATTGTAAGGAGGTCAGAATAACGATTGAGACACAACCTACAATAATTTCGTTCTTACTGGACTTTTACAGCATATGTGATAGTTCTGTTGCTTTTTCTTTCCATTTGATTTACCTCTTTGGATTAACAGAATCATTTAGACTCTCCAGAAGGCAAATGCAATTACTTTTCCTGACCTCTCCATAATCTTTTTTTTCAGGTTTACATCAAGAGGATATGGATCATGGAGTATGCTTACAGCCATATGGATAAATGTCTTATATAATTGTCTGTCTGTCATTAAAAAAAAAAAAAAATCATTACTCCAAAAATAGATCAGATGTTTGGCATAAAGATGTATCCATCTGATAAAGGAAAGGAAATCTTCAAAAAAAAATTGCAATGCAGTGACATGCATGAAAGTATAAAAGGGTTTTAAATATAAAGTAATTCTCATAATAAAAACCTTCATCTGTGATGCATTTAAGTCAAATTGCTACATAACTTTATTGTTGCCATTATTTCTAGACTTGCACTAATAGTATTCACATTCCCAAAATTTCAAAGGCGAGAATGCACTTGCATTCACTTGCAGATCCCATTCAAGGTATGAGAGACTTCTTGATAGTGTCAGCGTACCCCACATAAGTGGAAAATGACTGCAGAAAACAAGAATCAGCTGTTGGGAATCAAGAAGCCTTTTACATGGTGACCTTTAAAATCCCTGTAATAGTAATATAAAAATAAATATTTAAATGTAGTACTTCATGTGCATCATCTATCTTTGCAGTATTTGCATGGTTACAGCAGCATGTTTGCTCTCATAAAACTCAGGACATAACGTTCTTCCTCTCATTTCCATGGTGCGCGAGGATTCCTTCAGTATCTACTAACTTTCCCTTGATCTGAACTCAATTCACGATGACAATTTTGTATTTTACATAGAAGAAGCATTAGAAAAATGTAACAGGCTTTTTTCATATATTAGATGGTGTTGGGATATAGATAGGTGTGGTGGTTTTGGCTTTAGTTCCAGTATAGGTCCCATTTAGACCTCAGTTTTTAGCGGGTCTCAAAGGACAATGACACACATTAGAGGGAACAGGCATCAGCTGACTTAAGCAGCCAAAGAGGTATTTCATATAATCTGACATCATCAGGAAGTGTTAAGGAGTATAATGGGAGAGGGAGGAGGAGCTTCTGTCTCTTTTTGGTCCCTGCTCCTGACCAGGAGGGTTCCTGCTGCCCTGACTCCTGAGATTAGGCCCCTGCCGCCATTCGAGCTGCTGTTTACCTAGGGGGGTGGACATCTTCCTGTTTTTCTCTTGCTGGGAGGTTTTCTTTGGGGAAGAGTTTTTGGGAGGTTTTCTGGGATTTGGGTGGTTTGAAATCTCAGTTATTCACTGGGGGCCTCAGTGGAGGTGTTGTTATTCCTTTCCAATATGTGTTATATAATATTCTGCTTCAAGTTGTTTTTCTTTTCTGTATAAATATAAAAACCTCACCATTTTTAAAGCTTTGTTTCTGCTTTTTTTTTCCTCACTCCTCTTCTCTGGGAGTGGACTTTCTGACTGTGTACTGGGCAGTTGGCATTTTGTCAGCTCAAACCATAACAATAGGTAAGCTCTGTGAGAGGATCATCTACCAACACTCATAAACCTCCACTGTAAATAAAAAGCATGCTTTTCCTAATTTTCCGATGGGGGCACTGTCTTGTACACCAATGACCCTGGATTTCAACAGAGTGGGCTTCAGCTTGTTCAGGGAACTGATAGGTAGAAGCCAGTACAGGGAAAGCTTTCTATTTCCAAAGGGCAGTCTTTGCAAATAATAACAATCCCTTCCAAAGTGCGGGAGAACACAACAGTAGCACATGAACAGTGTCACTGAAGACAAATCCAAAAATCTCTACTCAATCTGAGACGCACACACACAAAAAAGAGAAATGTGCCTAAAGGAGAAGTGTAGATAAGCTAGAGTCAAGGTCTGGTATAGAAACTCTGTGTGTGTGTGTGTGTGTGTAGAGACTGCATTCCAAGTTGAAACTAGGCGGCAGATGCATTACCTTTCAATTCTTGTTATGGATAAAAGGTGTCCTCCTTATGTGTAGAGCTAAGAACTGACTGGTAGTCAAATTTACAAGTGTAAATAATAAATACTTCTACTATATTTATAATGATACAAAGTTCTATCATGCAAGTGAATCAGTATTGAGAAGTCTTAATACAGATAAAATTGTTCAATAAGGTTTTCTTACTGTCTATTCCTTTTCGCTGATGTAATGCTCAAGCTTCCAGTATCTCTTTGATTCCACATATTGACAGTTTAAACCTACCTTGTGAAGGCTGACTGAGAAAATTTTCAGCATATTGAGGTATTTGCCAGAGTATGAGGCTTATGGCAGGTGTCCCTTCCTCATTGGTCTTGATGTCCACCTGAGGCTACTTTTATGTTCCCCTTACTTTGTCCTGCTCCCTTCCCCCTGCTCCCAGGAAAGATGTGAGAACTGCACAGAGCTCCGCAGAATTGCCCAGGAGCTATTTGTCCTGCAGGGACTGCTTGAGGCTGCCCATCCCTTTCCCTTCTGCCATGCACAGAGCTGGAGCTCAGAAAGGCTGGGCAGCAAGAACTTTGTCATGTAGCATCTGGAAAACCCAGTTCAGTCCTACCAGGTCAAGAATAGCTCAGCCACTCCCTGAAATCTGAAATGGACAGTTCTAGATCTGTGTTCTTCTCTAATGGCAAAATTTGCATTTACTAGGGTATAATGCTTTTCTTCATTGGTTCTCACCTGTTAAGTATTAGTTAAAATTATTAAAGAGACTCTCCTAACTTAATTCATAAAAAGGGCTCCTTTTGATTATTTAATGACTATATGGGTTTGCCAGACCCTTACAGTATTCACAGAAGTAAACTAAAATAAATTAGGTGACAGTCTTGAGCAGTTGATAGCACAGATAAAGCATCCCCAAATCACCAGAGACTAAGACAGGTCCACACAAGTCCTGAGACCCTGCACTATCAGGTCAACACAAAACTTGTGACTAAAGTCATATTTACTGGCCTAAGGATGGAAGGGGAGAGGGGGAGGAAAAAAAGGCTTCTAGAGGTATAAGCAGCAAAAGGAAGGACAAGAAATAAACAGGACAGCAAACCACTGACAAAGAACATGGAAAAGGTCAAAAGTACTCAGCACTTCCTTTGTGTCAGGGTCTGCTTTCAAGCTGTTGCAGTCGTGAGTAGTTTCAGAATGGGTGAATTAAGTACTACCTATCATAGAGGGTGGTCAAGGCAAGCACCACTTAAGCAATTCAAAGACACAAGGTCACAGATCTGGCTTGGATATGTACAATAATGTGAAGAGAGCTGGCTGATTTCATTGCAGTGCCAATTTCTGTTGTCTCCGATAAGTCCTCGTGTCTGAGGAAAGTTTGCAGTGTCTAGAAAAGATAAATGTGCCCATCTTCAAAGAGGGAGGATGAGGGTCTGCCATACACAGCCAGCCTAACCTCTGTTTGAAGGAAGACTATGGGCCAAATGGTCCTGACAACAAAAACTAGAAAAATAACAGAGAAGGTGGTTGCAAACAGCAAACACGTAATGACCAAGGACTTATTGGCCCCAAACAACATGACTTTTCTGTGGTGAAATGACTAGTTCTGTGCATGAGAGAAGAGCAATGACATTACCTTGAACTAAGCAAGGCTTTAAAAATTCTAGGCAGAAAATAAACCAGAGCAGTGGGCTGTAGGACAAGTGGTCAATTTTTCAAAGTCCAGTTGGCAGCTCGTTACTTGTAGTACCCAACAACATTGCATATTGGGGCCAATACTGTTTAGTGTCTCCATTAATGAATGACCTGGACAATGAGACATAATGAGCACTCAAAAATTGACACTAAACTTGACACCAGAGAGCAGATCTACCATTCAGAGAAATTTTGACAGCTTGGAGCTGATCAGCTCAGGATGCTTGTGAAGTACAATAAAAGTAAACACAGAGGCCATCACCTGGAAGAATAACCACAAACAGTGACAATTCAGGATGGGGATTTACTGGCTGAGGAGTAGCTTTTAAGAACAAGCCAGTAGATCTTGAGACAATGAATTAAGTGTGAGTTAGCAGTACGGTCTTGCAGTGACAAAGGCAAACAGGATACTGGGATATATCAACAGAAAAAGAGCTGGCAGATTGAGAGAAGCGATTGTTATCCTCTACATGACACTTACAGGATTACATCTAGAGTGCTGTTTAGTGGGAAGCCACTAAAATAGTTATAAGGCTGGATTACATGACATAGAAGGGAAAGCCTGATAGAGGTGAGGTTGTTCAGCCAGTTGAAGGGTAAAGCAGGATCAGATAACTGTCCTCAATTACCTGATGAGTGGCCGCAGTAAGATGGAGCCAGACTCTTTTGGAGGTTCACAGTGATAGAACAAGAGATACTGGACCATGCTGCAACAAGGGAAATTCTTATTTACTAGAAAGAAAAAATTGTTCACAATGAGGGTCATCTATCACTTGACTAGATGCCCAGAGAGAAAGCAGGAACTCCATCCTTGGAATTAATCAAAACTCAACTGTACAAGGTCATAAGCAACCTAATCTAATGTGGAAATGTGTATTATATTCAAAATAGCCCTTTTTGATGTGGGATGGGTGAAACAGATGATCTCTAGAAATCCTTTCTCACCTAAACTTTTCTATTATTTTAGCTTCTTCAGCATGCTATGTTTCTGGTTTGCCTTTTTTGTTGGTTTCTTTTTCCCTGTCTTTTCTCAGATGGTTAGACGGGATCCTCTGGTTAGAGAAGTCATGCAGTTCACTCAGCCAAGAACAGACAGAAAGAAATCCTCCTGCTATTACAAGGTCAGCTGGTGTTTTTAAGCTTAGTTAATACAAAGCACTTGTGCTCCCAGAGATCAGAGGGACAAAACCAAGTCATTCCAGGTTATGCAGAAAGTCAGATTTGGAATTAAACTGCTTCTTTTCCAGGCCTTCACTGCACCCTTGAGATCTTTCTCATTTACTAAGACACTTATGTTTTCAGCTTTGTCAGAATATTTGTACAGGTTAAATAAAAGTATAGTTTACCATTTAATCTCTTTGGTCTCTTCCCATCAACATCTATGACTGGATAAAGCTGCTGTAAAATTTCAACACCAGACTAGTGGTATTTTTATGTCTGATATCTCACAATCTGTTAAGGCTATTTTACAGGTATTAGACCAGATTTTTCAGGTTTATATCAGTATCTGGCTATTAATTTCTTCTCAGCTGTACAACTGAGGAACTGTCATGTCTTTCCTTAATGAGACAGATTGAAACCCAAGTTTGCTTATGAATTAAAGTATTATAAAAAAAAATGTTTTACTTTAATCTTATCTAAAATACATATTCTAGTTTTGGGATTTGTTTTGTTTTATTGATTTTTTTTTTTCCCTTGAAGCTATCACTTAGACTAGAAGTGGCTAAAGAAGAGATATACCTGCTGCATGTGTGTATATGTTTGCATATGCACTCCCATTTGCATAAATATACTTTTAAGAAAATGTAGATATTTATTCAAATGCTGGACATTATAGCTTATATCACATATAATATTAAGTGCTTTGGTGTGAAATTGTGGGGATGCAAAATACCCTGGATAGTTTTTTGAAACCTTTCCAAAGAGTCATGGATGCATACCCAATATATTAATAAATACAATCAAAACAACAGGATCTAACTTTTATGTAATTGAAATGCTGAAGAATATTAAATTAAAATTGCATAATTTTTTTCAGCTATGACAGTTAAGAATTTTTTCGAGGTCTCAGCTGAGTAAAAAATGAGTGAGGCCATGAAGGAATTTGCCTCTGGATACACTAAAATGCCAAAAGCAATTTCACTGTGGTTTAGAGCATTGGGTAGCTATTTTGGTTTTAAATTTGAAGCAGTGGAAATAATCTTTTCACACAGTTTTTTTTCAAGACACTTTTGCTACCAGAGGAATTCAAGATGTTAATACAAATTGTAAATAAATTAAAATTAAAAAAAAAAAAATTAGTTACACTTGACAAACTTCCAGAGAAAAAACTTCGGTATTATAGCTATAAATTCAGCTTGGAAGATACAAACAGATTTACGAGGACTAAAACATTTCAAGGCAGTTAATATTTCATTGGTTATTGACAAGAATTATACTGTGCCATCCCTTTGTACATCTGAGTTCAACTAAATTGGCTGTTTGTTGAGGTATTGTTTTACCATGAAGAACCATTTAAAATCAGAGGGTAAATTTCTTCAGTCATGTTGTGAGTAATAATTCTTTTTATGATTTCATTTCCTAATTCTGAAAGGCACATAGCATTATTTTTAGTGGTGTTTGTATATAAAGTGTGTATCCAATAGGGATTACTGTTTATTTATGATTCTCAATCTTCCTTGCCTTGGCTACCACACACACAGATATTTCAACTAAAAAAAAAAAAAAAGCCAAATAATATTTGTCTATTAAGAGCTTTTAGGATGTTTGTCGCTCTTAGGGGGAAGACTAGAAAGCAGAATAAAAGGGCACTGGGAATGTTGGAAAAGTCAGGTGGGGCTGCCTGTGGAGGACAGTGCTCAGAAAGGAGTCTCAAGTTACTTACTGCAACTTTCAACCTCTTGGTAACAAAAGATGGAAGTACCTGAAAACTTCCTGAGAAAGCCAGGCTTACCTAATTCTATATCAGAAAAAGATAAAACTTTAAATTAAAGCAGAGACTTCTGAAAAATGCCTAGTTCTACACATGTGTAAAGGAGTGAAAAAAATGTGAAGAGTTCTACAAAAAAAAAATCCAGCAATTTGACAATCATCTTTCTTACCTTTCCTATACTAGGAATTTCACTGTGTAATGCAACAGCTCTCAGTGTTTAAAATCAGGCCTCCAGTCCTATACAGTCATGATGTTTTACTTTAGATAATTCCACATTATTTATATATTAGTTTACTGTTTTCCTCTTAGTGGATACAAACAATGAAAAATTAGGGTATCATAATTGTAGCTGAGCTATCATGGACAAGCTCTGTAATATTGCACAGCTTTGCAAGATAATTGACACCCCACTTTCATATAACCAGGATTGTGTTCCATGTTTTTTGTAATCAGGTCACAAGCTGTTCTAGTTGCAATTTGACCATATTAGGCAGATCAAGTCTATACTTTCATATACCAGAGGAAAAATACACACTGAATTTTCTAATTTTCAGTTACTATCAATAAAAATAATTGTGTTTACAGGCTAAGCTTGCAATAATGGAAGAGTGGAGAATATATTGTGCGTTGATGATTATTAGATCATTACTTCATATTCCATTATAAGTTTTCTGTAAAATACAGGTTACAGATATGTTTCCTCACATGTTAGTTTGGATTTCTCCCTAATTCTTTGGGGTAGATAAATAGTTGAACTGCAGAGAAGTTCAGGGCCCTGCAAAGTCTTCATTCTGATAGTCTTAGAACTTTTGAAGAATTTCTTATTCTTTTGAGTATGAACTCATCATAACTCACTGATTTTTCATTTTCCTATGTATGATTTACTGAATCTAGATATGTCATGTCCAGAGTTAATAAAAATATCAATATACCTGAGAACATGATTCACAGCAAACATTCCTAATTACTTTTCTTACAATTTGTAGGCATATAACATGTTTTCTATCCCGTATGAATCTATGGAAAAAGAATATTTTAAATTTTTAAATATTCTTGTATCCTTGATGAATCTAAATCATTTGATCCTGAGTTTTATAATAGTACTGTGGTCAAGCTGTAGAATCATTTTAGGCTCTTCGTTGAGGGGTTTTTTTTAATGTGAAACTCTTGATTTTTGTGCAATTTAATTGTGAGTTATTACAAGACATTCTGTTTTCTGCATTTTCATAGTTGAATGTTTCAAGAACAATTGAGAAGAGGTAGCAACTATGTTTTAGAAGGAGATTCAAATTTTTAAATAGCAATCAAGATGTAAAGTTTCTGAAGTAAAACCAAGTAATAACATTTATTGCCAACTTCTGGCCACTTCAGTAATATAAAAAAACAGCGAAAAAAGAAAGAGGAGACTGACACACCTTTCAAACAGTAGCTCTACATGTTAGCTGGAAATAGCAACTGCCTACAGTTTTTAAGCCTCTTAAAAATAAAACATGTTTGTGGAGGAATGTAAGAGATCTTAGGCAAAAAAAATCCTGTAATATTTCTATTGTAGTGCTATAAATCAGCTCTTGACTATGCAAAAATAGCCAAGGAAGGGTATTAAAGTGATCTCTCTAGCCAACAGTTGTTCGCTTTGGCCCATGTCTCATATTTCAGATTTCACTCATTCTGCTTTTCTCAGGTCTCTAAATTCACTTCTTCTCATTCCAATTCCCTGTTTGTGCCTTCCACAAGCATAACATTAATATGTTTTGGGTTTTTTTAAAGAAATAGTAAGAATTGTAATGAAACAGCATTCTTGGTTCATGCTTAACACACAGCCTAATCACCATGAAGAATGTTCTCAGGTATATTGATATTTTTATTAACTCAGGACCTGACTCTTATCTATATTCAGTAAATCATGTATAGGAAAATGAAAATTAAATGAGTTGTAATTAGTTGAATATTCAAAAGACTTAGGAATTCTTCAAAAGTTCTAAGACTACTTGAATAAAGACTTTTCAGGGACTCTGTTTTAAATCTGTTCTCCTCAGAATTCTTTAAAGCTGAGCCTAGTTCTGGCAGCATCTACTTCAAGTTGTTTTCTTCTCTCTTTTTCTTTCATGGCATGGCATTAGCAAAGTTATAGTCATTAAGAGGATAGGAGGCTCTGGCCCCATGTTCCCTTTTGACAGGGTTTACAAAATATATGGAACACAGGATGCTGCATTTTTCCTGTAACTACTGACCCATGATGTTTGTTCAACAGTGGAAAAATAAAAAAAAAAGAAAGCAGCAATAAAAGCACCTGGCATAATATTACTCTTGACTGAGTACTGATAGAGTGTGAAGGGTCTGAGGTTAATTTTCCCAAATGCATTTATTTCTAAATCAGAGTATTTCAATGCTATGAAAATATATGTACCATAACACTTGAAATGTTTCAGAGTAACAGTGATGACAGTTTAAAGGAGGATATAAAAAAAAGCAAGTAAAAATGATTTAAGGTTCCAAGTATGCCTCTGTACATGTGTATGAACCTTGTATCATGGTTAATTGGAACCATACCTACAAAGTAAAGAGGAACCTTCCACCTTCATGTAAAAGAAGACAGTTTAGTGAAAACACCAGGGACTATACTCACCCTACTCAACCTAAACAGTAAGTTTCTTTCCTAAATAATATTATAAATTTCCTAAGTTTCCTGTGAATCCCATGATCCTGCAGTATCATACCTGGGCCTTAACATCAGCCAGCTGATACAGGAATGGTGTTACTTCATTAGAAATACCAATAGGAATAGCCTGATAAGTACCATATGCATATCAATTGTTTCAGAACTGAAAACATGCAGATATCAACAAAAACACAGCTTTATAAATGGGAATGTACATTTGAACATACTCTCAAGAGGAAAGCTTTAAAGTATTTTTCACAGAGCCCTGAAATGCACATAGTATTTTTTGTTTGGTTTTGGTGACTTATTTTTTTGAGGGATTAGTATATCACTCTTGGCACCATAAGTGGTAAAATGCATTAAAAAATTTAGCTCTCTACATCACTCAGTTGAATCACATTAAAGTACTATCAGAACAACAAGATGTAATTTCATACCAGTAATAGTAAACTGGACTGCAAACTATCAGCACAACTAAGCAACAGGATTGTCTCTGATACTGTTTAATTTACTTTAGGACTATTATACTCTCAGGTTTATATTTGTCAGGTAGTTTATCTTTATATGTTGGATTTGACATATTGTATAAAGGCCAATCTTAACCACATTACTGAAGAACAATATCACTTCAACTCTTTAATCTGGAAATAATCAGTCAACATAGAGCCTATGAAAAGCAATGATTTTTTGTCCAATACAATTCCTCAATTTTGTAACATAAGTAGTTCTCTTCTTAAGAGTGACTTTTATGACAGAATTGGTGCTATGTGAGCAATCCTTTTAATATCTTCAGCTTTTCATTGGTCTAGATATTGTGCTGACATCTAAGAATTTAGTCTGCACGCTTCTGCTTAAAACAATTATGATCACACACAAATTCATTAAAAACTTGGTTGCTTTTTTGCAGGTGAAGTTTTGCAGAAATTCTAGAAGGATTGACTAAATCAGCATTGGTTTGCTTACACTTTACTTTGTCTCATTCTCAACTCCAAGCTAAGACTACCATCACTCTGGTCATGAAACCTGTAATCAACTGTAATCAAATTAGGTGCTGAAGTGTGTCCAGAGAAGAGCAACAAAGTTGCTGAAGGGGGAAAGTCCTTTGAGAAGCAGCTGGGAGAGCAGGGAGTGTTTAGCCTGGAAGAAAGGAGGCTCAGGGGAGACCTTACCATTCTACAACTCTTCTGCCAGAGGTTGTAGCCAGGTAAGGGTTGGCCTCTTCTCCCAGGCTACTAGTGACAGGACAAGCTGACATGGCCTCATGTCATGCCAGGGGAGATTCATGTTGAACATCAGGAAGGATTTCTTCATGGAAAGGGTGTCAAGCATTGGAACAGGCTGTCTGGAGAGGTGGAGTCACCATCTCCGGAAGAGTTCAAGAAACAACAGGTTATGGCACTCTGTGCCATGATCCAGTTGACCAGGTGTTGATCAGTCAAAGGTTGGACTCAATCTTGGAGGTCTTTTCCAACCTAAATAATTCAGTGCTTCTCTAATAACCTGAGAACAATTTTTTTTTCATTAATGTGACTGAATGCAGCCAAGCAGTACTATGTTGGGAGCATGAAGGATTCATGTTTCTTTGAGTAGAATATGCTTTAAGGATATTTGTTCACTTTCTTCTCAGTTGCCTGCAGTTCTATCATCTAGGTTTCTGTTTAGCACCTGATAGGTAAGCTAAGGACCATTAACCATGAATGTTTCATGAGACTTGTAATGAATCTACGTTCTTGGGAATCAAAGGTTACAGACTTTACACAAGATCATTTTCAATTTGAAATTTTATTATGGATATTCCAGAGTGACTTTTACGGGACTGAGGCTTTAACTGTTCACGAAGCAATTTTTAAAAAGTTTCCAGTCCTCCTCTAGTAAGAGCAATACAGAGTGAAGGAAGTATGAAATTAGTATATCTTATGACAATTACAGTAGAAGTTCCTACCAAGATTTATAATTGCTCTACATACTAAAAAACCAGGAAGATATGAAGAAGCACTGCAAAGGGAATAAATTAAATGCTGCAAGCAATGGAACATAGTGATGGTGGTTTTCCGCAGGAAGTGAAAAGAGAACAAAGATAACTGGAAATCTTACTGCACAATACTATGCATACAAAAGCTTATGACAGAGATGTAGAGAAATAAGTGATGAAAGTGCATAGCTACTTTATTTATGGCAGTTTATTACAGATGTGATTTCTGCACACATCAGGAATCAAGGATTAGTGTCCTTAACCAGTAAATCCACTCGATGCATAAGAGAGAATGTGGATAGAAGTGCTTGTGAAAGCCAAAAAAGTGAGCAGTGGAGAAATTTGTATTTGCAGTTTAAGTACCACCTTACATTTCTCACGCTTTCATATTATTAATACTTCTCTTTACTGTACAAGTGTATTGCACCTGCCAAAATTCAGAATTATTGTCATTAATCCAATGTAAACCCCACTACATTAGGAAGAAGCAGAAATATTTCAGAGAGAAAAAAAGCACATATGAACTTGTGCAATATGAAACTATATCCTTATCAATAGGCTGATAGAAGAGAAATGGATAAAAGAATCATTGCCTTTGTTTTTAATGAAGGAACTGAATGGAAACATTTAAGAATTTAAGAATCCTTAGGAAGCTGAAGGTGATGCTAGTTAGGATACTGGATATTCTATGTGTGAATTGGAAGAAATTTTCATTCATTTCTACTTAAACATAGCCCAGCTATTCAAGAATTTTTAAGTTATTCCATCAAATGTCAGGTGTGATTTAAATATCTTTGAAGACTGGATTCTTGGTGCCTATCTGCAGAATTAGGTGCCTAGATATGTGTACAGACTAAGTCCTAACTGCTACATCTATAACTTCAGAGACGAAAATGGAACCAGATTGTCATTTCTACGTCTTAGATAAAAAAATCATCTTTTACAGTTATAATTACAAAAGATTAATTAATTTCTGGAATAACTCTTGCTCTTAGAAGTTATGTTAATGTTTTGTTGACAGCATAATAAATTCTGGAATAAGGAAGAGAGGATAAATCCAAACCAGTCTCCCAGCTATTATGAGAGAGAGAAAGAAGTAGGGAGTTAGACACACTTTGTCAACCCTTCTCCCAAGAAAATCCAAGACCTCTATACACAACCAGCTCTAGAAGGAATGGGACCTACTATTGTCTCTAGCATAAATAAGGGTAGGAAGTAAGCGGTAGCAATGCTGCTGTGTGAAAGTCATGTTTCAGCATGGTAAGTCAGTGAAGTTGCAGTCTAATAAAACTGTCTTATAAAGTTTTTTTCTTTCCTCTGAGTTACAGTGACAGACAAAACAAAATAATCTGCTTAGTTTCCCGATTGTTCTCTTCAAGCACATTTACCTTATACAGCATGATTTTTAAAGAAAGGTTTTCTAAATAACAGTATTTCAAAGCTCCCCTCCCTGCCAAAAGTGACAGAATAGGATTATCCCCACTGAATAAACAGAATTAAGTCAATAGCCTTTGAATTCTAGCTGTGTATTCACTGACCTGCTCTTCCACATAAATTCATGGCTCCCAGTGTACCCATTTACCATGTGACTCTCTCCTGTCATCCTTTTTGAAAACAGATGCCTTCCTAAGATTAAATAGAACACTTGACATTCTTGTGAAGGCTTCAATATTTCCAAGGGGATATTCTTGAATGTAACTCAGGAAACCTGTATTTATTTAATGGACATTAACATTACTTACAAGATAATTAAAATCTTGTCAGCGTGTGAAAAATGTAATATGTTCATTTCTTATGTGCAACAAGTCAGAGGATTTTCCTGGGGGATAGGTGCAGACTAAAGTCTGGTGGGATCAGATTAGCAGCAATAATTATAACCCAGGTAGCTACTTAGATCCAGAAACAGTTCCAATAAAAAAACTCTGGAATCTAAAGTAGGGGTTGGCTAGGAGTGCCTAAATCTAAAATAATTCAGGGCTAGGTTTAAGATTCACTTCAGAACTATGTGAAATAGAACAGCTGACCAGGACACAGGTGAGAAAGGTCTGCCTTCTGTCATCAGACTGCTTGTGCCTCCTACCTCCAACCTATAGGACTAAGCTAATATTTCCAAAGATCGCGTATTAGCTTATTTGGTTAGCTGCCACTTCTTGCATGTCTTTCCTCTAGGGGGTTGAAAAATTTAAGACATAGTACTGCTTTTCCTCCCCAGATCCCAGCAGAGATTAGCTATTATAAATCCAAATCACAGACCACTGTAATGTGCTGGATTTTAAGCTAAAAGTGACCTGGGCGGTCACTTACATTTCGGATTTTAAGTTTGCCTACCAAAATTTATAAAAACCCTTAGTTCATTATGGTCTTGCATTGTCATCCAAAGAAAATGTTGCTATGGTTTCTCTAAGAGGATTTCTTTTAATTTACTGAGAAAATAAAATATTTTGGCAAAATATCTTACAGGGTAACATTTAATCAAGGCAGAATTATTTTACCAAAACACCCAGCACAAAGACCCAGTCCACAAAAACACCCACCACAAAGCAATCAGTACACTAGTTTAGTAAAATACAGCTCTTTTGTTTTAAATTTCTCACAAGAGGAAGAAAAAAAGTAAAGGAAAAAAAAAGAGAGATTGAGAAAAGAAAGAAGTAATAACATAAAGAGAGGAGAGAGAAAGGAGTGAAATATAGTTACCATCAAGATCCAATGGCTCCTATGGTGCCAGCCAGAAGAGAAAGAGTTCTTATGAAGCCTTATGTTCTGCATTTATACAGCATGGCCATACCTGGGAGGTGTGGCCACTGACCACTCAGTGCCTTTCAGACCAGAGTGGGGGATGCTGTAGCCAATCCCAGGCTCCATGGAATACTATGTGGGTGGGCTACCAGGCAGGCCTTCCTTGACTGGCAGCCCAGCCACGTGGCTCCCATACCTTGTGTGCCCTGTGAGCTCCTTGGCTGTGTTGGCTGCACACTATGTGCCTTCTGGCTCTGCTGTGAGACTGCAGGCTCGACCATGTGCCTGCAGGTCTAGCCCTTCCCCCACACAAGATGGTTGATCTGACACAATTATAAAGAAATCTAGTGAGATACTAATTTGTCTCTCACCGATCAGACAGCCCAAAAATAGGGAATTCTGTCTTCAGGGCTACATATGTCTCTGGTGGTCAGATATTTTGCTGAGCCTTGATACTACTGGATAAAGAAATATGATGGTTGTCAATGAACAAAGCAATAGGATTTCTCTCCTCCACCTCCCTCAACTGATCTTCACCATCTGACTAGCCTCAAATTTTCTAAAAGGGGAAATAAAATCAGAGTGAAAGTAGCATATTTGGATTGCAGTAACATTACTAAGTGGAAAGTAAAACTTTATCTTTGCATGCCAGAACTGATATATACTATTT
Organism: Hafferia zeledoni; assembly: GCA_035583235.1. NCBI lineage: Eukaryota > Metazoa > Chordata > Aves > Passeriformes > Thamnophilidae > Hafferia > Hafferia zeledoni. The sequence goes on from JAWWEV010000001.1 coordinate 14,130,701, forward strand.
ATATGATTATATTTTTGTACATCAGCTTTTTTGACAGCCTTGTTCAATTCTTCCACATGTAAAAACAGAGAACAGGAATTATATATGAAATTAATTATCTTAATATGAGTGGAAGCACAGGTCTTTTTCTGTAGTTGCAACATGAACAGTATTTCAGTTATATATTGGTATTCTGTTCATGAAGTTTAATTAGTCAGAAATACAACTGGTGAATTTTTCATTAAAACCAATTGTTCTTAATTGTAACCAAGGTTTCTCAATTATTCACTCTGGCTGGGAGCTAATTAGTTTCATATCTTACATGTTAGTTAGCAAAGAAATACATGTTCATCCATATATACCAAAAAAGAAAAAGAAAATTATTATCTGGAATCAAGTTTTAGCTTTTATGGAACTTACTCATTTCAGAAAATATAAATTTTTTGCTGGTTAATCTAAATAAATATTTGAATGGTGTGCCTTGAGGAGGGGAAGGGGGAATAGCTCTTAGAATATAAGAGACAGGCTATTGTATCTTCCGTTTCCCTTTATTTTTGTTTTGAAGATAAACTTTTCTTATGCAAATCATAAAACCTTATCTCCTTTCCCACCCTGAAAGCACCGGCTATTCAAAAGGAATGGTTGTGTAAGGGCCTTTTGAGCTCCATGTTGGATCGTGCTGCTGTCTCCCATTTCACAGAGTAGTCACCACATTTGATGTTGTCCTAATTTCATTTTCTTTTTACAAATGGATTAATTCCTGTTAAATTAATAGCTGTTCACTTAGATAAATTCAAAATTTAGCTAATTATTTCAGAACTTTAAATTTAAATATTCAATTCATTTTGTAGGGTCTACTTCCATGCCCATATGTCTTTCAGAGTGTATGTATCTTAGCAACTTTTTTTTTTCTTTTTTAATGAGAAATCTCTTATGGCTTTTTGGTTGGTTTATGTTGTTTCTTTGGTCTCGAAGTGGTTTTGGTGCATTTGATTTAAATGTGTTTTGGAGGAAACTTTGTGTGTTACACTAAACCTGTCAGCATGTAGGCCCTACCCCCACATCACCCATTTACCACCTGGAATCCTAAGGAGATTCCCAGATCTATCAGGTGGTTCATATTATGAAAGTGTTCAATGGTACATCCTCCCTTTGCATGCAGCTCTCAGAGCCTTACAAAACTCTATTTCTATGTAATTCTGACCATCAATTTGTTCATCTTTGCCTCTCAGCTTTACTTAAATTTCTTAAACAATTACAATCTATTTTCAAACTTTAACAGGCCCTTCCTCATCTTCCATCTTACTCTTAGCTTTTATTTTCAAAATCTTCTTTGTAGCAGATGTATTCCAGATCACACTGGAGACCCAGTACCAGAGAGGAACAGCCGCAGCAGACTGCCATATGGAAGTGCTTTCCCAATAAAGAACTCAGGATTTCTCAGAGACACAATCAACTTATGGCAACTTTAGAAGGCAGAGAATCTTTATGCTTCCAGGCATCTTGGAAACAGTGTTCGTTCAAATTCAGCATGCTGAAGGCAATCTTTTTGAGTTACAGTCACTGGTGATGGCTGCGACAGTTGAGGGGCACCCAGGTCCTGAGAGCTAACCCGTTACCTGGAGGGGATGCACTCTCCCTTAGTCCCCCACCCCATAGTCCCCAAGGTGCCCCAAAAGAGCCACACAGAGACCACAGGAAAGGAATGAGAGAGAGCTTTATTAACATGGGTAGAGGTATTTAAAGGTTTTGGGGGGATTCTAGCTACTACCAATAAGAAACCAGGGATAACAACCAATAGTAAAGGGAAAAATAAGGACCAATAAGAGAACTTGTAGAAAATTTTTCAAGGACAAATTCATGCAGTCCTAACTGGTGAGATAATGGTTTTCTCAAGCGGTTTTGGGAACAAGACAGTGACTAAGGGAAAAAGAACAAAAGAATCCAGTTTGTAACATATATTTACACAACAGTAAAAGTTTCTGGTTTTAAGGCATTAGGACTAGCTTCTTCATCTTCTTCACAAGCCCATTTCTTACAAGATTTTTTTCCATTTCTGATATTGCAGATCCACTGGCACAGGTGGCAGTTGCAGAAACCCCTTTCAATTATCTCAGTTGGATATTTGGGCAAGAGGATACCAACAGGATAAAATTTTTCAGGTCATTCTATGATTCTATGATCTCAAAGCCTCCATTCATGGCTCCTGCCAAAAACTGTTACAAAGTGTTGCACTGAACTCAAAAATACTTTTGCCATTCAGTACAGCTGTCATCATCAGTTTCATGTGCTGCACCTTCAGTCAACATGACCATCTCCATTTAGGAAAAGCATCCATCTTTGATATGCTTGTCTCTTGGCAGGGATGGATAAGGGGATATGTATACAAAATATGGGGCAGTCCCATGGTGTACTGGATAGCACCCTGGACTCTGAATCCCAAGGACCTGAGTTCGAGTCTCAGTGGGACCATCCCCTGGCAGTTCAAGCCTCCCTGCCACCCAATTCCGTCAGATCTTGGATGCTAAGCAGGGTCAGCCCTGGTTAGTACTGGGTGCTGTAGACAGTCCCAAGGACTTCACTGTCACTGTCCAAGCTCGCTCGGTTGTGGCAAAAAGACCCTTAGGACTTAAACAGTGCAGCCAGTTCTGTGCACGGTGCACCTCACCTAAAAAATCCACTGCAGAGGCGGGAAGAGCACACCCACGTGGGGAGAGCCCTTCCCAAATCTTCATTCGTGAAGTCTGACCATACATACATACATACAAAATATTGAATTCCTAATTTTGGGAAAATGCTATAGATTAGTAATCACAAATAATGTGGGTTTCTTAAAGTATGTTTGCTGCAGACAGAAGTGGCAGGAGAAGTTTCCTGTCTATTCCTTACTTTGTCTGGGCACATGGTCCCAGTGAGCTATACAGGCAACACAACATGGTATTATAGCCATCTTTACCACTTTACAAAGTGAAGCTAAGTTCTGTAGAATTTCAGTTTAAAAAATTTATGTATCATTACATATTAATTGTTGTTATTTGTTTTGTAGCTGTACCAGACTCTGCTATCACTTTATACTTGATGTGGCTGAAGATGACAAATGCTTCTTAGTGTTTATAGTAATCCTGTCTTACCTAGCCAGGCTGCGTTGTGCTCTTGGCAGAAATGAAATAAGAAAAGTATCATGGCCAGATGTGCACCATCACTCAGAAATTGCATACATAAGCAAATAAGTTCAGCAATTATTTCCTCATCATACCCACTGCCAAGGGCAGTGTAAAAGCAGTCAAGCTGCAAGCAGAAGCCAGGGACAATCTCCTTAATTTTTCATGTTAACATTTGGCAGGTCAGGCTTTAGGAAATACTTTAGTGAATACAGGTGTGGGAGAAACTCCATCTAAATTCATCTTGTCTGTGAGAGGCACATAAGTGTCAGAAGGTCCAGTAATGTGATACCTAGACTAAGTTTTACTGTTGTACAGGAAGATATAAACTAATTGACTTTCAGTCACACAGATGGCTACTTGAGAGAAGACAAAACCCCAATGTGCAGGGGTTAATTTGGTCTCATTTCTCCCAGAAGTCCAGGACATTATCATCCTACATACAGAGTCCTTCTCAAGTATGAAGCTCCTCTCTGTCAACAATAAGCCAAGGAGGGAGAGCTGTGATGCCCCATGATAATTACACAAGTAGCCCTGTTACCAGTCAGGTCAATGTGGGCCACAGTCACTCATGTAAAATTTTCTAAATATCTCCTGTCAGTTTAAAAAATGAGAATAATGATGCCCAGTTAATACACACACCAGATACCAAATAAACTAGCACCAGTCCAAAACATTTCTACTTGTCTCTGTGCCTGTCTTAACACTTTGCAGCAACACTCCCTGAGTGATCTCAGGGGAAACCTCTGCAACCACCTCTCTTGATTCATAGCCTCTGTTTTCAGACATATTCTACTTGAAAGACAAGGATCCAATTATTTGTTTCTGTGTTTGAAATCTTATACCTTTTATCCATGTAGCAATTAGATCCACAGACAGTCCTTAGCTAATGAAAGGCCCATAATCTTTGTTACCACACAAGTTAAAATTTGACAGAGTATTTTGTATTCTTCAGAGAATTTTGTTATTTGGAATTATCATTCAAAACACAAACAAACACATTTTAGCTACTGATTTTATCAGTCTTATCTACTTACATCATTATAAAAAAAACCCTGAAAACAAATTTCACTGTTTGAAAATTAATTAAATCACTGTGATAATGTGATTATGAGACCACAAAACATTAACCATAGACTCATACAAGTAGTCATGTAAAAATGGAAGCACTGATAGGACCAGATAAAATTCTCAATGGAGGATGCGAAGGTGAATCAGGGGCAGATTAAAAACAAATCCTGATTATGACAAGTATTAAATGTCTATATTTTCCAGTGGAGTGCCTCAGGGTGTAGCTTAACTCTTACCCAGCACAGACATGCATGTTTGAGTGGGGTTCTCTAGAAATGGTTTGCTATTCATCTCAGTGAATATCTCCTGGACACTTCTTTTTTAATCACAACTGTGCTATTTCTGTTATCAAATATGGATATGGATCTGTAATACATTTAAAAAACAAAAACAAAACCCCACAAAAATCACTGAATATTATTTTTTCATTTCTTTTTCCTCCTGAGAATTTCCTTTGCAAATCTCATCTTTAAAGTTTTATTTTTCAACATTTTGACCATTTTATCAGACTAATATTGGACTACCTCATAGGCATTCTTAGAAGTAGTAAGTCATTAAAGAAAGTGTATGACTGACTGTCAATGAATGGAAGCCTTTGAAGGCAAGAGACAGTTATGAAAATATTGGTACTTCACTTGAGAGAAGGATCAAACTGTATTTGTTTTCATAAATATTAATAGCTGTTCAATGAAAAGTGAAAAGTTTGTTCAGGAATAGAACTGCATTTTAACATGACCAGCTTGAATAAAGAGAAATGATGAGGTGTTGCACTGCCATCATACCAATTATGTTTTGCCGTTTAAGACAAAAATCACAGGAAAAAAAGCCCACTAAAACAACATTAGTTATGTCTTTGATAACTCCCCTTTTAGATTGAAATTAAAACTTAAGAGGAATAGATAACAAACACAATAGTTATGAATTTTCCATGAAGACGAAGGTCAAGGTATTTGCTTAAATAGACCTTATCAGATTTAATTCTATGGTATCCTTAATAATCCTTATACTTCTGCCTAATTTAAGTCTTTAGTTATAGTAATAATTCCTTTCCTTTAATGGCACTGAATATACATCATGGTGAGAACATCTAATGTATCTCCTCTCGTGGAATAAGACACTAGAGTGCAGCACTGCAAAAAGGGACCAGAGGGTCCTGGTCGGTGGCAAGTTGAATCTGAGTCAGCAGTGCCCTGGCAGCCAGGAGGGTCAACTGCATCTTGGGGGGCATCAGGCACAACATCGCCAGCTGGTCGAGGGAGGGGATTGTCCTGCTCTGCTCTATACTGGTGCAGCCTCATCTTGAATATTGCGGCAGTTTTATAAAACATACATTAAGATACTAAAGAAAGTGTCCAAAGGAGGGCAATGAAGATGGTGAAGGGCCTTGAGAGGATGCTGTATGAGGAGTGGCTGAGGGCACTTGGTCTGTTCAGTCTGGAGAAGGGGAGACTGAGGGACGACCTCATTGCAGTCTACAGCTTCCTTGTGAGGGGTAGAGGAGGGGCAGGCACTGATCTCTGCTTTGTGGTGACCAGTGACATGACCTGAAGGAATGGCCTGAAGTTGTGTCAGTGGAGGTTTAGGTTGGATATTAGGAAGACATTCTGTCTTGGTTTGAGGGGAAAAACCAAGATGTTTACTCACAAGAGGAGGAGGGGATTTCCTCCTCAATAATCA
>JAWWEV010000001.1:14136688-14153967 GCA_035583235.1 Hafferia zeledoni
GCCCCACCGGCAAGTTCCCTCCTGGAGAAGAGTTATACTTATGAGCAGTCACAAGCTGGCTGGCTGCATGTGAGTTCCCAATCCCTCTCAAGCGGGACAGACAAGCGATCAGCACTCAGATGAATTCTGTCTCTCTCTCTGTGTCTGTTGTCCCAAATGAAGAAGGAAAACTGGAAGCAGAGAAACTGCCACGTGTCCTGGAAAGCAGCTGCAAGTCCTCTCTCCCAGGTCGCTGCCCCAGCCGGGGCGGGCAGGTCGTGATGCAAGAAAGCAACAGCAGCAGCAGTAGCAAGCAGTCACCAGGAGTCCGGGGCAGGCAACCTTAGCAGCTAGCAGCCAGGAAACAGTCCGGGCAGGCAGCAGCGAGACGGCTTCTCCCCTACCCAGCACACACCCACCGCTCCTGCGTTCTGCCGAACTACCCAAAGGAAAAGTGTCCCCAGAAACAAAAGAGGCAACCTGCCTCCACCCAAGTTATCAGCAGTTAACTACTCGTTTTGTTAACTGCTGGCATGCTGGCATGGGCTGTTAGTGGCAGGGGGGCAGAATTTACATAATAATTCCAAACTACAACACATTCTTCACCCAGAGGCTGGCTGGGCACTGGAACAGGCTCCCTAGGGAAGTGGTCACAGCACTAAGCCTGACAGAGTTCAAGAAGCATTTCGACAATTTTCTCAGACACATGGTGTAACTCTTGGGGATGGTCCTATGCAGGGCCAGGAGCTGACTTTGATGATCCTTGTGAGTTCTTTTCCAACTCAGCATATTTTATGCTTCTATGACTCTTTTCTGTTTTAATTAAGAATAGAAAAAGGAAGCAAGGCTGTAGGATGGGACTTAAAGTCATGCCTTCAGGTTCTAATTCGTATCATTGATTTTAAATTTGAACATCTGATTAAAAACCCACCTGTGTAATCTAAAAGCTTTGCATCAACCACTTGAAAAGATTTTCATGCAGCTGCCTTCGCTGTAGAGATTGCTTTCTGCATGCAGATTCACAAAATGAGGAATAGTATAGCAATCCTGTAAAATATTAAACACAGAAAAATAGTAAGAAAAAATTATGACAAGTAGAAAATAAAATTATAATCAATCACATGCTATTAAAACATTACTTGACTTTTTTAATCACTCTTTCACTAATTTCCTATTTCTGATTTCTTATCTGTCATTTCATTAATATTTTCATTCTTTTTTTTCCTCATTTTATGTAGTCCTAGGGTTTAGTGGTTTTTTGTTAGGGAGAGATGAGGCATTTTTGCTCTATCTATTTCCATTTTACCATGTTCTTTCCTTCTATTCCCTCTCTCAAATATTTGTCCAGATTGAGTTATATTGTCTGCATATGAGGTAGGTAGTCAGGAATTACAAGTGAAATGTCAGGTTTGAAAAACTGTAATACCATGAAAATTACTTTAACAATCTGATTATCAGGTCTCCATTTTATATTTATTCCATTTTGTTTTGCATTGTTCTTCTGAACATTAGTAAGTGGTTTTGTTTTGGTTTAGTTTATTTTTTTTTCCTTGATAGGAAAAGAACAAAAGGATAATTCTGACCAAGAAAAGTCTCTTCTGCATAAATCACATCAATGACCTGCTTGTGCAGCAGCTACCAGTAATTCTGAACTTGATTGAAGAGGATAACTAAACTGTAGACAAAATTTATGCATAAAAGAAAGTTATCATAAGGTTTGCACAACAGTATGACAGCAGTTCTTTTAAAATATATACTCACATAAGACTTGCTATTAACCCATTAAAAAGTATTTGCTACTTGATTTATTCTGAATCCAAAGGAAAGTTGAAAAGACAGTCCTAATACCTTCTTCCTTTTTGCTGTCAAACTTACAGGTTAATACTCTAGCAATAGGGAGGTTATTGGGGGTTCTACCATTGGGTTCAATGTATTATAAATTTATATTCAAGTTTTCTGGAGTCTTATTTCCCATAGTTATGTGCACGAAACACAGTTTTTGTTTCTCTTAAAAGAACTGAGAGGCCGTCTTGGAAATAAATCTTACCAAGACAGCTGAGGTTTCCAAATCCTTGAATAGACCCTAAAAAAAATCTTTCCTTTAAAGCACAATGTAATCAACTGCAATTTCACCAAGCACATTTCTGTATCTTTCCATGTAATTCAGTTTTACTTCCTCTGTCTGGTTCCCACGTGTCTGGTTTGGCAATATGACACTGTTGCCAGAACTCTGTGTGCACTCAGAAACAGCCAAATCATAGGAACCTGTAAAACATAGCTTTGGGAGTTTTAATATTTTGACTTCATGGGAGCTTCAGTCAGCAACGTAAGATACTAGTTTAGTACTTGAGATGAAATTCAAAATATATATAAATATGTGCAGTACATCAACTGTTATAATAGATATAGTTGTTACAGTAAATCTACATATAACTTTAAAATTGCCACCTAACTAAAAAGTAATCTTTTTTTAAAATATTCTTTTTTTTTTAAATAAAACTCAGTGAAATTACTTGTGCTTATACACTTGCTTACCTGCTATACAAAACAAGTTTCAAGAGTCCACATCATGCAGGAGTAGGATGATAACAATGGAACACATGTAAGTGAAAGGAAAATTTTTAAATCAATATCTTTACCATAGAATTACCATAGAATTGTTTTTGCTTCAATGTACATATCTACACAGAATCCTGAAACATCTTAGACCAAATCTGCATAGAGCACAGCAAAATAGTGACATCGACAGCCAATATCAATATAACGTGTGCCTGAGAAAAGTTACCTCCATATAAATAATAAAAATAATAAAATAATAATATATTACAGTATTTTTAGAGAGTTTTAGATAGTTGTTTTATTTGTCAGTTAGTCAAACAGGGCTGGAAAATCCCAGTCCTCCAGACTATGCATATAAGCAACTAGTAAAGCCAAAACTCTTATTCAGCTTGTACTGGGACTCCCTCAGGTCTTTTGAAGCAATGAATGGAAGTGAAAAGTTGTCCTGGTTTAACCCCAGACAGCAACTAAGCACCATGTATCTGCTCACTCCCCCACCCTCTGCAGCAGGATGGGGTGGAGAATGTGAAAAACGAAGGTAAATCCCATAGGCTGAGACAAGAACAGTTCAATAATTGAAATAAGTTAAAAACATTAATATAATTAAAGCAAACACAGACAAGTGATGCACAATGCAATCACTCACCACTAACTGACCAATGGCCAGCCTATGCCCCAGAAGTGACCAGTGGCACCCAACCAATTCTCACCAGTTTGCATCCTGAGCACAATGTTCTGTGGTGTGGAATATCCCTTTGGTCAGTAAAAGTCACCTGTCATGGCTGTGTTACTTCTCAGCTTCCTGTCCACCTGCTCCTTCGCAGAGCAGAAGGCAATGAAAAGCCCTTGCCTTTGCTAAGCACTGCTCAGCAAAATCCAAACATCACTGTGTTATCAACATTATTCTCATGTTTTTTTCCAAACCACAGCACTGTATCAGCTACTAAGAGGAAAACTAACTGTATCCTAGACCAAACTGGGAGAGCTATTTAAGGCTCAGGTGCCTGCCAGTGCAATCCTCTGTGTACTAGTAGGAAAACACAGAAAGCAGCTCTGCAAGTCATTGGTTTTACTTTTATATGTACTATTTAGCAGTGATATCTACATTTGCATCAAAAAAGGAATTATAGTCAAACCCATCCTTTAATAGCCTAACATTATAAAACAATTAACACCTTTAGTCTCTGTCTCCCATATAAAATTATCCAATGTAGGTTAGCAATTCATCTCCATGTACAGAGAATCAAAGCTGTTTCTGAAGAGTTATCCCTTTCTTATACAGCTTAATTTACACATTATTAGAGTGTTTTAAGAGAAAACAGCAGGCTTTTAACTTCCAATCACTTTTCATAGCTACTTAAAATTTCAGATACCTTTAACTTTTGCTGACTTCCTCAGCAGGGACTCCAATGCTCATTTAATTCCCTTTCCATTAAGAATTGGGAGCGGCATTAGCTCTAGAGCCTAAGCAACATGATGCCACACAGACATAAAAGTTTAAAAATCCTGTCCTTGGAAAATATGAGCCAAAAAATGGTGAAATTCTCCTTGGGGGAAAAACCCCAAATAAACACCTCCCCACCCCCCCCACACACACCCCCAAAATTGGTAACATCTTTAAAGCAAAAACTGAAACAAACGTCCATATTTCAAAACCAAAATTAGGTATTATAAATCTGATACTTTTTTTTTTCCATTGTAATTTATTCACAGGTCATTAAATCCATTTAGTTGGTTTTCTCTAGATTTTGTATTATGAATGCTTGCCTGCATCCTCTCAAAATGACTTGTAAAACCATTAGACCCAATATTGTTGCTTTTATGATTGTTTTAATAGTATAGTGCACTTAGCACTTTATTTTGAAACATTTGCAAGTAAGAGTAATTAATGAAATATTCTAAAGTTTAATAAGTTGGTAATTTTAGGGGGGTAAATACCTGCCAGTCAAAGGGAATTCAGCATTTCAATGAATGCACTTAGTGACTGAAGGCTTTTATAAATACTTATTTACTAATTTACATCTTTTCAATGTTAGGAATCAGAAGTGCTTAGAGAGATGAGTTTTACTACTGTGGAAAGGCAATGGCAAAGCTCAGTGGATTCCACAGAAAGAGATTAGCAGAAGTAAAACCATTTTCTTTTCAATTTATAAAGCACTTATCCTAAATTCTGAATAAGTCAATAATTGCTTAGAATATGCATCTTGATTGTTTGTTTCATAAATATTCATAGTAGATATTTGTCTGTCTATCAATATGTCTCCATGGCTTTGCTGTGTTTTCCATGGGAGATCTTCTTCCAAACAAGCCAGATTTGCATTTTAGCTAAACTAAGTAGATTTACCACCAATGGAAGCAAAACTTTGATGAAATCTCTGATAATTAGCCCCAAATGACATCTGTAAATGGGACAGGATTTGCACTTTTTCATAATTCTAAAATCCCCTTCTGCCTGGAACATCTTTTTAACTACTCTTTAATGACCCTTATACAGACTATATTTCAAAAGAAGGAAAGCTCATAAGGATTCCATAAATCAGGGGGCTCTTTCTCATGTCATCATGTCATGTGATTTCTTCCTCAGAAATACTTCCTAATTGTGCCTCAAAAAATGTCCTGTTCTTTCTCTTATATCTCCTACAGGAAGTCTGTTAATATTCCTAATTAATTCCAGCTAATATGAGCATCTCAAATTTATAAAGCTACTTAAGTATTTGTATTAACTCTTTCCCACTCTGCAGGCAATTTGGTCCTCTTATCAATTTAGTGCCCAAATGTCAAACACTGTATTTTACTTAGGGAAGAAACCTGACTGTACTTAGAAGAGACATTTGGAATCTTTTGTTTAAAAATATTCTTTGGAAATGGAATACAGTTATGTAAAAAGATTATAAAATAACAAATAAAATCACTTAGCTAACAATAGAGCACATTTTTTCATTCTTTTAATTACTTTGGACACATTCCTTTCAAAACATGAAAGCTCACACAGAGCTTATGAATTTGATATAATTAGTGACAAATACCATTGATTAAAGACATCAGACCATATAATTATGGTGTTCTATAGCCCTCAAAAGAGCTATGGACTCTTATACAGTATCAGTAGCGTACAACAGTTTATACATAGTTGTATTTATTTGTATGTATGCACAAATATACCCTGCTACATCCAAAGAAGAGCAAGGATGCTGCAGAAGGATCTGGAGCTCATGTCTTGTGAGGAGCAGCTGAGGGAGCTGGGGGTGTTTAGTCTGGAGAGAAGGAGGTTTAAGGGGAACCTTATCATTCTCTACAACTACCTGAAACAAAGCTGTAGCCGGGGGGGAAATGGATGAGTGGGAGTTGGCCCTCCTCTCAAGAAACAAGTGATGGGCTGAAAAGAAATGTCCTCAAGTTGCACAAGGGAAGTAATTTTTTATTAAGAAAAATTTCTTCACTTAAAGTGTTGCCAAGCACTGGAACAGGCTGCCCAGGGAAGTGCTTGAGTCACCATCACTGGAATGATTTAAGAGATGTGTAGATGTGGCACTTGGCACTGTGGTTTAGTGGTGGACTTGGTAGTGTTTACAGTTAGACTTGATGATCTTAAAAGTTCTTTCCAACCGAAATGATTTTATAATTCTATGATTCTATATTGCAAGTGTCTAAGTAACTTCATTCTAAAAATACTTATACTCACTCCTGTAAAATCTTCTGTGTGTATTTGTGTTGGAGGAGATGAGGTTGAGAGAAGGAAAGCTTTATGTCTTAATTTATGAGCAATTAATATCTATATCATACAGGTTCTATGGTATACACATGTATATATGGCATATTACATACACTGTGTATATAAATACAGATATGTACAATTCTGTGTGCTTTTTTCCATTTCTAAAATTATTTCAAAAAGAATTAATATGGAAAATCTTTTGAATCTTATAGGAATGGTTAATTGTCTTTAATGGTTTCACTTAATAAATACTTCAGTTAGGGGTTACTTACATTAAAGTTGATCAAAAGGGGATCTGGAATCAAAGGATCATTATATTAGAAGAAATTAAACAATGTAACTCAAGTAAACAAGGATACTACATGAATATAGAATTTCCAATCTGTAGTTTGCAGAGTATAGATGAGTTTGATGTGCAAGATGAAGCAATCCCCAGTCAGATTTTAAGGGGTGACACCTACAGAACAAATGGTTTTTAAGGTTTGTTTTATGGTGTGAATGTGTAAGATACTGCATAACTACAAAAAAAAGTTGTTGCAAATACTAAAGCAAGATAAACCTTATTCCTTCTTTTAAATCAAGATAAAGACAAAACACACCATAAAAAGAAGGGGGGAAAAAGGGCCTAGGAAGTGTTGTATTTTTCAGTTTTTGATCTTACCATAGCAGAATGTACAACTTTTGTCTGAAATTTATCATGATTTGCCATTGGCATGACAAAGAGGTGGTGGTAGACAGGAGTATTAACTCAAAAGAGTAGCAATTTTGAAACAAGGTCAACACATACAGAAATATAAAGGCCAGCTTTTCAAACAGGGATGGTATCTGTCAGGTATTTATGAATATAAAACATAGGGGTTTTTTTTCCATTTCTAGTTATTTGTTTATTTAAATTACTTTAAAGAAAATATAAATACTTTTTCTAGTATTCCTGAATCCTAGTGTGTCATGATACAACATGCATCTGTTAACATTTTTCTCTATCAATGAACAATGGATAAGTTTGCTTTTTCTGGCTTGTCATTATCAATTATTTCTTTGACAGCAATGTATGGTGGCCTCAGAGAATATTGTGTACTTTTTGTTCAAGGCACAAACACATGACATTACATGGATAATAACAGTCCAGAACAACCTAAATAGATATGACAGGAGTCAAGCAGATGCAAACAAGGACTAAAGGCATCAACCAATCAACAGAAATAAGAAATTTTGCAATTTTTTTTTTGTTTTGTTTTTTGGTTTTTTTTTTTTTTGTTTTTAGTAATAAGAGCTTGTAGGCTTGATTCTGCCACCATGTGGTTCTTTGAGTCCTGAACATATGAAGTAGTCCAAAGCCTGCTAAACTTCTTGGAATGTGTGGGTCTATACAAAAATCAGTATCTACTTCAAACAAACAAACAAACAAACAAACACAACCCAAACAACCAAGACCACCAAGTTAAAAACCCAACAGTTTTGGGTTTTTCTAGGATGCACAGGGAACTTCTTGAAGGTGGCTGAAACAAGGACAGTTGTTGAGGACAGTGCAGTCTTTGCTGCATAGATCCACTGGCCCATTTTCATGCTGAGGTACTGATTCACTGGGTCTCAGCTGACCATAAACAACACAGTAATACATTCAGCTGAATTTTATTTTAATCACTTTTCTTATTGTGTTGGGTTTGTGTAGAGAGGTTTTGGTAGCACTAGTGAGAAGAACTACAGGGGTGGCTTCAGTGAGAAGCTGCCTGAAGCTTCCTTTATGTCCAACAGAGCCAAAGCTGGATGGCTCCAAAATAGAACCACTGCTGGCCAAGGCTGAGCCCATTAGCAATGGCAGTAACACCTCTGTGATAACATACTTAGGAAGGGAAAAAAAAAGTTATTGCACAAAATTAATTGTGGCCAGAGGATAGATGAATGAGAATATGTGAGAAGAACAACTCTACAGACACAAAGGTCAGTGCAGACAAGAGGGGCAGGAGGTACTCCAGGTGGCAGAGCCGAGATTTCCCTGCAGCCCATGGTGCAGCCTGTGGGTTGGCAGCTGTGTCCCTGCAGCACATGGAAGTCCAGGTTGGAACAGAGATCCATCTGCAGCCTGGGAAGGACCCCATGCTGGAGCAAGTGGATGCCCAAAGGTGTCTATGACCACATGGGAAGACTATGCTGTGGCAGGCTCCTGGCAGGAGCTGTGGACCTGTGGAGAGAGGAGTCCACTCTGGAGCAGGTTTTCTAACAGGACTAGTGACCCCATAGGGGACCCAAGTTTGAGCAGTTCATGCAGAACTGAAGCCCATGGGAAGGATTCACTCTGGAGAAGGTTGTGAGGATTGTCAGAGGGACCCCACAATGAAGTAGGGGATGGACTCCCTCCCTAAGGAGGAAGCAGAGGCAAAAACAACCTGTGATAAACTGGCCATAACCCCCATTCCCATCTCCCTGCACCACAAGGGGCAAGAAGGTAAAGTCTGGGAAGGAGGGGTTGGGAGAAGGTGTTTTTACAATTTGTATTTCTTCTCATTATCCTACTCTGATTTTGATGGGTAATAAATTCAATTAATTCCCCCAAGGCAAGTCTCTTTTGCCAATGATGGTAATTGGTGAGTGATCTCCTTCAGTCCTTATCTCAAGTCATGAGCCTTCTGTTCTCTTTTCTCTTCCCTGTCCAGTTATAGAGGCAAGTGAGAGACCATCTTTGGGGGGCACTTGGTATCTGGACAGGTCAACCCACAGTATTTCTCTACTCTCTTCACCTTTTTTTAAATTCCTATTTACTTTTACTTTTTCCTTTTAAATAAGAAAGGAAAACATAATAGTTCCTGTTCAGAAAAAAAATTATATACTTTCAGTGCAGAAAAAATTTATATACTTTCCTGAAGTTACCACAAAACGTGCAAATCTTACTTTGAATTCTACTTGAGTATTGTAAGATAATTCATATTTGTAATAAAAATGCAGTTGCCTAAGTTTTAAATTTATGTGTACATGTCTTTATAGATACATATGATACAATACTGAAAAAAGGCATATAAAGCTCTGGAATAGATGTCACTCGGCTTTCAAAAAATTACTTTCCAAGTATTTGTGCATAGTGCATTAAGTGCTGTATTTCAGCACTTAGAAGTAAATCAGTTGTTAATACACAGGATCCATTAGTACTGAAATTGTCAGCAAAAAGTAATAGCTGTGCATATTCAAGTCTATAAAAAATATGTTTAGCTGTGAAAAAATGGAATTATAAGTACTCATTTGAAATAATTACTATTAACTAATATGATGCCTCATCAACAAAATATGTAATTGACCTGGTTATAACCAGTATAACTAGGAAATTTAATACAACTTTCAGTGACTCCAAAATTACCTTTTGGCCATATTCTAAGAAATAAAATAATTAACTTACAAAAGATAGATTGCAATGTTATTAAGTCCTGCCTACTAAATGCGATGTGCAGTGCAGACCATCCTGTATCAGTGAGAGTGTTTGTATTAAAGAACATTTCAACAAGATTCTCTCTCCAGTGATTTTCCATGTAAGCCACTGTCCTTTGGTGGTATGCCACAAGACATGTAATATAATCCTTAAAAAACTGTGTTTTCCATCTCTTCTCCATGGATAGTAGATTTTTCATTCTTCTGTCTGCTCAGTTGCCTTCTTTTCTACTGTACAAACATTTGATGGAGAGTGAGATTTTCTTGGTCCTTCCTAAAGCTAGATGGTATGTGGCTGATAAACTGAGACTGTGGAGCTGGTCAAAACTCATCTTTTGTCATCTGGGGATTGTAGAACAGCTTTGAATAATGCTACAAGGGTAACATACATATCCAATATGCAATAAAGGAGATGAATAACACAAGTTTATTCTCTTCATTTAAGTGTTCATTCTTTCTTTTTCAGTGTTCCAAACCAATGCTGCTTCTAAGAGGAGTTATATGTTCTTCCAAAGTAGTGGAGTTTTGTAGGCAGTTAAATAATAATGCTTTAAAGGCAGTTAAGATTATTTGACACTTTCCATTACTAACTCTTGTTTTCAGATGATTACAACTATACAAAACATAAAGCTCTCCAGCTGATGTTTTCCATTTCAGATGTCGAGGATTGATTGTAAAAAAAAGAATAAATTCAGACAATATATGCAATCTTTTCAAAACAGGATTAGGAAAAATTGCATTCCTTTGTTCATATCAATCAGTAAATAGATCTTTCACATGTGATTGAAAATGTTGGGTCTTTGTCAGTGATGTTTGAACTTTGTGAGAGGTAGTCTTGTTGAGCGCTCCTAGACTTGCCTTTTTCATTTCTGCTAAAAGATGTCTAAATGTACATTCAAACATGTCAAGACTTATATTGATGCATGTTTGCAGAAAGAGTTTCAAGTTTCATCATCAGAAATTTATCCCAGTTTACTAAATGAATACTTATTTCCCACCTTCACAAAGCCACTAAACACCAGTGATTGCAGGTGCTCAGCAGGACTTTACAAGTTCATTCGGTCTGCCATTCACAAAAAAACAACAACAACAACAACAACAACAACAAAAAACCAACCAAAAAACAAACAAAAAAACATCGTCCATATTTCTACATTTGTAGTTTAAATAACCTCAGTCTCTAACTTCACTAATATTGGAGATTGCTAGTGAGGACTCTGTACAAATCCCAGTCTGTGCTGGTTGGACATCAGCTTGCTTATGTTGGCAGTGATTATCTTTGTTTTCCCATCTCAATGGACTGGAATGAAGGGAGCTTTAAAGAATATTGCCTTCTTAGCTTGGAAGTCCAGTGGAATATGAAGTTTGTAAGAGTGTAATTGGAGTATGTGTCACTATGGGTATGCACAGGGGGGTGTACTGGTAATGTGCACTTACAGCCCAGAAACCACCCGTGTCCTGGACTTATTTTGGGGGTTTGTTGTCTCACAATATTACATATGCATGTTTTCATGTTGTGAAAACATGCTAATCCATTTCATATAGCTTCCCGTACTTTGGTTGCCAGTGTAACAGTGCCTGAATTGCAGGGACATGGAAAATAGAAGTAGTAAACATAATTTCATACCACAGTGTGAACATTTCTCAAAATCAGGAAATGGCAGCTCCAGCGCAATGCTCTCTATAGAGAACATGAGTAACTGATTTATCCTTTTTGAAACTTTATAGAAAACAAAATGCGAAAGAGAGGAGTTTATATGTTCCAACTCTCTTGATTAAGATTGTGAAAGTAAGAGCATGGAAAATTACCCGTGAATTAAAAATTTCTTGCAGTTTATATAGCAACAATTCAGAAAGTTAAACACTTGTGCTGGTTTAAAGGTAAACTGGCAGGAGAAATGAACCCAACTCAATAAAAGAGATTACAAGTCAGAGTTACAATTTAATATAAAGATTACAATAATCACAGTGATACAGAGAAAAAATTGGTTTTAACCCACAAAACTCAGATGTATAACCCAACACTCTGGATGCTGTACATTAGCCCCTATGCTGAGCCCCATGTGGTCCCCATGATTCCAAAGTAAAAGGAAAGGAAAACCTGTTGGTGAGGATGATGGCTGCAGTCCTGTTGAGGTTCTGATCCCTATCTGGATCCTTAGAGTGGTACCAGAAGTCCCCAAATCCCCAGACTCAGCTTCAGGTAAGTACCTCCCCTAGGGCAAGGAGTTTCAGAATGGGTGATTTGATCTGTGAGTCATGTGATATTTTTGGAATTTTTGATGGCTCATTAGCAGACATGACCCCTCAGGCTGGGTGTGAAGGTGCTGACAACTCCCAGGAGGGAAGTTATCACAGCTGAGTCATCGGTGTGAAGGCAGGAAAACTTCCTTATCTCACAGAGTTCTTAAACATCCAGCTTGTAGCCTGAGGTGTCAGATGTGCCCTGGGCAGCTGCTGCAAACGATCCATTATTAACAGTTCATCAGAAATTACATAAAGGGTGTCAGTTTTTTTTACACCCACACAGTAATGAGCTGCTCCCGCATGCTGTAACTAAGACACCACCAGAAACCACTAAGACAGAAGCTGTTAAGTGGGTGCAAATGTCATTTTTCCTTTGATAAAAAGTATTTTTTTCATATATTTTGTACAGAAGCACAGTCTAATGGATTGTGCTTCACCACTGTAAGTACAAGCATTACAAGCATATGCAATTAGTGTATTTTTAAGTAAGACTTTTAGATCATTTTAGCTAAGACAACATCTCTGAATCTTAAAATAAAACCTTTCAGTGTCCTAATATTTGCATTTTTTTCTGTAATGTTTCAAATGTTCATACAAGTTCCATCATGAATCTTCTGTTCAAATATATATTTTCTACAGTTCTTGTAAAACAGATGCCTGTCCTAGTTTAGCAATATAGGACAGAGTATGTTTTTTTTCATTTTTTTCACAGAATATATATAAAGATTGTTTATCTGAGGTAACAAAACATTTTGTAAGTATTCCTTGAGGGAAAGTATTCAATGACCATTTTATTTTCACAAGACAATAATATTAATAATGCTCAATAAATCATTCAAATCTTCCCCTCTGAACTAAAAACTATTCTTCTAAAGCCATTAAATACCAATGTTATGGTACCTAGTTTTCAGACTGAATTTCTGCAATAATAAGTATTTTCCTCCTTGCTTGTCACACTTTTTATTTTATTGGTGTATTAACTTTCAAAGTACAAAATTGTCGTATTCCTGAACTAAGTCTCCAGACAGCAGAATGCCAGCTATCAGTGCAAAAATCTTTTTAGTGTTCTGAGAAGATACATAATATTTTTGTGTAATCCAATTTAAAAGAGACCCTAGTTTTGTTGAAAACTGTGCTAAAGATTGATTAAAATAAAATGCTGATAAAAATTATTAATGTCCTGTGGTGGGTTGACCCTGGCTGGATGCCAGGTGCCCATCAAAGCCACTCTATCACTCCTCTTCTTAGTTGGACAGGGGAGAGAAAATATAACAAAGGTTCATGGGTCAAGACTGAGGAAAGAAGAGGTCACTCATCAGTTACTGAGATGGGCAAAAGCTGTTCTCAAAATTAGAAAAATTAGAGAGAAATCAGTTGAATTTTATTACCTATCAAATCAGAGTAGGACAATGAGAGAAAAAAAACCAAATCTCAAAAACATCTTCTCCCTTCCTCCCAGGCTCAACTTCACTCCTGATTTTCTCTACATGCTCCTCCAAGCAGTGCAGGGAGATGGGGAATTGGCATCACTGTTGTGTTCATCACAGGCTGTATCTGCTGCTCCTTCCTCTTCATAGGGAGGACTCTTCACACTCTTCCCCTGCTCCAGCATAGGGTCCTTCCCACAGGAGGCAGTCCTTCATGAACTTCTCCAATGTGAGTCCTTCCCACAGACTGCAGTTCTTCATGAACTGCTTCAGTGTGGGATCCTCACGAAGTCACAAGTCCTGCCAGCAAACTTGCTCCAGTGTGGGCTTCTCACTCCATGGTCCAACAGGTCCCTGCCAGGAGTCTGCTACAGCACAGGATTCCCATGGGATCACAGTCTCTTTTAGGCATCCATGTGCTCCACTGTGGGCTCCTCCCCAGGTGGATCTCTGCTCTGGCATGGACACCCATGGGCTGCAGGGGCACAGCTTCCTCACTGTGGGTTGCACCACAGGCTGCAGGGGAATCTCAGCTCTGGCACCTGGAGCACCTTCTGCCTTTCCAACTGCACTGACCTTGGTGTCTGCAGGGCTGTTTCTCTCACATATTCTCTCTCCCCTCTTTGTCTGCCGCTGTCCAAGTTCTTTTTCCCCCTTCTTGAACTACCACCATCTTTGATGGGCTGTCTTAGCCAGTGGTGGGTCTGTCCCAGATCCAGCTGGAGTTGGCTCTGTCAGACATGGGAGAAACTTCTGACATCTTCTTGCAGAAGCCACTCCTGTAGCTCCCTACTACGAAAACCTGGCAACACAAACCCAACACGTGACCTTAACTCAAATTCAAACTAAGCTGCTAGTTGTAGTCAATAAAAACCCTTCCACTCATAATATCCAAATATTTAAACTAATGCACAAGATTTATAGTCAGTACATGATTTTTATGGATACTACTAGAGAATGCAGTCAGTATTCTGAGAATCTAAACACCTATCTGTCATTTAGACCTATACAATTAAAAAATATGTTTGGATTTGGTGAGATAGAGTGTACTAGACTAAACTTACAGAATTCTGCCATATGTAACATATTGCACTTGAAAATTTCCAGTCAGATCTTTCTCCCTTGAATTTTTTTTATCTTGCTTACAAAATGGCAATATAATTTTTTATAGTGCTATTCAGAGAAAAAAAGAACAATTTCTAATAAGAAAATTTTCAATATTTGTAATGTGTAACCAAAGTTTCTGTTTTGACACACCCCTGTTTTGGTTCAGTTTCTACTTGTAGTATAATTGGTCTCACTATATTAGAACTAAGCATTCTATGAAGTTCAGTACACAGTCCTTTTTTTTTTTTTTTTTTTTTTTAAAACACAAAAGACATATGTCTATCTATATAATGAGATATCCAAATTTATTTTTATGGGTTTCTGACCATTCCCTACATTCAGAGGTAAAAGAATACTGAAAGAAATCAGTACCAACCCTTTGCAAACTATGACCCTAAATAAAGAGTAACTGAACAGTAGCTTTGAAACACTGTTGGACAATTACATGCAGAATCAACAAAACACATATGTAAAATATAATCACTTAAAACAAAAGGAAAATGGAGAACAAACTCTACTGTAGGGTTGCTTTTAGGTGGTTTTTTCCACTGGAAGTCAACAAAGAGATTTTGGCCATAATTGCTAACTTCTGATAATGTGGTGTTATTATATGTCTAAACTATTAATTCAAGCAAAATCATTTATTCAATTGTCCATTTCCAACATGAACAGAATGACCTTCTGTTCCACTTAGAAGCTCTAGTTCCCATAGTGTTTTCAAATCTTCTGTTTCCTCTAGCTACAAAAGAAGCAAAGCACCACTGTACTGAGATGTTATTAAGCTCCTTTATAACCATTATGAAGTCTATTCAGCGCATCTCATTAATAGTGAATATTTACTGAATAATGACCTTTCATTTTTTATCCATTAAATATAAACAGTTGTACTCAAGATGAAGCCAATGTTGACAGTACAACTACCTAATGGCCAAGAAGGAAAATAAACATCTATTAATAAAACATAAATTAAACTCACTGATACCAGAATTTAAGGGAAAAAAACAACAAACCAACAAAAAGTGTAAGATGCCACATGCAAAAATATGAGCTTCAACAATATATTTGAGCCTCCAAAGGAGCTACTTGACTATTTCCTGCCTGGGCGTGGCTACTCCTCGGGAACCAATTGAGGTGAGTGAGGGGTGGGTCAGGCTCATTAGCAGGTGCTGGGGAGGTTATATAAGAGCTTCCAAAGGACCATGAGTGACTGCTGTCACTCGTACACCCAACAGGAGTTGGCAAATAAGGGCATGGTAGGGCTAGCAGACAGGGTACAACCAGCTCTCATAAGTGAGTTTGTTGTTGGTTTTTTTCTCGTTTTGGGGGGTTTTCTTGTTTGTTTTTTTTCTTTGTTGTTGGATTTTTTTTCTCTCTCCTCAACTTAACTAAAGCTAGCAATGCTTTCCAGAAAAATGAAAACGATTGCTGCTGTTAATACAAGGAGTGTGTCTACACAGACACTACCCTCCAAGAAGGATGCAACCACCCAGGCTTCTGGCTGTGCAGAGTGTCTGAGCCAGAGAATAGCATGGGAGACACCTGTGTACGATGTGAACAGGTCAATGACTTGCTGTGCCTGGTGGCAGAGCTTAAGGAAGAGGCAGAGAAACTAAGGTGCATTAGGGAAAGTGAAAAGGAAATTGACTGGTGGAGTCAAACCCTTTTGACCCCCAAGGGAGTCCAACAATAGGTAGCAAAGTCCTGCCCCTACTGTCACAAGGCAGATGGAGCAGACCACATTGATGAGGTAGAATGGAAACAGGTCCCTGATCAGAGAGGTAAAAGAACCCTCTCTCGAACCCCATAACCACTCTGGGTGCCCTTAAAGCATAGATATGAGGCCCTGGACCCAGAAAGTCAGGCAGAGAACAGCCAAGAAGATTTGCCTGGAGAGCCTCCTGGCTCGACATCATCTACAAGACTGATTACAACCGCAGCTCTAAGGAAAAAAAGAAGGGTTGTTGTAGTCCGTGACTCCCTTCTGAGGGGAACAGAGGGCACAATATGTTGCCCAGACCCATCCCACAAGGAGGTCTGCTGCTTTCCTGGGGCTAGGGTGAGGGATATTAGTAGGAGACTTCTTGAGCTACTTCAGCCCTCAGACTATTATCCCCTGTTACTAGTTGAAGCTGGCAGAGGGGATGTTAATGAAAGAAGTGCCAGGATGATTAAAAAAGACTTTAAAGCACTGGGTCAGTCAGTTCATGGGACAGGAGCACAGGTGATATTTGCCTCAGTTCCTATGCTATCTGGGACGGATGAGGAGTTAAATAATGAAAGGAGTAGAAAAGCTCATCTCATCAACAGGTGGCTAAAGGACTGGTGCCACCATCATAATTTTGGTTTCTTTGACCATGGGGCAAACTCCATGGTACCTAGTCTCCTCAAATCAGATGGGCTTCATCCTTCTAGGAAGAGCAAGAGGACTGTAGCCCATAATTTGGCAGGGCTAATCAGGAGGACTTTAAACTGGGTTTGAAGGGGGAAGGGATTGAAACCGGGTTCTCCAAAGATCAGTCTAAGGATGGAAAGCCTAAGTTAAGGTGAAATCAGCAGCCCACGTCAAGTGCATGTACACTACTGGACATAGTATGGGCAACAAACAAGAGCAGTTGGAAGCCATTGTGCAACAGGAAAGCTTTGATGTAGTTGCCATCACAGAAATGTGGTGGGATGACTCGCATGACTGGAGTGCTGCTATGAGTGGCTATCAGCTCTTCAGAAAGGACAGGCAGGGTAGGAGAGGTGGAAGGGTGGCTTTATATGTTAGAGAGTCTCTTGACTCTGTTGAACTTGAGGTCAGCAGTGACAAGGTTGAGTGCCTGTGG
>JAWWEV010000001.1:14163691-14229114 GCA_035583235.1 Hafferia zeledoni
GGATGTGAGCTGGGTGTGAAAGACACCTGTGAGATAAGAGCTGTGATAACTCCCCTCCAGGGAGTTGTTAGCACCTTCACACCTAGCCTGAGGGGGCGTGTCTGCTAATGGGCCATCAGTGATGGATCTAGAGGAGGAGCAGGACCTTGATAGGAGGAGACCACCACTTTCAACCAGACTGTGACCACCACTCTCGACTAGACTGGGACCATCATCTGCACCAACAGGTTTCTCGCTTTGGACTTAGGGGAGCCACGTGGGGTTTGTACCACAGGGTCATACTTCTGGGTTTTGTGAGTTAAAACCATTTTCTTTTTGTGTCATTGCATTTATTGTAATATTGTTATTAAATTGTAGCTCTGACTTACAATCTCTTTTTGTGTTGAGTTTGTTTCTCCTGCCGGTTTACATTTAAACCAGCACAAGACATGTTTCAGGGGGGACATGGACAGTGAGATTAAGTGCACTGGGAGCACCCCTGAGGAGAAAGACTTGGGAGTGCTGGCAGACGAGAAGCTTGACATGGCCCAGCAACCTGTGCTTGTAGACCAGAAAGCCAACTGCGTCTTTGGCTTGACATGGCCCAGCAACCTGTGCTTGTAGACCAGAAAGCCAACTGCGTCTTTGGCTGCATCCAAAGCTTCTCCCCCTCTCCTTGGCTCTCATGAGACCCCATCTGGAGTGCTGTATTCAGCTCTGGAACCCACAGCTTAAAGAGGACATGGATCTGTTGGAGTGAGCCAAGAGGAGGGCCACAAAAATTAGCAGAGGTCTGGAGCCCCTTTCCTATGGAGATAAACTGAAAGAGTTGGGGCTGTTCAGCCTGGGGAAGAGAAGACTCTGAGGAGACCCTAATAGCCCCTTCCAGTACTTAAAGAGGACCTAAAAGAGGTAGACCTAAAAGACCTGTAGAGCTGGAGAGGAACTTTTACAAGGGTATGTAGTGACAGGACAAGGGCAGATGGCTTAAAACTAAAAGAGAGTTGGTTTAGCTTGGATATTAAGAAGAAATTCTTGACTGTGAGGGTGATGAGGCACTGAAACAGGTTGTCTAGAGAAGTTGTAAGTGTCCCATTCCCTGTAAGTGTTCAAGGTCAGGTTGGATGGGGCTTTGAGGAACCTAGTAATTGAAAGATGTCCTTGTCCATGGAAGGGAAGTTGGAAATAGATGAGATCTCTTCCAATACAAACCAATCCATAATTCTATTTAATTTTTGCATGTCTCCCAGACCTTTTTTGCTGCAGAAAGTGTTTTCCTCCCTGTTCAGACCTTGAAGACTTAAATTACTTTCTAAGCACTGAAGATGTTAGTTCAGAATCTTAACCTACATGCTTAAAAGTTTGGCTTTTCAGGATTATATAGTGATGGAAGAGAAATTTCTTGTTTACCTGAGACCTAAAGAGGAAGTAGGAAAAGTAGGAGGGGCAACTACTGAATGACAAGATGGAAATAAAAAACAATGAGTTAAGATCCAGTGGTATATTTCTGAAATAAGAAATATCAAACCTACTGCAGACAAACAGATTTATGATGTATCTAGAGAAAATAACAAATATTTTCTTTCTTTGATATTTGTACATCATGATCAGTTTTGCAGTAGGTGATAAATAGAATCATACAATGTATCTTTTATAAAGCATGGAAAACAATTTACCAAGGAATTTCAGATTCTTTTAATTTATTATTTGTATGAATTAAAGCAGTGTTCTGACTAGCTCTACTTCTAAAAACATTTCAGATAGTATGATGGGGCTAGCATTGGTCAATTCTGAACGATCCTTTTGCTGTGCTTATTTGAACAGAATGTATTTTCTAGCATTTTGTGTATCTCTGAAAAGTAAAAACTACCCTTTTTAAAATTAATACTGTGTAGGTTAGAGAAAGGATTGGGCTGCTCACAAGTGTCAATGTGTTCCTCTCCCCTTGCCCGTTCTAAAAACATTCAATTAAAAATGATGCATCCTTTGTCTCTTCAAAGTGATGCCTCTGAAGAGAGAAAGAAATCCATCCAAATTCATACATTAAAGCTGTTCTGAGTGGTTTCAATGTTAAACACATTCTGTACAGGTAATTGTAATATATCAGCGTTTGCTCTTGTTCAGTGTGCAAACTTGGTTTGCCTTCTTTTTACAACTTACTATATGGAACTTCATTTCTAGTAAAACTCCATGTGGGTTTATTTTATGTCTTTACAAAGCAGTATTTTTATTATTCTCACACTCTTCATATAGTGGTTCTGATATTTATAACATTATCATTGTACTAGTTCATCTGTTCTTTTAGTAGAAAAAAATAGGTCAACAATAATTGTATGCAGTACTTACCTGTTACATAATTTGCAATGTATTGTAACATTTTTATCATGATTTTGTCACTTACAATTCAGAGGATTTTTGTGACTCTTCTTACTTCTCCTATAGCACAGACTGGTTCTTTTTTACCATTTGCAGTGATTCCCAGCATCCCATCATCTTCCTCTATTACATTTTTCTACAATGAGGGTTAAATATTTTAGCCACTTTTTTTTAATCCCCGACATTCCAGGTTTGTCTGGAAAGCTTCACTATTATTGTTTGAATACTGCAAATGTATGGGTGAATCCACTCAGTCAGATATAAACTCTCGGTGCTTTGGGGTTTTTATCCCAGTGCCAGAACATTACTTTTGCATTTACTTACATGAAACAAAAATATACATAAACTTATAGGGAAAAATTACTCAAGCTGTGTCAAAGCGAGAGGTTTTTTCCGTGCCCCAGCCTGCCCACCTCACACGATGCCCCAGGTTCAGCATCCAGATACCTGAATGTCTTCTCATAGAGATAAGGTCCAGGCTCCAAGGGTTAAAAGAATGTTCAGACAACTTTATTGCGAGGGTAAATAACTTATATAGGTTTTTGAGGGGTGCATGCAACCGGGGGCGGCTTGGGATAGGTCCAAAGGGTTTGTTCACGAGCTGGGGGGCTTCTCCTATTCGCTGGGGGCCAGCTTGCACGAGGTGTTCATGCGCCGAGGAGCCCACCTCTGGCGACAGCTTGGCGCTGTTTACCTGGTGGCAGGAGTTGTTTACTTCTCTTTCAGGCTGCTCCAAGGTCACCCTGACCTTGCCAGCTTGTCAGCTCCTAACGTGGACCATGCAATTCAGGGACTGGGGGCCAAACCTCCCCAACAGAAACTCAACAGAAGAGAAACCCCCCACACTTTCTTTAAAAGAAGTTTTTCCAGAGCATATTTCTGAATATTTACTTAGCTCAAGCTGATGGACATCAAAGCAAAATGTCCATATGTCTACAGGCTCATAAAAATCCACTTGTCAGCTAAGCCATGCACTCTTAGCTCATGCACTCTTAGCTTATTCTTGTAATTCAATATTTTAGTTTAATCCATCTATAGTGCCTCACCCACAGGTTTAAACGAACTCCTGCACAGTCCATCTGAATCCCAGCAGTTTAATTGTTTTAATCAATATTCTATCTCCCTCAAATCTGACCGAGCATGGCTGGATTTCAGTTAGTTCTCCCCACAAGAGTTGGGCTTGAGGAATAAGAGAAGAAATCAAACAGTGTGGCAAAGGGCTCAGCTTTCTGCAGCACAAATGAGATCTGACTGGGGCAAAGGAGCAAAATCCCTAAATGTAATAGAAATTAAAGATTCACTGTTTGAATTTACATTTATAATACAGAAAAATCCCGGCAGCTACTGAAAATGAATAAAGAATAGTCAAGAGAAAGAATCTTCCAGAAAGGGGGCATTGCATAGTTTAAAAATGAGACACTGAGATCTGACTATCTCAAAAATTCCCAAACTAGAACTTAAAAAAAATAGGTGGGTAAGAGATCCTGAAAAGCCTAGAAATAATCAGATCAAAAGATACTTTTCTTAAAGGGAAAAATTGTTATAGGGGAAAAATGGGGTTCTAGAAGAGAGCCTGACTTTCAGTTTTGAAAGAGTAAAAAGAAAAATAAACTGCAGTTGGTTAGAGAACCAGCTTGTGATTTAAAACTATATAGGTCCTTGAAGACGGGATAAAAGTAATGGGTACATAATCCAAGTTTCTCCAGAAGAAGCGTCCTTCTAAGAACCAATCTATATTATACAGCTTCCATTTTTCTCTATTTTCTAAAGTCTAGTCTCCAGGCAATGGAAAGCACTGTTTGAATTTGTACTGGTTTTGCCTTGTAGTTCCTTGAATGCTGAATTTTGAAATATAAACAGGGCTGATCATTAGTGTACATGATACATGCATTTATCATGGTGTGCATATGTCTGTACACATACATGTGTACACTGCTACTTTGTTCCTATTTGTATAGTAGTGATATTATATTAATTATATTATATTATATTAATTATATTATATTATATTATATTACATTACATTATATTATTTGTTATTATTATTATTATTATCATCATCATCATCATCATCATCATCATCATCATCTTACAATGTTTAAAAAAGCCAAACTCTGGAAGGCCAACCTACTGCATGATTCCTAATCTCAGTGACTATGGAGTAATCTTCTTAAGATCCCAAACATCCATAATCACTGTATGGAGTCTCTCTTATTTCTAGGCAGGTTTACTAAGAGTAAAATTTGCTAGAAATAGAACACCTCTTACAAACGTTACCACGGCTGTTTGAGAGTAAATTGAGAAGCATTTAAAGTCACTCTTAGCATGATTTTATTCACACTATATTTTTAAAGTAATGTCTCTTATTTTAGCCTATTAGACATGAAATTGATTTTTATGTGAATGTGAGTTATCTCTGCTGATGTTATTTTCCCACTGGTATTAATTTGTAGTTTTTGAAGACAAAATCATTTGAAAATGTACAATCTTTGTAAAGAAATATTATTCTTTCTGAAGAAAACTTATTATAATCGCCTTTGTATTTCTTAATTACATTTTCTGCTGTATAGCCCTATCATTATAAAGGGTTTTTTGAATCTGCCCCCCACCCTGCAAACAATTGTATTGGGAAATGAGCATGCGTAAATCAGAGTTCTTTGAAACACAGTGTGGCATGTTCATTGCCAAATCAGATTCCTTGTTATCTACCAAAATAGTAATTCTACAGATGAAGGGGCGGTCCCGCGGTGTAAAGGAGAGCACTCTGGACTCTGAATCCCAAGGACCTGAGGCTGAGTCTCAGTGGGGACCGCCCCTGGGCAGTTAAATGCCTCCCTGCCATCCCATCCCGTCAGATCTCGGATGCTCAGCAGGGTCAGCCCCAGTTAGTACCTGGTGCTGTGACAGTCCCGAGGACTTCACTGTCACTGTCCAAGCTTGCTCGGCTGTGGCAAATGGACCTTAGGACTTAAACGGTGGGGCCCGTTCTGTGCATGCTGCGCCTCACCTAAAAAATCCACTGCGCAGGCTGGAAGGGCTCACCCACATGGGGAGAGCCCTTCCCAAATCTCTGTTCACGAAGTCTGGCCATACATACATATACAATTCTACAGATACCAGGTACTGATTTCCTTTCCTCATAGCTGTGATGCCTTTAAATGTTTGCACATATGACATTAAAAGGGATATAGTACAAAAACAAGAGATAGAGATTTTCTGGTAAGATTATCCTTGCCTGTTTCTAGATACAGATTAGAATGAGGCAAGTATAATCTCATGAGAATTTCATTTTCCTCAGGAAGCCTACAGTTCAGAAATAGACCAGCCTTTCTGTCTTCAATGAGGCATCATATCCATCATTATCTAATACCACAGCAGGCAAAGCAGCTCCCAAATGTGGACCAGCTGCATCACATCCTTTTATTCAGTTCTTAAGTGCACTACTCACAAGGTATAACCAAAACAACTATTTCACATTTGTGAATATGCAACTTCTGTACATGCATGCTATGCTGGAAGCTGTTAATTCTGGTTCAGTTCTACTGGACTGAAAATAATAGTCAATTCACAGATTGTTTTTTATCCTTCTTTATAACACAGCCCCAATTCCAGGGTTCCCAGTGCCACAGACAGCTTGAGTTGTCATTCTATCTGCAAGCCCCAGAAAAGGGCTCCCATGGCTAAGTAGGAGGGATGTGGGAACTGCAAAAAAGCTCAGAAATACCCATTTTTTTAGAGCTTCAAGAGCCTAGCAGATGGTTTCTGCTCCTCTTTGAACTGCTTGGTGTTGAACATGAAAATTATGACAAAAGGGAAACGGGGAAGAGGAAGTCTCATGTCCTCTTATCCTGCCTCTAGGTCCCTTGTTACTCAATGGACAATGCAGTTTTCTGGAATTGTTGCATCATTTATATGCTTCATTGGTTGGCAGGTATGCACCAGATGCTGATAGGTACAGTGATTTTTTTTTTTTTCCCAAGCACGTGGGGAATAGCTCTATTCTGTACAAATAACCACATTGATATGCAAATTGAGATATTTGCTATTCATACATACTTATTCTCATTCAAGTGCTTCAGCAAACTGCCAAGCATAAACAGCACCACATGATTTTGGCACATCGAACAAAAAAGAAATAAAGTAATAATGAATAAACAATCTGATTTTGAAAATAGGTTTGTTTCAAGCCATTATGAACAGTAGTTACAGTCATTGAAATAATTTTGATCAGAGAGATGAAAGTGGATGAAAAACTATTTCTTCAAAATGGCTTAACTAGCTTCAGTTTATAGAAAAGATTGAGTTAATATTTGATAAAACTTTGATCCTATTTGCTGAAAAGGATTTTGTATCACTTATGTTTGACTCCTAAGAACTTCAGCTACCTCTGAGCTGGCTGTCTACTTTTCTCCCAGTTTGATTATTTATGACTATCTTTAAACACAGTTAATACCTTAAAACCAAGACTCTATCATACACCTATGAAAACAATTTGCAATCTGTACTCCTGTTGAAGAATCTATATAATTATTTCCTTTGTTTTCTTTATCACAGTATGCAAAAATGCTTCACCACTATTTATTTGATTCAAACTGTATCATAGGTCTAATCTAGTAATTTTCTGAAGTACACAAAACATGATTATAAATCATTCTTTGAAATAGTATACTTTTTTGACCTTTATTTTATCATTTTATATTTTGCATATTTTTTCCTTTCTATTCACAACAATAAGCATTTTGAATATTAAATGTAGCTTTTAAATACATATATCACCTTAAGCATCATTGTTAGTGAGCTCATCTGGCTGATTAAGAACAACTGTTCAGTGAGAAAAGTTCTTTACAGTTCCCCATGTTTTTCTATACACTTTATAACTGTTTCCACAAATTATTCATTAAGAGGCTATTTTTTTTAATGCTCAAATAATTTTCACACAACAGGTGAGAACATCTTCTTGGGCTGCAGCCTGAGCCTTTGTGCCCTGTGGCTTTTTTATGGCACTCAGTGACATAAATACTCTAACACAAATCAGACAGCCTTTCTGTGGGACTTGCCTATTATGTGCCTAGTAAAAAATGACATTAAAAGGGTCACTGAAGTTCTTAGCATTGTGTAAAATCAATGAAAAATGTGTTATAAAGCCTAGAGCACATTCCTGGTGCATGGAGGTTGAGAGTGCTGCGTTTGTGAAGTGTAGCAGAGAAGAGGTTAAAGACTAATTTAAGGTGAGCCTACAGCTTCCTGAAGGGGGTCACAAAGGTGATGGAACCAAATGTTTCTTCAAAATAACACCCTATATAACAAGGGGAAATGGCCACAAATTGATATGGAAGAGGTGTAGATGGGATTAGGTAGAGCTTCTTCACTAGGAGTGTGGTGGACAATGGAACAGGTTGAGCATCAGGAGACCGAGGAACCTCCATCCTTGGTGTTTCCCACACCTGATGAAACAAAGCTGTGGCTGACCCAGTCTGGTGTTTGTTCTATCTTTGTACAGAAGGTTGGACTAAATATCCTCTAGACGAGCATCCCTATCAACATGTCCAGGATTATGACTTTCCAAGACCACCAAAGGGAGATGGCCAGACTGCAACTAACTTTGACTGAACCTTCTAATGGACTGTGTTTCACTGTAGTTTTTGTATTTCAAGACTGTCAGAGGATACAGACATGAGATCCAGCTACATCACATTGAGGAAGACCTCCTTGCATCAGGGAAATTTGCAACTGTATAACTGTAATGAGATTTTTCCTTAATGCACAGCAAGACCAGAACAGTCTCCAGAATCTCATATAATAAGCTTAAGACACAAATTCAATTAACATATTTTGTTTATGCAGAATAATTGCAATTTATATGTTATTTAAATGGACAGGGTGATGATATTTTAGTAATATTCCAAAGCCTGGAGTAAAACTTGAGCTTACATGCTACTTTAAGTTGTCTCTCCCAAACCTTAACTATTTATTGTGGTCAGGAAAATTATAACTGAGGTAAGAGGGTTTTACTAAAATTTACCAAATGAATGTTCACTTCTATCCAAAGAACTGAAAAAGTCCATAACTGTATTCTTTCAGTTCTACTATCTGTTACCTCACTGCAGTGAAGTAATTAAGTGATTTCTCTATGCTTGACTTTGAGCTAAATTTTGGTATACAAAATCTACTAAAAGTGAAAGCCACTATGATTATTTTTATACGTTTGTTTGTTTGTTTGTTTTTAGTGTGGACAATCCACCTGTCATTGTGGAAAGGAAATGGATTTCTCTTTAAATTAGCATGAAGCATATGGTATCTGAATCATTGGTCCTGAACTGCCAGGTGTGGTTTTTTGTTGTTGGTTGGGGGTTTTTTGTTGCTTTTTTTTTAACTTTATTTTTCTTTAACAAAATGAAATCCCTTCATAATTTCCCAAATTAGCATTCAAGTAACTTGGGAAATGAATTTACAAATATATAGACATGTCCCTTTTAAGACATATTACCAACAGTTTTACGTGTGTGGCGTCTTATGGCGATCAAATTATTCTGACTAAAAATTGGAATACATTTTACAATCTACAGTGTCCATCATTTAAATTAAGGATGTGGATGAAATTATCTAACTCAGTAAGAAAATGTTTTCTCCTTTAAAGGAATCTGTCAAGTTTAGTGTGGCAGATGTGCAAAAAGGCATAAAGCAATATTTGGAGAATGATTTTTTTTCAAGATTACAAAATGTTCATAAGAAACATGTAAAAATCTCCATAAATGATTGCTTGGTTGTTCATAAAACCATAGAATATCCTGAGTTGGAAGAGATCCACGAGGATCAGCAAAGTCCAGCTTCTGGTCTTGCGAAGGACAGTCCCAAGTATCCCACCATGTGCCTGAGAAGGTTGTCCAAACACTTCTTGAACTCTCTCAGGCTTGGTGCTGCGGCCATGTCCCTGGGGAGCCTGTCCCAGTGCCCAACCACCCTGAAGAACCTCTTCCTAACACCCATCCTAAACGTCCCTTGACACAACTTCAGACGATTTCCTTGGATCCTGTCACTGGTCACCACAGAGCAGAGATCAGTGCTTGCCTCTCCTTTTCCCCTCCTGAGGAAGTTTTAACTGCAATGAGGTCTCCCCTCAGTTTCATGTTTTCCAGATGAACAGACCAAGTGACCTCAGCTGCTCCTCATACTGCTTCCTCTCAAAGCTCTTCACCATGTTTGTTACCCTCCTTTGGATGTTTAAGAGTGCCAAACTTAAGAATGCCAAAGTGTAAACAACAACACAACTTGAGTGCCGAAGTGTAAAGGAGCATGGTTTTTGTGAAATACAATACCCAAATTTCTTTCATTGCTGTCTCACAGATAAGAGACATGTTTGAATTAGTTGGTGTGGTGGTTTTGGCTTTAGGCCTCAGTTAGGCCTAAATTTAGCAGGCCCAAAGGATGTGACATAGATCAGAAGGGACAAGCATCACCTGACTTAAGCAACCAAAGAGGTATTTCATATTACCTGACATCATCAAGAAGTGTCAAGTGGTATAAAGAGAGGGAGGAAGAGCTCTCTCTTTTGGGTTTTGCCTCAGACCTGTAAAGATGCACTGCCCTGCCCTGCCAAGATTAGGCCTTGCCACCCTCTGCACTCATGTTATGTAGGGAAGTGAACATTTTCTTGTTAATTTCCTCCTCTCTTGCTGGGAGGGTTCTTGGGAAGAATTTTTGGGAGGTTTTGTGGGGTTTGGGTGGTTGGAATCTCTGTTGTTTGGTTGGGTGACTTGGTAGTTATTGTTGTTAGTCTGGTCTTGTTTTTCTCACATTTGTATATATATATGTATCATATTCTGGTTTTAATTGTCTTTCTTTTGTATCATATAAGAAGCTTGCTACTTCAGGTTTTGGGGTTTTTTCCTCTCCCACGTTTTGCCTTGGTTGGGAGGGCAGGGGGGAATCCTTTCTCTCTGTGTTGGGCAGTTGGTATTTTGCCAGCTCAACTGATTTAATATGTCATTGCCAGACACATTTTATGTCTCAAAAGACAAAATTACATAAAATATAAAAGAAATTTGTGTGTGTAATTTAAACACCTTGCAACAGGAAATGGATCATTTGTTTTGAACTTGTGCCACACATCAGATATCTGAAGAGTGTGCAAGCATAACTAGAAGTCTCCCATTAAGTGGCACTAAGAGCAAGAAATAAGATTGATGTACTGAACAGAAATAAGGTTCGATGCAGCCATCACCACAGAAAAAGAAAAGCCAGATGAGCAGCTGCATCACAAAAGTGCAGGAACAGTATTTACAATTCATTACAGTGAAAATTGAGACACATTTGAGAAATTAGAGAAAAAACAAACAAAGCAGCCACAAACAAAGAGGTGGCAATGCTAAACAGACAGGATTTATGAAGAGAACTCCAAATCAACCACTTATTTTTTTATTTTTTTTATTTTTTTTTTTTAGGAAAAAATGCAACCCTTTAAAAATGTTTATTTCCTTCAAGGATGTGAGAATTAAAAAAATATTAAAAAGCTTAAAGAAAAGCATAAAGATTTTAGAGCAGAAAGAAGTCTGTAGCAGTGTTTCAAAACTGACTTCTATGTTAAAGGTGTTTATTGAAATCTTTAATGTGCTTCTTGAACACTTCCTGAAAAACTGAAAACCTTAGAAACCAAACTGGTAGAGCTGAAAGAGAAAAACAGGAAGAAAGAGACTTGCGTTAATAAACTGATAGGCTAACGAGAAAGTAGCTGCTTATAAATCAGGAGCCCCCAATGATAAGGGAGCAGGAATGCTAGTTCAAAGAAAATATTCTTCAGTTTTTCATAGTTCAATTGTAACACTTACTATATTGAGGAAGGAAAAAATAAGCCTGTGACAGACATACAGTACAGGTATAATCCTTAAATCACTATGTCAAAAGCCAAAATTTTCATTCATTCCCAAAAGTTGCAAACTAGAGGGAAAGCGAAAAATGCAAAAAGAGTCTGATAAAATAGAAGACACTTTACAATAAACTATGCATTTATGACCATATGGATGTCAGGGAATATTCTTTATACTGATAACTGTCCTTAGAAATAGATAAACCTGGAATTTACCTTGCTGCCTTAATGCTTGGTGAATTATAAAAGAAATAATCTCTAGACTTGTTGTCTTCTACAGAAATTTGGACAACATGAGGATTCCAATCTTCACAGAATGGTTTGTAGTAGAAGGAACCTTCAAAGGTCTTCCAGTCCAACCCCGCTGCAGTGATGTCTTCAACCAGATCAGAGCCCCATCCAAGGTGACTCTGAATGTTTCCAGGGATGGAACATCTTCCACCTCTCTGTGCAACCTCTTCCAGTGTCTCACCACCTGCATTGTAAAATATTCCTTCCTAATGCCTAACTACACCCACTCCTCTTTTAGTTTAAAGACATTATCCTTTGTCCTGTCACTATACACTGGCGAAAAGTCCCTCTCTGACTTTCTTGTAGACCCTTCAGGTACTGGAAGGTGCTATAAGGTTTCCCTGGAGCCTTCTCCATGCTGCACAACACCAGCTCTCTGTCTGTCTACACAGGTGTCTTGGGTTGAGTTGGCAAAACACCAACTGTCCAAGACAGAGTGAAAAGGGAAGTGGGAGAGGGAAAAAAACCCTCCAAACTAGGTTTATGCTCAAACAAGCTACATATATTTATACAGAAAAGAGAAAACTAAGAGAAAACTACACACACTTACACAAGTTATGTACAACAAGAAATAACCTCCCATTCCCTAGTTAATACAAAATCTATTACTCTAGATTCATAGGCACTCTAAAAGACACCTAGCAAGAAACAGAAAGAGTAACAACAAAATATTTCTACTTCCCTGAACTCAAACAAAGGGCAAGTAGTGGCAGCAGCAGGAGCAAGGCCTACTCCAAGACAGGAGCTGCACCATGTTCGGCTTGTACCTCAGCCATGGTGGAACTGACTAAGCCACTCCCACACACTGGATTTTACCCCTTTTGAGATGATGTCGTAATATGGTATGGAATACAAAATTATTGGCTAGAAGTCAGCTTTTAGCTAGCCCAGCCCAGCTCAGCTCAAGTCAGCTGACAAGCCCAGGCCTGATCTGAACTTTAAAGCCTAAATTTAGGCCTATCAGCTAAACCCATAACAACAGGGCAGGTGCTCCAGTCCCCTGAAGACCATTGAGGAATCCTCTGGACTTGCTCCAACACAACCATCTCTCTTCTGTACTAGAGGCTGCTGACTAATGTAAAATAAGGAATAATCAAGGTTTCCTTATGGTAAGAGATTGAACCATGTGTTTTTTTCATGAAAAGGGTGCCAAGACTAGGAAAAAAAAAAAAAGATAAAATTCTTGTAATGTTTCTGAAATAACTAATTGTTAATATCTATTTTTCTCCCTTTATGTTGACCATATTTTATGTTTTTATAGCGTTTTATCTCCCATAAATGCCAGTGTTCACCTGAGTACTAACTCAGATTCAACTCTTTTATCTCTTTCTTCCATTGTTTTGTCTGACTTTACTACTGCTTTTCTGTATTGCATCATTCCATCTGTTCATATTGTTCCAGAATGAGACTGGAATGTTTTCGAAGGGAAAAGGCAAATTAAAAATATGTTTAATATGTGATAAGGGCAAAGGCAGATTGTAAACTAGAGGGTTGACTTTGTGAGAATTCAAAGAAACATGACCAGCTCTACACACGAGGAGCCAGGATGCAATCTTCTGGGAACAGAAGATTTTATTTTTACTTGAAATCTCCACATATGTGCAGACATCAAGAAAAATGACAAGTAGTAGGAATGATGAGCTATATATTTTCTGCTGTTTTTCAAAGCCTCATCAGTGTTGTTAATTTACTGATTTTTTTACTGAATTATTTCTTTTCATGCTAAGCAAAACTATTGTACTACTTTACAATATTGTAATACTTTACAATGTTGTACCAGCTAAACTGCACCATTTTGTAGATTCCTCCGCAGGGATTTGAGCTGTCTTACACCACATTGCCATATCCTCATGGCCTTGCTCATCCACAGGAAAATCTTCAAAGTGTAATTGTGAATCCTTACATATACCCTCTACCTTTTTCATAGATATTGATTTAATAGAGAAAAAAACCCTATGATCTTTCATCTAGAACTCTATAGGACAATTAGGCATTTTCCCTTAGTATCACTACATCTTAAGCCTTCAAGTTCATGCAGAAGATCCAGAGATCCAGCTTGACAGACATCAGTGAAACAAACATCTTTGTCTTACTCAAGAAACACAGCTTTATAATGTACTGCTATGTCTGTCATCTCACTTCCCATGGAAACAAATACTGCTTGAATTTCTGCCTTTTAGCTCCTTGAGAATCTATCTTAATTACTTTCTTTTTAAGTACCCATCACATGTGTTTTTTACCCAAATAAAATTTCTCATGATTTTTTTCCTGTTTGAATAGTTTGTTAATAATGTATCAAATTCCATTTTTTCATGGTAACAAAATCTCATTTACTAAAATACTGAAAATATGTCTGCACTTCATTTCAAGCCCAAATGCGGTTGAACACAGTGATGGCAACTCCCCATGCTTTGGGCCAGCTGGAAGCTAGCCACTTCCACATCAGAAACAAAGTAGATACACCAGATAACATCAAATCTGGGTTAATAAGCCCCAATGA
This sequence comes from Hafferia zeledoni, assembly GCA_035583235.1. Classification (NCBI taxonomy): domain Eukaryota; kingdom Metazoa; phylum Chordata; class Aves; order Passeriformes; family Thamnophilidae; genus Hafferia; species Hafferia zeledoni. The sequence goes on from JAWWEV010000001.1 coordinate 14,177,701, forward strand.
GAAACAATGTACATTAGCTAAGGTTCATTGTCTGACACACACAGCTTCCAGGCAGGTTATCAAACTGGCAGAGCAAATTCACATCTGCCTGCAAAGCCCTACACAGGCATATCTTTCATTAGAGCAGATAACGGAGGTCCCATTACAAGAGACAAGATTAGACATGAGATCCTATTCCCCGGTGTGGCTGTCCCTTCACACAGAGCCTGATCCAATGGGAATTCAGCCTACATTGAATCCTGTTGTCTTCAGCTGATATTATCTAGTTCATTAAGCTTGTCTCACTGTTTTTCTCTCCTACACTACCATCCTTTTCAACAAATTCATTGGGGTGTGCCATGTAGTACTGGAATTTTTGTTCTACTCAAAAAAAACCCAAAACATGAGGGACTCTATAAAATTACCATTTTTGAAAATGGGCTTCTGTAAAGAAGCATGATTTACTTGGCATAAGGTATGAATATTAAATCAGCAGATGTGTTCATCAATCAATAAATTGCAGATTCCATAGCTGACATTCTCTTTTTTTTTTTGGCCCTTTTTTTTTTTTTTTTTTTTTTTTTTTTTTTTTTAAGCAATTTGAAATCAGCACTGTTGTTTCATAAAGCCTAGGTCAAGACTGTGCGTTTGTACTGCTTCCAACTTGTTGGAGCAGGTGTGCTCCTGTCTCTGCTGGGCGGTTTGGCAAGCTACCCCCTGTCTGTAAATTTGCAACAGATGTCTAAGCTTTGAAACATATGTATTATATAGTCTGTAGACTGCATGAAATAAAATTATCAGGATATGAAAAATTGATGAAGTGACTTCCTGAGATTTTGACTATTGCAAAAGCATTTATTGCCTCTCCACTACTGGACATTCTGCTGCATCCAAATTGTAAGTGACACGTAAAGCAACACCACTGCTGTATTTCTACTTTTTCTGTAGGCTTTTACTAACAATGACAATATACTAGCAGATACCCAAATTCATCTTTATGAAAGTTAATTGGATGATTCTGGTCAAACAAAGGTACATCCCTCCCTCTACCAGAAATGACTTGTAGAATACTTTGCCTTCGTAAATTGGAAAATAAATAAAAATAAAATGGGGAGAAATCCATTATGTTGTAAATGCTTTGTGTCTGGGTTCTGCCATGATCCTTGTAAGAGTGGATGTGAGATATCAACATGCCACAGGCAATTCTCACACTATTTGCTGTCCTGATTTTCAGACCTAGAATGGTTCAATAATTGTCAAGGATTTTAAAATTTTCCTACCACTAGTTTAATCCACATTTTGGGTTTTCTTGTAGTATTGTGTGGACTGTGATTATACAATAAATTTGAGCCCAGGATAGAATAATTAATTTTAAATCGCACATAAAAGTTTTTATGTCTAAAGGGTACATAATGAGGTTATTTCCCTTCATCTTAAAAGATTTGTGAACTATACAATTAACAGCTGCACATGCAGTCTTTTAGCATGAATGCAATATATATAATTTTAATTCTTATGTTATATATCATATATCTTTTAAACCATATATATAATGTTTGGATTTTCTTTACATTCTGAATGTTAAACATAGTTTTCAATATAACTTTAGATTGCAACCTTAGCACATTCCCTCCAAAATCCTACTTACTCACCTCTTACTGATAATTAAATAAATATTAAATGAAAATAAACTATAAAACAGTTAATGCATTAAATGCATTTCTCTCATTTCATTCAGTAAGCATATCAGATCTGGCCAAATCTCAATTTCATAAAATGTCAATTTTTCACTGTCAAAATTCAATTTACTAGGAAAAGAACAAAACATTTAGAAACAAGCTACTCTTATCATTTCTTACAATAGTGCTCCCAGCTTAATAATTGGATCTTATCATTGCTTATCACTATGTGAGGGAAGAAAAACTACTATGAGAAAGAAAGAAAATAAAACCTAGTACATACTTCAGGCTAGAACATTATCACACATATTTTAACTTCCAACCAAGTTATCTGAATTACAAGCGGTGAGGTACTTTCAAATGCATTAAATCACTGATAGCACTGACGTGCTCCATATCCCTTCTGAGGGAGCTTGTGAAGAAAATATAGAACTTACTGCCAGAACTCCTCAGAGAGCCAGGAGGATGTTTAATAGAAACTCACCTTTGCAGAATTTCCCTGTGCCCCAGGGATGGTGCTTTTGGCTGGCTGACCATTGCCCAGAACAGTTCAAGCTGAGCGTCTCCACAGTTCCCACCCTGCACTCCAGGTGCATCTCCTGAATCCAGCCAGCAAACCTCTTCCCACAGCTGATGTAGATTTTGTTCATCAGAGCTGGGGCTGCACAACAAATGTCACCTGTCCAGCTCCTGATTGATGACAGATGAAGCTGGCAATGCTCATATCACACAGCATCTGCCTTATGGACTGTTGAATTTCATATTTCTCATTCAGCATTTAGGTGATGGCTGATTATGAAAGGGGATCTCAGAATTTGATCAAAATAACATTTTGTCAATTGACCATTACTCTGCCCACAAACCACACTTACAGTGTATTTATTTTTTCTGTAAACTACCTTGCTAAAGAGGATACCTGGAATAGTAAGTATTTTAAAATTTAATAGATTTTGATTTTTGTTAGCAAGGGTCTTTCCCAGGTTTCACATGTAGGGAAAAGGTCAGAGATGAACTTCAGGTAAGAAGCAAGGAATAATGCTCAGCATATCTCATACCTGAATTGTCATCTTCATTTAAGATCATCAGTAACAGAGAAATTAATATTTTTTTTCCAAAATTATTTTTTCATGACTGCCATTGCAGACACCTCTTTTTCCCTGAAAATATGATTTCACCATTATACATCTGCTTTACCTAAGAATGGTTCCAGAAACAATGACAAAGTTGGAAAAATCTTTCCTGTAACCAGATAAAATGCTCTCTTTGAATTTTGTAATAGTAAGAATACTAACAGGCTGTCAAATTATATTAACTCAAACTAGGTAATATGAGTACAGGTTCAATGAAATCATTTGATGCATAAAAATTTCTGTTTACTCTAAAATGGTACCATTAAATGTTCAGTTCAAGGACCAGAATAAAGTACTTAACATATTTTAAAATATACTTCAGGCCTACAAAAGTAATTCTTGTGTATTTTCTGTAAGATTGGAAATATTTGAAATATTATAACTATTTATGCATTTGAAGAATTACATAGGTGTGGATTTCAATTTACTGAAACATCCTTAGACCTTATGAATTTTTTTTTTATTTTTTTTTTTGAGAGATGTAAAATAAAAATGTTTCTAGGCACAATGGAACTGTAAAATCTTTCTTTGGGAACTCAAAAGAAAGAAAAAAAAAATCCAGCTGAGCACAACTGAGCTCTCCAAGGCAGAAAGATTCCTGTTGACCTGAATAAGATTTGGGATCACCTTAACAGGTGACCTTGTACCAAGTGCCTCACAGCAACAAAGCTGTAGACCACTGTGGCACATTTTACAGCAGAGAAATAGGTTCTCTCTGCTAGTATCAGTAAGATTCCTGCAAAGCAATCTTGTAGCTCTCTCTGCACTGCATTTTTGCTGCTCATTGTTGTAAAGAAAGCAAGAAGTGACATGTGCCAAACCACATTACCTGCTGGGGACCCATGTTTGTGGTCACTGAAAGTAGATGGAGATTCCTGCTAAAGGTGTGTCAAAAGTGCTGCAGAATTCAAGTGATGCAGAATTCATGAGTACATGTTCAGAACTGTACAGCAGAAATTAAAAACTTCCCAACTCTTTGTCTACAATTCCTCAGTGAAATGGCTGAAACAGGAGCCAACCTTCTTCCTTTCTCAGACACTGAGGGTATCTAAAGGATCCACCAAATGGTAACCATCTATGCTTAGCAGTGAGACCTGTGTTTTCCTGCTGGCTGAACAAATTCACCGAAAGGAATGTGTTTTGGCATCCTGTGATGCAAGAGAGCAAGTAAAACTGGTGCTTTATTGTAGAATTCCAAAGCAACAAACAACTAAGGAAATTAAGTGTGCTTGGCTGTAGATACCTATAGAGGCCCAGAGAAGGGGACTTCCCCTTAAGGGAGGGTCATCACAAATAGAAAGGGAAACCTTGTGTTAGCTTAGATATTTCCACATTTTGGAATCAGCCCATCTGTTGTGACCAGCCTCAGAGGTAAGAAAATTAGATTCTTTAATAAAGGATCCCTTGGAGTGAATTAAATAATCAATATAACAACAACAATGGTTTTTATTTTAACAACCCTGGAACTGTAACTGGGAAAAGGAGTGTATAGTCATTCTGGGATTTGTGACTACCCTGAGAAAGCAGAGATAGAAAGACAAAGATAGGAAAAGAGATAGAGACACAGCAGAAAGAGATGGTATAATTTAAGATGTGCAAGATGCTATTAAAAAACAAGGGTCTTAATGGTTTAAAACTGCCTAGAAAATAAAATTTTGGACTCCAAATCTTATTATCAAGAAGGCCAAATACATGACACATTTTTCTCAGAATCATATGTCATGATCATATTTGTTCTGTGTTGCTCCTTGCTGTAAACTGGTTTCACTGGTGAAAGGTGCTTTCAGGATGCTTTTTGATAATCTTAAAAAATCCCCCAAAATAATTAGCAAACTACTGTACAAGAAATGTCAGAAGAATTACTGTAAGTTTTCCTTCATAAAGTTAAGTCATTTGTCTTTCCACTAAGGTCTGCAAATAAAATTACCTCACAATAGATATAAAATAATCAGTTGATAAGAGCATAATATTGATTTTGCGTCAATTACAAGTGGAAATTCTCCATGAGTAATTACTAAAGACAATATTTTCTCCTTACAATATTTCCATTACTGTAGGCAAGCATAAGGTTACATTCATAAAGTGTATGAATTTACTGTTTGAAATTAGGAAGATAACTCTTTTAGACATCTTTAAAAAACCTATTGATGAAAAAATTGAAAGCAACCAGAAGCCACTTGTCCTAGTCATGAAACTTATCAATAACATACCCTCAGTGTAAAATATGTCAGTGCATTTGAAGAGTTATTATACAAGTACATGACAGGTTAGAATACTATGGTAGATAAAACATTTTATTTAATTGACAAAATATTATTACCAGATAATCCTAAAACAATACCTTCTTCTATTTAAATATACTCGTTTTCTGTCAAGATCACTGTTGCTATTAGTTACCAATGTACGCTCAGTTTGCTACCAGTTGGCTTTTGAAAAACTGAGAGTAAGATAGGCAGATTGTACAGGGGCATCAAATTTTTTGCAGTTCTTACATCTCTCATAATTTTCAATAATAAACTTGAGTCTATTTGCAAGCAGCATCAGTACCACAAGGGAAGGATGTAAATGAGCATTATTCACCAAACTTTCAGTTTATGTCACCAGTTTAAATACTTATATGTATGTTTAATTTCATGAGTGAAGGAACATTTGCAGAAGAGAAAAGCAAACACAAAATCCCCTGATAAACAAACACCTAGATTATATATATAATGTGCAAGATGTCTTTCCTTTACAGGACCCATATATTTTATACCACACTCTGCAATACTTAGTTGACTCGCTCTTGCCTGGGCAATAGAATAATTCTTATAGGCACACTTCCAGTGCAATTCAACTTTTATGTTCAGAAGTGTTGTGGTGCTGTCTTGCAAATAGATGGCACTAATTGACTTACAAGTATCCAACTATCAGGCAGTGAAGTTATGTTCCCAAAGAGTTGCCCGTTGTAGCTTTTTTCTGCCTTTAGGTTGAGATTTGATTGCAGCAGCAGGAACAACAGCAGATCTTTAAACTGTAATCATATTTTTCAGCGGTGTGCATCACTTATTAACTTTTATTTGATTTCCCTCTGGCATCCACAGCTCCAACAAATGTTATCTTCTTGTTCAGTTTTGTCAAGATCACAAACCTGGCAATAAGTGCTGTAGCTGAGATTCTCACTAAATAAACAAACCCTAGAACTGCAGTGTAGCTGCTCCAGTGGAGAAGTGTCCTATCCTATATTAGGACTCCAAGCTCAGGAATTGAAGTTTTGTTTTGTAGAAGAAACGTGAAGTTGTATTAAAGCAATTGTATTGTCTTGGAAATATTTCATTTCTTGGATAATGTCCAAAATATATTAATTACCTGCCTTTTCTTTTTCTCATTAGTGTGTAAGAATGAAAGACAGGATGATAACAAGACAGACAGATAAGGTTTTCACAAGTAAATAATATTTCATTAAATAATTTTCTGGATGGGCAATATAAAATGAAAATTAACCTGACTTTCAGGGGATAAAAGATTTTCAGATGGAATCATCTAAAAATCAAATAATTCTTAGAAAATCTGCCATTCCAAGTGAATTGAATAAATCAAGAAACACTCTTGAATTTATTTGGCTTGTATAGCTACTCAGAAGATGCCTCAGAGAAGGTTTCTCTTTCACTATAACTTCTTTATTAATTAAATTTATTGTGTGTTTTTTGCTAGCTCTTTTAAATCTATGGATCTTTTTAGGAAGAGTCCAATATTAATTATTAAAATATTGTAATAAAATACTCAATAATTTAGTATAGATTATTTGAAGAGCATGGAATACTATATTTTCATTTTCAAGATGGATCCTCTATCCTAATATTGGTCCTTAAAAATGTTTAGAATTTAAAATTGTCTGAGGAAAAGGACTAGAGAAGAACCAAGGCTGTCACACCCTTTCCTCTTTAAGCCATGCAGTGAGTAACTGGTGCATAACTTATGAGTGAAATAAACACTGTGAATTTGAGATTTGGTTTGAAACACATGTAAAAATACTGTTTTGAATAACTGAAACTCTTCCTAGAGATGTTGCAAAAGAACCCATATGACATTTCTTTCAATAAAGCGATTCCTTAACTAGTTTGAAGGCATGGCATTCCCAAATACTTTTCCATAAATAGGAATTGAAAGCAACCAGGGATTTTTTTTCCCCATATGAATGATACATTTCATATTATTGACCTCTTGTGCACTATTTCCTCCTCCTCCCCTCCTCCTTCCTTTTTCTGGTGCCATAAGTAAGACTTCAGAAATACAAAAATAATCCAAATAAGAGTTATATTAGAATTATATTTTTTTTTCTGTTATTCTTCCCATATTTTCTACATACTTTTTACATACAAGAAAACCACCCAAACCCTCATGGATTCCAATGTACTCAAAGACAATACACTATCCTGAACCCCAGATTAAGACACACTTAAGCAGAGATACTTGTTGTGTAGTTTTGTTATTAATTTTTGCTTTGTTCCATCAGGAAATTATAATGTACAGCAAAGGATGAAGAATATAAATAATAATGTGACAGAGAAGCTACAATTGATCTTTTTTCACTGAAAGCTGAAAGTTTAGATTAAAGAAGAAATTTGTGAGTGCGTGTCAAATCCTTTACATTAGCTTTGAAACTGGGTTTTTTTGTGATACTACATTGCAGTATGACATATTCTAATACTGAAGACTGAACTTGACTGAAAAAAACATGATGCAGTAGCTATCACATTTTCAATCAATATCTAATAACATTAATAAGAGTAGCATCGAGCCTAAAATATTTTCATGGCACTTATTTTAATGTTATCTAAATTCAACGTATTTGAATTTATCACACCTGTTGGGAAAAAGAATCATTGCCTGTAATCATAAGTGAGAAATGGTTTCCAAGGCTGCCCCAAGGAGACTATAACAATTACATACATACATACATACATAAATACATACATAAATAAACAAACAAACAAACAAACCTATAACTAAGCAGCAAATAATTTTTAAATTCCAATCCAGGAGTGTCTTAGCATGGAATGAGGAGATTGGAGATTATCTTTTAAGTTGATATCTCCTGTGGCTGAATAAATAACAAAAGGGTTAACTCCAAATAGGTCAGTCTAGTTTTTCAGTCAAAGAACTCTTTATATCTTTTCCAATTCTGGTAAAGGTATGTACACAAAACAGCACATATTCTTAGCAGCTCTAAGGCAATTAAGAAATCAATGATTGTATCAGAAAGTCTCCTGCCATGGAATTAAACTCACAGCTGCACCAAACTTTCAAAAGGGATTCAAAGCAACTGTATGTAAAGGAGGCTTTGTCTAAGTTCTCTCTGTTCTTAAAAATAGATCTGATACTGCACTTTCTGTGTTCCAGCATTGCGGCCAAGAATAAAGTAGACAGAGCCTTAGTAATATCAGACTTCTCTATGCCTCTTCTCTTCTCAGTCTCCTCTTTTTTATCTTTAGCTGTTGGAGAAGTGAAGAAAGAAAATCATAAGCACAAGGAAGGGGTTTTATACACCTTTTGAAAAACATATCCTTGAAACCCTGGTGATAAATAGATGAGTTTTACCCACAGTTGTCAAAAAGACTTTGATTTTGATGATATTTTTTCACCTGTTATATTTAGGTAGGGCTAAACTGATCATAAAACACTGCTGTGAGACAGATTTTAAATTAGGTATGCTTATAAGATTAGTGACTCTTTAGGCATAAACATCACTGCATATCCAGTAAGGTTTTAGAAATCAGCAGATAGTACTTACGCTTCCACAGCTCAAAAATATGTCCATAACTACTTCATAGATTCAAAGTTTTACTGCAGAATGGAAAGGACCTTCTCTGATACAGGGTGAACTGTTTTCAGTAGCAATAGCAATTGTGGTAGTAGCCATACCCATTCCAGAGATTCAGAGGACTCTGACAGATGGCAAGACTAGTGAAGCTTCAGCAGCCAGTACGGACTTTCATGGTGAACAGCAAAATCAGGAAAGAAGTAAAAGTTTTCTTTTTTATATTTCTCACATAAAAGTTGCCAACTCTCTCACCTGATCAACCAAAGAAAGCAATAAAATAATACAATAAAACTGAGCAATTCCTATTTCTCTGATGGTATTTGCTGAATATTGTCCTGAGGAAAGTCAATTTGTTCTGATTATGGTTCAGTTCTACTAATATCTTGATCAAAATGTACCATCAATAGAGTGAACTCTAGTTAAAAAGAAAACTCTCTCTGGAGCAAAGAAGTCTGTAAATGACACATCCCATGTCATCATGAAGGCTCTGGTTTAAACCTAAATGCCAGCTCTTCAGTGCTCAGTGCTGTGAGCTTATCTCAGAGTGTTGAACACATAAATGTTCCCACTCAGGAATGGGCAACCTAGATGAAAAAACATAGCACAGATGTGAGAGATGTGAGAGTGACCTACTTGAGAAGTTGTGATTTCTTGCAGAAAAGGAGGATTCCCTACAGTTTTGCTAGTAAGGAAAGCAAATATCTACAGAAAAACATTTTGCTTGACATTTTTTTATTGCAGCTGAAAATACTTTGTTCCTTAGGAAAGGAGACTTGCCTGTATGACATGTTACTCTGCATTTTGAGGAATCACTGTGTCTGAACACTGTATTTCATTTCTCCCAGACAAATACCATCCTGCCAATAATTTTTAATTTTATTTCTGCTGTTACTAGTTGTGTTTTGATGTTACAAATATTTTCTTTTTTTTTTCTTCTTCTTTCTTCCTTTGAGTTAAAGTTTCCTAGACACAGCTGCTGAGGAGAAACAACTGATCATTTGTAATCCTTGTCTATTTCTATATTGTCAGTCCAAAGGCAGTACGACCTTATTTTCTAAGTGTTTCCTTTCCCCCTCTACTTGAGGTGGTTACTTCTAAGTATTGCAGCTGCCTTTTGTGCATCTATAAAACTCCCTATGTGATGATGCACACATAGTTCATGACAAAAACAGTGCATGTGGCATCTCAAAAGGGTTTCTTTTCCACCTGTCACAAAGAGAATAATTAATCTTGCTGTTCGGTGAAAAAAAAAAAAAAGACAACAGGTTTCATCTCAAAATTCAGCACTGCTTCCTTTAAGGTTATATGGAATACTAACCCACTTTTCACTTGGCTTTAGAAGTGTTACATGTGATGTCTTTGGGCTGCTGCCTGGTAGAATGACACCTATTGAATCAGTACAGGTGACAGTTGTTCTTACATTGGAAATTTGAAATTCTGCACCACATTTTACCATAGTATAGATAAGCTAGATGTTTCTTTGAACATCCAACATCTAATCAGAGTCCCAGCAGATCTGCTTTTACTTGAGCAATCAAGGAAAGCCTTCAGTCCAAGCTTCCAGAATAGTCATTTCTCTTAAAATCTCATTCATTTTTTGGATCTTCACAAAGAAAGAGATCTTGACAAAAAATTTAGTCAGTCAGCTTTGCACTACATATGCTTACAGGAAGCTTATTTTATTTGGCTTTTTCAGCTTCTCAAGTGATTTACAGAAGTCTCTGCTCACTATCCTCAAAGGGAATGGCTGGGTTCCACTTTACTCTGATAATGGTTTCTAGTTCTACATAGGAGCAGGATGGTACCTTCTTTTTTACAACTGCTAAATGTTTTATAAGCCATAGTTTAAGTGTTACATAGAAGTTTAACTAAATAATCTGTCTTTAAAGTATCATGTATATGCCTTATCTGGAGTTTTTAAAAATAGGATCAATTTTTAATGCTTTGGTTTTAAAGAAGAAAAAAAAATCCTGTTATTTAGACTTATTTGCATATTAGATAATAATCTGCATATGAAACACACCTCAGATAATACACTCTATAGCCTTTTGGACATGTACCAGAAACACATTGTTTCCTGAACCATCTAAGTTTTAGTGAAAAGTCAGGCACTCAATCACTTTCCTCAGGTCATTCATCAGTATATCACTAGAAACTGTTTGGTCAATATCAAATTGCCTCTGAAAAAGCCATCACGGTCAAAAATAGCACTGTTGTTATTACTCTACCAAGTTTAGACAAGGCATACTTGCACTTAGTCTCATTTTCTCTGTTTAATTCAGAAGGAAGTGAAAGAAACAATAAATCAATTTTTGTGGTTCTATAAACGCATGTCTAACTTACCATATACAATGAAACATCCAGTGAGCAGAAAAGTGGTCAATATTCAAATAGTATAGAATGAGTTTGAATCTGATTAGAAAACTTGCACTTCTTGACATTCTATACACAGGTTGTGTTGTGACATAATCTTGATTTTTACATAGGAAATTATATGCTTTCTATTGATTGACTAATTCTAGAATGAACCTACTGTTTATTTCCCAGGTAGACAAAGAAATCTAGGAATGCTTTCAGCATTGGAATTAAACTTTCAGAAAACCCTAAAGGTGCATTCTGTGTTATATATATTTATGGGGTTCTTTTCATATTTTAAGAAATAATTATTTCTGTACTTGAGGATTGGAGACCTCTTTTTTTTTTTTTTTTTCCTTCAATTACAGCTACTACACTGTTTTCTTCTCATCTAATCATTTCCATGTTTCCAGTTACCACTCTCAGTACAGAAGTAGTGACTAAGGGGCTGATCAATTAATGGCTAATTATTCGATAATGAATTGCAGGAATAATTTTAAATTATGAAATTAAACATAAGCGTTTTATGTTAGGGTTCCAAACAAAATGCAAATTAATAAACTTTTTGACAATCCAGGGCTGTTTACTTACTCTCATAAGTTGGAGTATCTTTGCAACAAATACTGAACTCTGGTATCAATGTTAATTTTCTATTAACATTGATTTTATTTCTGACTTTAACTACTGTATATTTTCTCAATCCAATTCACCATCTCCACTAAAGCCTGAAAACCATTAGGGTTTTAAAAAGCCATTAAGAACATGCCCAAAGTTCAAAATGTGTAATTTATAACAAGACACTACCCCACTGTTCTCATTTGCAGGATTTTTATCTAAATATCAAGTTGAAGAAATGTGAAGTTTTCCTTAAGATACCTTATACTTGATACTGCAAGTGATTTTTATTATAATGTCCTGAGTGAGATAGAACAGACACAGGATTTTTATTTATTTATTTTTAAAATGGTATCTCAGAACTGGCGACGAATAAGTCTTTGGAAATGGAACTGAGTACACCAAAGAAAGTTCCATTAAAAGACAGATCAAAGGAATATTCTTCTTCTTCTTCTTTTTTTTTTTTTTTTTTTTTTTTTTTTTTTTTTTTTTTTTTTTTTTTTCCATTCAAGAAAATAACAGCTCCAGTAAGATCATTTTGTTCGGAAGTTAAACAGAACCAGTCTTCAACATGAGGACAGTTTCAAGTTCCAAAGTAAAAATTGAATGCTATTTGAAAAAGCCCCTCCTTCTTAGCCCCAAAAAGCAAAGAAGGAGAGGATGAGCTTTCAACTAAATGCAGTGTAAGTTGGTTTTTAGCACTGATTATGCAAACAGAGAATAATTTTCAAGTCTACCATTTGTGTAGAGAATGCTTTCTGAAAGATAAAATATTCACTGTAAGGTCAGCTTGAAGGACAACAAACCTCGACTTATTAATTCACAGTTTCATAGATAAAAGTACATTAAAAACATGCTTTAGCATGATTGAGTCATCCCTGAAACCAAAATACTGTGCTGTTAGTAAAACACATACATCTGTCCTTGTAGGAAAGACTATTATAAAAGATATTTTTAGTGTCAGAGCAACTAAAAATTGTAATAATTTGAATTTTAGGCTTACATATGCCTTTTACTTTTCTAAGCTATGAAGCAGATTTCAGGAAATTGAAGTGGACTAAAGGAAAAAGCTAAAATCTGATAAGACAGTAAAATAAAATTATCCAAAGAGATAGTTTGGTGTAAATAGGAAGCAAATTTTTAATATCAAAGTTTTGCTGTATTCTGAATACCAGAGGAAAATAGGAAAGAATGATTTTGAATCAATGTGTTCCATTCTTTGTAAAGATAAGTATAATTTAATCTGTAAATATGTTAATGGAGGATATTAGACTGAAGATTAGGAAATCAGAGAAGAATGAAAAGAAGAAAGACTATTAATGGAACAGGTGACAAAAAGTTGTTTTCTTCTTTTCTCCTTGTTTACAGCTGAAATCACTGCTTTTTGGCAACTTTTACTGTCAGCAACATTGTGATATCTTTCTTCGGAGGTTTCTTAGTAATTTATTAAATAAGATGTTTCATTTGAAATTAAGATTTTCATGAGCAGATAATAATCAACGTGAATAAAATATAAGAACATAGCCCCTTATCAGAGAATGAAGACATCAAAAAATTTCATCAAGTTAGACAGTAAAATACATTTTCATTTCAGAATGTTATGACAGGATAAGAACATATGCAGTAATTACTATTTAATGTCTCTCAGGAGAATTTATTTCTAAAGTAAGTTAAAAAGAAATTGCACTTGAAGAGAGTTCACTTATTTAAATCAAAACTATTTGTATTTGACGTGAAGAGCACTTTCTTTAATATCTAGTTAGAAAACACTGATTTTCATGTTTCATTCATTTATGAAATTTTCGTTGCTGTCAGTTTAAATTGTCAGTTAATATATCCTGAGATTCTTGAATTCCAAGCAGTACTCCCCAGTAAAAGTTAACAACAAAAAGCTGAGAACAAGACTCTTGTCCTCATAATTTTAAATGTCCCCATACTTTAAAACAAGAATATGTATGGTAATGTTTGCAAAGATAAAAAGCCTTTTCAATTTAACTTAAATGGCTGAAACCTGTACAATCCAATATTTTACATATAAAAATATAATGGAAAGTTATGTGGAAGCTTTTATTTATTAATCACAAGTAATTTAAAAATAAGTTGCATATATATGAATTCCAATGTTGGAATAACATAAAAAAATAAATAAATCGTGTTTCTGTGGTGCCAGAGAAACTTTTCTAAGCTCTATTTCCTCCTCATGATGATGTAGAACTCTGTTAATTTTCCAGTATGAATCAAGCTTCCTTCAGTTCTTCATGGTTCAGTTGGTACATTAGCCAGAGACTTGAGATGGGTCTAACTAGGTCCCAAAATGGCTTTCAATTTTAAAGTCAGCTTTATTGGACAATCAACTTTGAACTAAATATATGAAGCAAATTTTTTGATGGAAGATTTCTATAATATAAAAGATATTATAAAGAAATAAAGCTGTACCTTCTGTGTACTCACAAAGAGACCTATTTTTCCCAGGTTTATTTTAAAACTATCAGCTCAATTATTTTCTAGGTTGCTGAAAACTTTGCACAGTCCCTGTTTTTCCCTAGAAAATATGTTATTTCTATTTCCCTACTGAGGCCTGTGAAGCTATTCCCTGCTCTTTTCAACAGTGTCTCTGTTCCTGTCTGTCATACATCAAGACAATAAAAGTAGGACTTGGTTAGTTGAAGTGACATGCAACCAAAACTGGTGTAATAAAAAATAGCATTATGATAATGCAACTGAACAAGACATTCTAAACTAGAGAGAGAGCTTAAATATGAATTGGCTGATGTAATAGCAACACACAATAACTCTTTGAAAACAATTTCTGTTCCAGAAGAGAAGTTTCTGAATATTACCTCTTTTTTTGGGGGGTTGGGGATTATTTTGGAAAGTTTAGACAGCTAGGTGTCCTTTGCCATGTGTAACAAGCTACTTAGCACAATTTCTTCATCTTGACTGAAATAAAGTATGAAATAGTGAAAAAAGTGAACTTGGAGAAGAAAGGTGTGTTGAGACTGCTCAGTTCTCTTGCTCTAAGGGAAAACTGCATTGCTAATCTCTTACAAAACTGAATGTGCATAATTTATGATGTACAAGATGCTATTGAAAAGAAAAAAAAAAAGGTTGTAACAGTTTGAAACTGTATAGAAAACAAAGCTAAGACTTCATATTGAGAGTCAAAGTGTTATTATTAACAAGGTCATACCCATGAAATTTGTCAGATTCATATGATATGATCATGTTTGTTCAGTGTTGCTCCTTCCTGTGATTGGTTTCACTATAAGGATGGTGAAAGGAGACCTCAGTAGTCTTCTTGACAATCTTAAAAACAAACAAACAAAAAAATTAGCAAATTCCTCTGTGAGGAATGTCAGAGAAATTACTGTAAAGTGTCCTTCATTACAAAGCAAAAACACCATTGCATTACTTGAGATAACATCTGATAAATATTCATTGCAGAATTAAATTACCAAAGCTGCCATCAGATCTTCATTAGCATTGATTTTATATATTTATTGTACAGAGTCCTAAAATCTCTCTGGGTAGTGTAGGGGTAGAGGAGAAGAGAGAACCCCTTTTGCTACCATGTCGTCCTAACTGGGGAGAAATATTATTCCTGATGCTTAGATGAGCAGAATCCACACGTTGCTTCTCCTTCTCTGGAAGTGAAAAAAAGTCTGGTCTCACTAATACATAAAAAGAAATTAAATGTTATTGGACACACAACAAATTTATGGAGTGTCCGATCTTGCTATTAGTCCTCGTGGCAGCAGAACGGACAGGTTGGAGGGATGGGCTTTAAACTGAGGGACTCAAGGGGGCAGAGTGCAAAGGGGAATGCTCATGCCTTCACATCCAGCTGGGGAACAAGCCAGGCCAACCAGAGCAGCTACAAATGCCCCTCAGCTGCTTCCCAAGGTAAGAAGGCAAATGCCTCAAGGGTGTATATGGTTGTGCTGCATCCTCTTGCACCTGGGAAACCTGCATGCTCAGTCACCTCTTTGAAATGCATATAACCAACACAAGCAACATGGGGAATGCATAGGAAGAACTGGAGAACAGTGCAGTCAAAGCAACATGATCTCATTGCAATTTCATGTTACTGCAGACTTCAAAAATGGCAAGAAGGAGGACCCAGGGAACTACAGGCCAGCCAACTTCATCAGAATCCCACACACATCCTGGGTGTCATCTCTAGGTATGTGCAGGAAAAGAAGGTTGTCAGGAAGAGTCAATATGGATTCACCAGGAGGAAATCATACCTATCTGATCCAAGAGCCTTCTGTGATGGCATGACTGTCTGGGTAGTCTAGATGAGAACATGGATGTTGTGTCTCTTGACTTCAAGTCCTTTGACACTGTGCCCCATAATGTCCTCACAGATAAGCTCAGGAAGTGTGGGTTGGATGAGTGCAGAGTGAAGTGCTTTGAAAGCTGTCTGACAGAAGCTCAGAGGGCTGTGATCAGTGGGACAGTGGTGGGGGCCTGTAACCAGCAATGTTCACCAGGGATCAGTATTGGGATCAAACGCATTCAGTTTATTCTTCAGTGACCTGGATGAAGGGACAGAGTGTACCCTCAGCAAGTTTGCTGAGGATATACAACTGGGAGGAGTGGCTGTTGCAGCAGAAGGCTGTGTTGCTGTTCAGCCAGGCATGGGCAGGCTGGAGGGATGGGAAGGGAGAAACCTAGTGAAGTTCAATAAAGGCTTGGTGCAGGTCCTGCACCAAGCAAGAGACAACCCAATTTAATGTGAATAAAATCTTTACTATGGAGAAGGCAGAGCACTGGAATAGGTGGCCCAGAGAGGCTGTGCAGTCTCCTTCTCTGGAGGTATTCCAACACCCATCAACACAATCCTGTTCAACGTGTTCTAGATGATTCTGTGCTAGCAGGGGGACTGGACTAGATGATCTCCAGAGGTCACTTCCAACCCCAACCATTGTGAGAGTCTGATAGTCTGTGATTTATGCTTCAGACTCATTTACCACTAGCCAGAGTGAAACCTGTGTACACAAACTCACAGTCTTCTCTGCTAAGTCAGATCATCTTACTCTCATGCCTGAACATGTGATATTGGAAAGGAAGACTTCTCAATGAGTCCAAAGTGCTATTTGCATTCAGTTAAAAATAACTAAATTATGCTTTTCATTAGAAGTCCAATGTCAAAATTGTGTTCTAAATTACAGAGCAACTGAAACAGGAATTCAAAATGTAACTGCTGATGGACCCAAAGTCTGTGCAATGTCACTTCCAAACCATGTATAATGCAGAGTAGACACAGCCCTATTTATCACTTCAGTTTGTACCTCTGCTAAGTAAGTTCTAGTAAGAAGGAAAAAAAAAAAATCTCAAACTGAAAGGAAGGAAATAAATTTGGCAGGAAAATAGGGCAATCTTGCTCCATTTCAATTACTTAAATATTATTTGTGCTTGTCTTTTGGTTCACATTTTTTTTCATATTTTCTTGCCTTGTTTTTAATTTCTGAGCTCTGCACACTAATTGGGGTTTTTTTGACCTAACAGAATGTAAAAAAAATCTCTCAGGAGTTTAAAAGGCCAGTAAAGCAACCAGTCAATGCCATTCAGCTTTTTAAACTCTTTAATCCCTTTAAGAATTTTTCTTGAGAAAGATTAGCAGATAAAGTCAGCAGCAATTAGTTTCCAAAGTGCTCCCTTCTCCAAGTGGCCCACATTGTGCTTATGCTGTTGAAATTGATCAGGTGCACCTTACTGGAAAGTCTTTGAGTCTTATCACTTGCATTGTTGCCTAAGGCATAAATTATTCTGAGGCAAGCTGGTTTTGTTTTTGTTGTTGGTGGTTTTGTTTGTTTTTATTTGTTTTTTGTTTTTTGTTTGTTTGTTTGGGGTTTTATTTTTGTTTTTGTTTGGGGGGGGGGGGGTTGGTAAGGGGAAAGATAGGACATTTTGTAAAATCATGGAATCATGGAATGGTTTGGTTTGGAAGGGACCTTAAAGAACATCTAGCTCCAATCTGCTTCCTGTGAGTAGAGACACCTTCCACTAGACCAGGTTGCTTCATTCAGCCTGGCCCTGAGCACTTCCAGGGATGAGCCAGCCACAGCTGCTTTAGGCAACCTGTGCCACTGCCACATCACTCTCACAGGGAAGAATTTCTTCTGTAATTTTACTAAATTACAGCTGTTTGTTACTGCTGAGAGATTTAAAATGTCTCAGTAAACTTTATTATTAGTGGCCTTTAGATGATGTTAGCAAAAGAGAATACTGTGTTGTTTTATAATCCTTATCTCCATTTTATGAAGTAGGTATTTGTAATACATGAATGTGCATTTACTATATCATTAGAATTTGAGACTTAAAAAATGCACTCAGGAACAAGACTGACAATAAAAACTTTCCATTCAAATAGATGTTCAGTCACTCACCATAAATTGGAAATAGCATACATTTAATAACTCCTAGTTATGCTCATATTAGAAAGAATACTTAGGTGGGAACTGAAGCTGAAAAGTCTCACCCACTGAGATTCCCATTGAGATTACACACATGCAATCAGAAAAATGCATGAGCATATCTAGATAAATTATACATGAATACGAATAAGCAATTAACATCTCGATTTGATTTGCCCAATTTGAAGATCAAAAATATCAGAGTGCAACTTACGACACAGGAAAATCACTTCGGTGTTTATAGGGAGGGAGAGAAAAGGAAAAGTCAGAGAAGATGTAGAAGGATGCAAGGCCCTACACCAGATTCTTCAGTGAGGTGATCTTTTGAAAGTCGTTTTCTAACATAGGGGGGGAAAAAAATAATGTTTGAGATGCAGTCAACTAATTAAACACTTATTTAGGTAAGACATTCAAAGGATTAAAATAAGGATTTGCAGAGTTCCTCTGATCATTTCACTCATACATGTTCTTCCACTGAGTCAGATATTTCAGAACAGAGAATTTATATGCCTTCATTTCGCCTTCACATTTTATTCCTGGGTCAATTTACAGTTCTCTAGAATGAATAAAAATTATGACCTTTACTTTAAAAAGAACTACCAAATACAACCAAACTATTCAGACAATGGATTTTTGGCTCTACTTTTATCAGACAACTCCGGCTAATGTTTGCCTTTTAGAATACTGTTGACAGAGTGAAAAGATTGATTTTTTTTTTTTTTTTCATGTGACACTAATTACCAAGTCACTTACAAAAGCATTCTCCCCAGTAATAAACCTGTGCTAAAGAACAAAATAGAATTTAGGACAGAAAAATGTCACTGTTCTTGTTCAAAGAAGAGTCACACTGAACTCTGAGGTACAATGTATTAAATATCTTTTTAAAAATATATATATTTTTCCACACAACTCAGTGAGGAAGCATTTCCAAGATCTGTTCTGTTATATGGTAGTACAGAGGCATCATTCAAATAACAGTTTCCCTCCACAAGAGCATTTGGTGTTCAAAGTTTGAGTCTGAAGACATTTTGCAAGTCTTGCAGCATGTTATCCAAAAGGATTGTCTTACACAGATGGGAAACAAGTGTCTGGCTGACCTTCACAAGAAATAAATTGTTCCGACTTCCATGACAGAGTGTCCAGAGCTGATGAACCTGGTAGGAAATCACTCTCAGAATACATTTGAAAATCTTGTAGAGAAAAGGAGAAGTAACTGTAGTGAAAGCGCAATTAACACTATATTTTCATTTAGCCAGTAGCTTGACTATATAATAATCAAGATTTCCTCATGGGGGAAACTATTAATTCAGTCTAATCCTCTAGAAATTTATGAAGAATGGAATTTTCAAGGGAAAGTGTTTTGGGTCTCTGGCTTTTATTTTGCCAGTCATATTATAGACTGCATTACAAATTAAAGAAAGTGCTTTGAAAATAATATTAAAGGTGCCTGTGCCCATTTCCTTTAAAACATAAAAATAAGACTTTACAAAACTAGTATATTCACATTAGGTTGGGATTTTTTATACCCATAAACCACAACCTGTAATTTTTTTTGGATAATTCAGAAAAATAAAAGTCTCTCCAAGACTTACTTTTTACAATCCAACACTCTTAAAATACTGCATATTTTAAGATAGAAATATGACAAAGCTTTTAGAGCTTCATGGATTTTTTCATCCAAATAAACATCATAGTAGTTGCAATTTAGCCTTTATTTTACTGTCCACAGTGGTTTTTAACAATCTACTGAGAACATAATATCCTAGTTTTAGGAAAAGGCTTTTTATTTGCAATTTTGATAATCAGGAGTGGATAACACTAAACCATGCATCCTGGAAAAAATCAAAAGTGGATTTGGAGAACTTCCAGCCAACTGTGACTACATTGCACACAGTGCCAGAGATCTGCTAGACTGCCTTCATAACATCCATGTAGACAAGGGAAACTCTATAGGATATTGGGATACACTATAGCATGTCTATAGAGTAGGATATTATAGGGTAACCTGGGAACTTCAGGCTGGGGAATGTTTCATCTCTTGTAGGATGGAAGGGTTTGTAACCAGGAATATGGTCACTGAGTCTGTGGAGAAAGTCTGCTGGGAAAGTGACAGTGAGGTTTTTGCAATGGAAGTCCTGGTCACCAATTCCATGGCATTATAAGAGATATCAATAATCATGTAGATAAGGAGCATCAGATAGACATAATACGTTTGGATATTGAAAAACCCTAGACAGAGTTCCATGCTAAAAATCAACCAGAAACTATGTTACCATGAATTGGAGAAAAGTTACTTGCCTTGTCAGAGATTTATTTCTCTTGTATAGATTGAAAATTCCTTAAAGAATAGGAAGAAAAGTCCTAAAGATCAAATATTATAATAAGGACAAATCACAGGTTAGGTCACCAGTAAATCACCTTTGAGCCTGGCTTTATTCAATATTTTTACCCAAAGGCTTTTATATAGATTATTAAGCTCTTTCAGGTAGTCAAACGCCAAAAAATATGCCAGTCAAATGACAAATAGCAGAGAATCTCAGAGAATGGGACATGCGAGTAAAAAAACTGGCAAATGAGCTGCAGTGTAGAGGAAGGTAAGGTAATACATGTGACAAAATAACCTAAAACACATCCACGTAATGCTGAACTTGGAACTGACAGACCCAGCTCTGGAAAATGATCTGTCAGTTTTCTGAAATAATCTGCTCAGTGTTCAGTTGCAGCCAAAAGAACCAACAAAATGCTGGGTATCATGAGAAAGGATACTGAGGATGAGACAGATGGTGTCATTTTGCTGCTATATAAAGGCTTGGTACAGTGACTTCTTAAACACAGCACACAGTTCTGGTCCAGTTACTCAAAGTCTTGTAATTAAAAAAAAGATAACACGACATGTATACAGAGCCAATAATACATGTTTGCTCAAGTGCTGTTTTAACAGTCTAAATGTCCAAATTACCTAATTAATGAAGAACAGCCTTATTAGTAGTATGGCTAAAATTGTTAGACAAAAATCCCTTCCTATCCATCTACTCCTTTTCTCTGGTGTTATGCTTACTCTTCCTATGCATTTCCAGTGTTAATTTCAACAGTTTCAGTCTTCTTTTTAGAAAAATGGGATGGGGAAGGTTTACAATTGGTCATCAGCTTCCTGAGTTCTTCAGAGGCATGTGATTTTCTTAGGGTATGGTTCTTCCTCTTCTGAACTGGATTTCTTTGGGTTATTTGAATGTACAGCCTGCTCCCTTATCACCCTGGGTCTGGCCATGTGCCTGGTAAAGACCAAGAGGGCAGTCCAGAAAGCGATATTTATTAATCCAGCCACATGAAACACATTTTTTTCCCCCACAGGATACTTGGAAGTAGGCTGGTTTGCTCTTTTACACTTTCATTTGACATGCTGAAGATATTGTTCAGGTTCCAATTACCTTTAGCTAGGGTTGTATCTCGATTGTTCTGATCCTTGTTCTAGGCAGGAACAGCATAATAACATTTTTCTCAATTATTTAATGAGTTTTTTTAGAATTGCATTGATGAGATAATTTCTTAATTTAAAGGTATTAATGCAAATAACCCCCACCCTTAATTTAAAACCCAACATATTTTCAGCTGGGGACATATAAGATGTATGCCAATCTGATTGCTTATTTACTTTTTCTGTCCTTTGGGTTGCTGATTTTTTGAGTTTTCTCCCTTTTATTGGACTAGTGAAATTGGGATTGTTTTGCACAAATTAGCAATGAATCCAAGAGTTAGATCTATTTCCTTAACTGTTAAAAATAAATGGAGATGCCTGGAAACTGAAGACAATGTGGCGTATCAAATGCCAATAGTGTTAGAGTCCAACATAAGAGCATACAAATGCCCCAACATAGGACCTTAATGCTTAGGTATTTCGTATTAACTATTTTTATGAATAAAAAATATTAAAAGAGGACATTTAATAAATAAAACTATATCACATTTAATGTGATGATTCCAGTTTCTTAGTTTCATATACCTTCTACACCCGGATTCACCACTTTACACTCAATCCCGCATGCATAGATGGGCTTTTAGGGGCTATCCCAGGAATTCATAAGTAGTGCCTTTAATGCATCAGTGTAGCAGTCACTGAGTAAAATGTGCAAAACTTTACATTGCTGGGGAAGCTCAAAGAAGTTTAGAGAAAGGCCTTGATCCCACAATTTGCAGTTTCAGGCTGTAAGGGTCAAGATCAATGGCACCTTCTTACAGTGCAGCTTCAGCAGCCTCAGGACTGTCATTTAAGCCCATTTTTAAGACCTTACTCCACTCACTTCTTGATCACCTTTCTAAAGGGGAAGGGCGAAACCAGCTGGGATTGGCAATGTTTATTCAGTGCTTTATGCTGTGTTTCACTAATTTGTTCTGTAAAACACAAAATGAAACTTGTTCATCAGTAATTGAGATGGATCAAATGGCAAGGACAACAAATTGATCCATCCAGGAATCTGATTCATCACTTTGCTGTTGTAGAGGTTACAATGTGCACTTATTTATCCAGCCAGCCTGTGAGAAGATAAAACTGTCATGGGAAAACCTTGAGGCTGGATAAACAGCAAGCAACCTAGTTACTTATTCAATCTTGTCAATGTCCTTCCTTCATCTTTTTTAAAGATGTGGCAAGCATTATGTTAAAAACAAGTGCTGCATATAAAATTCTGAGATTGGAAACATTTGAAATAGAGAATGTCATCCTGTTTCAATATCATATTATCAATTTATTTATTTAGGTTAACAAGAACCTCAATCTCTTAAAGATATTAGGATGTTCCCAGTTTTATGTATGTGAGAAGATTCAATTCTTTAATGAGCAAATAAAGTGAAAAAAACTGTGGTCACATTTCTATGCTTAAGGTTCTGTTATGGGAAAAAAGGCAGATAGTAACGGTGATAAGGAAATTCTGTGAATTTTTAAAGGTAAAATGTAACAAACCAGATCATGGTGATAAATAGTTAAAATGGTGGTATTCATAACAATAACATACTGAATATTATCTGTCAACAGCTAGAATTCCTTATGTTGTATGTTTATAAACGTATACACACCCAAAAAGAAACTTCATTAGAAGAGTGAAGATAGAAGCAAACTTTATGAGAGCTCTTCTGCAAGTCAAGTAGTTTCATGAGCACCAGGACTAATGAAGCCTGGTTTCCTATAGATTTGTGTCTCAGGGTTGATTTGTGAGCCATGACTGAAGAGTTCCTTGCAGCAGGGACACATTAAAGAGGTCTGCTGGAGTGGATTCTTTCTAGTCTCATAAATACTGAAGTCCTGCCACAAGTTCTGCCTTACCTGGGTGAATAACGGAAAACATACATGATCATCCCTCTTGGGCCACTTCTAGACCCAAACTTGCAAAAGCTTAATAGCAATGAGACCTCTACTTCTTTCTGACAGCTTGTTTGAAATAAATTTTTAATAGTTAGGTGGTAGAGAGTGAAGAGATAAAGATATAAATTGCTGCTTTTGCACACCTGTACATGAATATATTGTAACAAACCCCAGTAAAACCATATCAATACCTTCTATTGTTTTTCTTTGAATATGTACTTATGCCAGAGAGATTCATTCATCCTATGCAATGTGTGTTGCTCTCCTAAGTTTAATTTGCTCCTCTTTTTCCAGTTAGGCAAGAGCAATATATTGGCTGTTCCTGTGGTGTAACTGCATGAGACAATTTAAGTTTCACTGCGTGATATATTTCTCTCACAATTTGAAATAGATACTCATAGAAAAAGAAGATTCCAAATAGTTTTATCAGGTGAGGGAGGTATGTTTGAAAGTGGCGGGGAGGGTGTGTGTGTGGAAATCAATGTGCTGTCTGGCACTCACCAGTTCTGCTTTTGAAAAATCACCTCTTCAGGGGACTGGGATCACAGAGGACTGTTATCCTACCATATTGGTGGGGGGAAAGGGAAAATGCTGCAGAACTTTTACATATTTGTGGAAGTGCACAATTTTAGCATGTGGAAATATTGTACTCGTTATTTATTACCCACCTGTGTTGAAATACAAAGGAAAAAGGGGCATGTTTAATTTTTTCCTTTACTGCTCAGGAGGTGTGAAGAGTGTTTTAGTGGAGGAGGGGATATTTATTATTAGCCTAGAATTTCATAAAACAAAATTAAAATCCATCTGGAGAATAATGGCACTGAAATCTTTATACCAAAATCGCTATTTTCCCATTTTTTTTCTTAAAATTCCAAAACAACTGTCATCTCCTGAGATAAATGGGCATGTCTACCCATTTCTGCTCCCCTCTCACTCCCCCAGTACAGTTGCCTTTGTTACTGATTTCTGTTTGTCCCTTGTTCAGGCACTTATTCCTGAGCTGCACAGATTTCCAGTCCCATTTGCAGCTAATAAAACCTTGACTAAAAGCTGACTAGCCACTTGAAGTATTCACAAAATTTTATTAATTGAGTCTTTTGTATATGTGACAAAAATGAGACTACATTCTTTTCACATTCTGTTTCCTTTGTAGAGATGACTGCGATTTTTCTGTATAAAATGCAACACTGTTAATTTCCTTCATGAAGGCAGTTTGGAATCTCACAAACAGAAATTCATGCTCAAAAGGAAAAGTTCCATAATTAGGTTCTATTTCTGATCTGTTAAATCACTTCAGGAAGGAGAAAACATCACCCCATCATCAATTTCAGCAAGGGCATCATGTAACTTTACCAATACAGAGCAAACAGAATGGTACAAAATACCACTTACAGAATAGCCATATATCTTTGATCCTATGATGAAAATTAGTGATTTTTAAAGGTTCTCCTTACCTCCAAAATATTGTTTTCTATCCTAAAGAGCAGGGAAAATGAATATAAATCTGCACAGACATGACAGTCAAGTGAATTTTATTTTTTTTTTCCTCAATGATAGTCAACTATTGAATAATAATTTGTGACAGATTCTCTTGTTTTTCGTGGTTTTATACATTTGTTTTATTCTAGTATGAGGCTTTCTGGGAACAATTACACATGAACCAGAGGAGGTGAATTTAATTTTTATGCTCTGGACTTGCATAATGTTTTCATTATGATTTATTCTAATTGAATCACAAGCCATAAATCTTTTCTTCAAGGGAATCACATTCTTTGCAGATTGATAATTATAACCTTATCTGTCAGATATATCTTAATGTCTAAATAATACCATAAAAATGCAAACCAAATCATTTTGGAAGAAGCTTAGCCTTCATGTTCGTAACTCGGAAATGCTCAAAACCTTTACTTCAACTGATTGAAGCAGTAAAGTCAGGGAAAAAAAAAAAAAAAAAAACAACAAAACCCCCCCAACCACAACAGGTTTTTAAACACTCCATTTGTTATCCGAGGTATAACTACTCCAGATATTAAACAAGTGTTACACAGAAAGCAAAGTGTGACATTTTATATTATGTTTAGCTTCAGATTTTACATAAGATGGTTTGCGATGGATTTTATTGTTCTTGTTTGCCAGGTCACTAACCCATTACAATTCTTCAGTCCTAATAGTGGTTAAGTAAACTTCTCCCCCCCTTTTTTTTTTTTTTTTTTTTTTTTGGCTATTTGATTTGTACTTTCTCAAAGTTATTTGTAAAATATGCTAATACCAATTGTAAAAGCAAAAGAATTTTATGCTTGGACTATTCTAGGATCAATGTAGATGTACATTAATTGTAAGTTAACAATCCTAGTCCTTAGCCGTCTGGGGCCTTATCCAAAGCTTGCTGACGTCAATGGGAACCTTTCCACTCCCTCCATTTTGGCTCAGGTCCTAAAGTTCTGTGGCAAAATATAATGTTGTGAACTAAGCTGTCACAAAAAAAATGTACTGCAACTCTTCAAATCTCAAAATAGCAGTGTACAGAATTCACAGTAAGAATTGTAATGCTATTCTGAGATGATCAAGCAGAAAGAATACTGCTGCTTTTATCTCCAAATTACTGGTTTTCCTCTATAGAATAAAATAACCTGTCTCAGTCACGTATGTTCTATATAGGGAGAACAAATTCACTTTAAAAGTGTTCCATGATGCTGCTTTTTAAGCAATTCTAATGAGATTAGGAATGTTGAAAAGGTGATGAAATAATTTTTGTGCTTCTCAATAGTAGATTCAGTAGAAGAATTAAGCCAAATACTTCTCTATTCAGTTGCCATAGAGTCATTTCACCAAAGTAACATGAAATTTTCCCCTCACTGTTTCTGAGTAAAATGATTCATGCAGTCAGAGAATTTAAGGATAGCATGGATTATTCAGAATTTAGTTTTCTGAATACTATACTGTTTTGTATAGAAATTCCTGCTTATAGCTTTTTTGTTCATTGGAACTTTTTAATGACTCGTCTGGATCCGTGTTCAAAGTAACAAGGCTCATTGCATTATCTTGATACTTGTAATCTAACATGGCTTTGCTGTTGCATCAGCAACTAATAATTAATAGTAATTGTTCTGTATTAAAGATGAAACAGGGATACACTGAAAAGGTCATAAAAGATAATCACACCTCACATAATATATAGAATGATAGCTTGTTAATGTTGTAACATGAAGCTTACAAAAATGTAACCTGTTTGGCTCACTCTGTGACTACACTTATACATATCTGGCTTTCACGAAAGACAGAACAGATATTCATTGGGAAATGAAGCACTGTGGGTTGAAAACATTTTAAGTGAGGCATTCTTGTCTGACATTATGGTAGTTTTGAAAAACCTGTACTAAAATTGCATTTGCTAATAGCTATGGGATTTATCACATTTCTTTCCACTTTGGAATTGCTGCCTTTTGGAGTCAATGAGTAACTAAAACATGATACTTAACCATAGTTAAGAAACTTGCAATCCTCTGGGCTGGTAAAGAATTATTTCAAGAACTTCAAGCATTGTTTTATCCACAGGAATGTAATTTTACCTAATTTAGCAAGCTTGGAAGGATAACACTGAAAATGGGCAATGTTACACAATGGATTTTGGGGGGAAAACAAGGTTGGGCTCTCAAGTTTCTGCGTGATTTAGGAATCTGACATAAGGCTCACATTTTCTACCAATAGAGACAGGTGGAGTGAAAGAACTAAACACTGCACAATATAACCTGGCATCGTTCTGCACACAAGCTGTGAATCACAAGGCACTATATAAACCACTTTTAATTAAAGTTCATTATTCTCCACTCATCCGACAGTACAAGAAACTATTGTTTCAGGGCATGATTCACTCACTTTCTACATGAAGGTAAACAAAACTGAAAGGTTTGGTAAAAAGTTCAATAATAGCAAATAAGGAGGCACATTCCCATGAGAAAAGAGATTTCCTGTGAATATTCCTTTTTTTTTTTTTTTCTGTTTTAGGGAGAAGGTTTTTTTGCAAGACTGTTCATTCACAAGCTGTGTGAGTTATATATAGCTGTATTTACTGCTATGATAACACCTCAGCAAGCACTTTTTTCTTTGCACATCTAAGCCTGTCTGGCCCTTTTTAGGCTACAAATTGCTCTGCTGCAGCTGTTAAATGTGACCAGTTTGTCTCTCACACACTCTCCGCTCAGAAGTGCAAACTCTTTCTTTAGAATTTCCCTGAGATAGCAGGCATCAGTAAATTTGAAATAGGGACACAGTGCCTCAGAAAGGGATGCTACCGATAAAGTAGAAAAGGGATTATGGATATGAAATTTTGCTTCCATAAATACTACAAAATAATAATTAATTTACCTAGTTTCTAATGGAAACAATGTAAATACAGGTTTATGGCTTTCAGAGAAGGTCCAGAAATGCTTCAGCACTTGTGATTTTCAAGTATATCCACAGAAGTCTGTTTTCAGAAATATCTTTCAGTGTGTTTTGATTCTGCAAGTAAGAACTTTTAAGGATCCAGTGTGGTGCAATAAAAAAGTAAAAAAAAAACAAATATGATACAGAAATAGTTCTTTACATAAGAATGTTTATCCTTTTTTAAAACAAACAAAACCCTTAAAAAAAAAAAAAAACAACAACTTGAAAGGATAATCACAGTTTAAAGGACAGGCATTTGTTTGGGTCAATTAAGTTAGAAGACTACATGATTAACTGTTTTGGTTGGGGTTTTTTTCACTTATTTTCAATTTATGTGATAAAACTAAGCTCTAAAACTAAGATTTAAAATTAAGAGTTTTGAAATTGAAAAGTTCTTTTTAAATGATGTCTTAATATTGCTGAAAATTCATAGGCATTAAGGATGCCCTTTTCCCCTGGGAGAGGACAAACTCATGCTGAATTCATTCTGTTTCTAACCAGCAGAAGTGCATTGGCTTTTGTTTGTTTAATCCTGATTTAGGTGGTTTTATCCAAGATTATGGGCATGTCCTTAAAAAATAGAACTGCAAGTAAATTTAAAGCTCTAATTTGAAAAGTAAACACTAACAGTTGAAAGCACAGATATAACAATTATGGATTCTATAGATGTGGAGTAATGGTCTATGAATCTCTAGCTAATCAAATATGACAAGCCTCAACTCTTAAAGTATGCAGCATTGAATATACAATATATTTATTTGCATTCCCAGGCTCTGTAAGTCAAACTACAGAAAAATCACTGCTTATTTTTTGACTGCCTTTTGTTTCCAGCTAGCTGCCAGCATACAAAATCAACTCTTGATTGCTTTGCTTGATGTTCCATTTGTTTTTAATCTTTCAATGAACAGCAGTGTACATGCAAGGTAATGTGAGGAAAGCACTTCAGTGATTTCACTGTGTTATGAAATGTGAGGTTAAAAAAGCATTACAGAAAACATTTGCCTATTTTGTGGGATGATAGAGTGATTTTAAAATCACGAGCCTTTTGGTGAAAATAGCAGTATTGTATGTGTCAGTGTTACTTTTATTGCCAAAGAGCTAAATATAAAAAACATTATTTTCACTGTAATGAGTTTGAGTCTTAATATGTACTTAATTTATAAACAGAAATATATGTCTTTGATGAACACTCTTGATGGGTAAGATTAGCAGCATCTTGAATATTTTTTTTTAATGATGTGGAATAAAACTCCATTTTATAATGGGAGATTCTAAATTGGCAGCATTGTAATTTTTAGTTGCAGACTGTCTAGTGGTCTGACTGAATATCAGAGTCACAGATTTGCAGAGTACTCTGAGCTGGAATAGACCCACAAGGATCATGGTGTCCAACTCTCAATGCATTGGAGAGAGTCTTTTGCATTTGTATCCAAAACCAATAGCCCAGTTGGGATGGTAGTTTGGATATGAGATTAGAGCATCAGTTTGATGGTGTTTTGAGCATTACACACAAAATACCTCTGAGAATTTTAAACAAATTTCATTTTAAACAAATTTCTTCCATCTTCTGAGATTTCTTTTAAAATAAATTCTGGCCTTGTTTTAAAATTTAGTTACTGGTCAAGGTCTGAAAGGATGGTATTCTAAAAAAATTTCTTAATCTAATTGAAAACTGTTGGGAAAGATCAAGTTTCTATAAATCTCATATAGGAATATTTTCTTTTCTTTTTTTTTTCTTAATGAAATCTGAGATTCAGCATGGGGTAGAAGATTAATATGATATAAAGAAAACTAGGTAGATTTTAGAAAGACTTTCAAGAGCCAGTGTGTGAAGGAAGAAAAGTAATAAAATATTGTATCTTTGCAAGCAGAAGTTAAACCTGAATAAAGAATAAATTTAAAATATTCTTGTGGTGCAAATCAAATTTTTCAAACATGTTTAACACTAAAAGATAGATCATGTTTGAAGTGAAAGGCTCAATATGTTCTGAGTCATCCAGGCTCTTGTCAAGAGCCCAAAGTGATGAAATATGACAACAGCTGAACTTTGGTGCAGGGGCTTATTTATCGCTGTCCGTGGTGCTGTTGGACAGAGGCTGAACATGTCAACTGGAACGATGGTAATTTCACTGTTAAGAGCAGTTGTTCTCATTTTCATAAATATATTATGAAGATGATATTCAAATACATAATATATTCCCATCACAATATGTCATTCCCTTTCTCTTAATTCTTTTTGTCTCAAGCATACTGCCAGACACAGCATTAATTCTGTATATTCACAACACTGATTCTTTATGAAAATGTCTAATTTTTCAATGGGAATGCTTTTAAGGGTAACTATTAAAACCAAATTTATGTCTTAGTAAATGTTATGGCTTTTATAAAACATAGTATATTCCTCCTGAACAAGAAGGAGAAGGCAAGAAGAGGCGAAAGATGAGTACTTGGAAGGGAGTTAAGTAAATGGAGACTGAAAAGAGGGAGATACACACAGTAAAATGCATAAGAAAGAGGGGAAAAGAAAATAGAAAATAAAATCTAGAGATGACGACATAACAATGAAATTCTAGTATAATAAAATGAAGAAAACAAGAGAGTGCACTCCTGTGTCTAAGTGCCACATTCTACTAGTTTTACTTTTTTTTCCAGTAGAACCAATCTCAATATCTCTTCATCAATATCACCTGTCAATACTACATCTCTGTGCCATGTTTTAGTTGATACTTTTGTCCCTTTTAATTTTCTCCCTGGTCTTTTCTACCAACTATTGCCCTAAGACAGGTTAGCTCTTCATGAGAATTTCTTGCCATGTGACAAATTTGGACAAAAATACACTTATGTAAACACTAGACTTTCAGTGAGTTTGGGCATGTTGGTTATATACACCAGTCACCATTCTCATGGTGATGAAACAGATGAGGGCTCAGGCTCAGAAGGAAACAGCTCAGAGTGATATGGGTATGTTGTCCAGAGAGCCTGGTATGTAGTGCTCTTGGAAATTCTTTCTTACTGCCCATCTCTTTTGTTTGCCAAGATTATGGTTGCAGCAAGTTTCTTCTGAATGTCTGAGTTTCTTCTAACACTGTGAGAAAGAGACCAAACCTTTCAGCTGAGGGACTTTCCCAAACCAAATCAGATAATGAGACTTCAGTACAAGCTTGTGCTGATTTGTCCAGCCTACAACAAGTTCATGAGTGTTGTGGATTACTCATATGTACATTTTTCTTTCTAAAACCTATCACTATTTCACTTTGGATTCTTAAAATATATCTTACTGATTTGATGGCTGAAATCCATTTTTATACCCTTTGTGATCCTCACTGTCTTATATCAATGAGCACTATGAGTAACAGCTTATTTATTTTTCCCACTAGCCTAATTTTATGGTTTATGTCTTTTGGATGCAAATCTTGCTAGCATGATGTTCTCTTTTAGTTTTTTAGAAGCAAGCAATTCAGAATGTGGAACATTAGAAGGCTTAAGGTTAGGTACATGTCACATTTATAAGATCTACTTTTCCTTTGGAACAGCTCAATTTTTATTAGATTTTGTGAAGCACTTGAAGCCATTTGAGCCCTACATAACACAGCTGCACACTACCTATAAAATCAGGAGATAAATGGAACTGGTTACAAATACTGCAAATTACATTCTGATATAAAATTGATCTCTCTCAAATTAAATTATTAAAATCTTGTAACCTTTCAAATGTTTACAAGGACATGTAGAACAATAGGCTATTTGAAAGCATTACATTACTGAAAAATGTATTTCTACCATTCCTTACTGGAAACCAGAGCTAAAGACTTCCCTGAAAATCACACCAGTAATATCTTTAGGATTCTTTTAAAATGTTTCTATATATTACTGATTTGAATATTTGTAAAATGGAAGGAAATGTATTTATTGTATATTGTGAGAGCAGAGTATCTCAGAATTTGTGGATGGTTTACGCTCCCTGAACTGTATTGCATTTTACACTATGTAATTGTGACATGAATCAAGCAGTGAAGTGTGGCATTAATAAAAATTTGTTACTGTATTGTCCATTTTGTATTGCAGTGTTTGGTCTCAGAGGTTCTCATTATAGAAACTGTACAAAGGCTTTGTTTTCCCTGCCATTTATTCTTCTAAAGCTATTAATTTTGAAGAAAAGCTGCTAAACAAAAGTGAGAGTGCTTAGACATTTTTTGAGGCTAGGTAGCCCAGATGGTAGCCAGTTCTGAGTTATGGCAGTTTCCTGAGTATCAAAGTCAATGCTTGAAGCACAAAAAGAAAGCTGTTAAACATTTTACATTCTTGTGAGACATTCAAAAGACAGACACACCTGACACATTTGACAGTATCAGGGGAAGTAGCAAATGTGCTGAAAAAATTTGTCTGAGAAAGCAAGGGACACCATGGAGTTTGCCTCCATCTCTTCACAAGGAAACATAATTTGGGAGTGTTTTGTATATTAAAAATGTTAAAACAATGCCTAATTTTGCTTTATCACTTTCTTCTCAGAACAGTTACTTACCTCCAAGAACACCAGGTTTGCTGAAACTCATCAAAATGACAATATTATTAAGGACCAAATTCTCACACCATTTTCCTTCCTAAGGTTATTTGTTGATTCAGTGGAAATACTGGTTTTTTCCACTATCCAGAAGACAACCTACGTAGATGTTATCTGTCAGTCATTTACCAAATGTTTCCAGAGGAGAACATAAGTGCAGTACTATTTGTTGATTCACTCTCTGACATTGAGAAGGATGGGTTAAGAGGTGACAAGCAAAACTGTGTATAACATCAGAAATAGTGAAAGAATAAATAGAAATGGTATTTGAATCCAGACGAAATAGCCTGCAGTGAGATTGAAATCATCAAACTCATAGTTGTCTTGCCTGATGAAGCTGTCCTTGACAACACATAGAAAGTTGCTTGCAGACTAGGCTGGCATTTCAGCATAGAGAGGAATATCACAGAAAAAGTGAATTTGTCCAGTCCAGATAAGGCTGGATATGATCAGGGGAGATAAGCAGGAAAAATGTGGAATGAAAAGGGAGAGGGGAAATTGTTGAAACAAAACAAAACAAATTAGAAATTTGATGGCTATTCTAGGAGAAAATTAGTTTTAATAATAACTGTCAGAAACCTTTAGTGTACCTATGTAGCTCAAATCTGAATTTACAACTGAAGCTGAAGAAAAACTGAATGTGGCTTGAGTACATATTTCAAGAGGAATGTTTTCTCCCATTAAGATGCTATGTGATTTGCCCCACATTAACTCCTTCATATGAAATACCTGAATTATTTTTATTCTCTGCCACTTGACAGTACTTCTGTGAGGCAGAAAAAAAGTGAAGAAAATAAATTTACTAGTGAAAACTCTTCACTCTGAAGGAAGCAGTAGTTTTGCTCTCAATTCAGTGGAGCTAGCTGTGAATTGATCCTTTTTCTTAGTTTGTGCTGAGAAGCAAAACTAGGGGTTTGAGTATTAAAAGAAAAAATCACTGGTACAGATAACTAACATGAAGAATTCCAGCTGCTTTTGTAGTGATTAGGGGATTGAATGTAACAGGTCTTTAATGTAAAGATAGACAGTGTCATTATCCCATTCCCATATTCCCTTGCATGGGAAATAGTGGTTGGTAACTGTCAAAAACTGTTATGACTTTACATGAGATGATCTTCCAACTGAAGGTTTTCTTATCCTGTTTTATCTGGAGTGAAGTTGTGCTGTGCAGTGATTTAATGTTGCCTCCCATAACAGAATATGGACAGATACATAATTTTCATCAGTCCTGCATTGCATTTCAATCATAATTTAACATAATTAAGAAAGTTCTGCCTTTCGTGTGAATTCCTTCATGTTCAAAATTGAAGAATTAGTAAATTTTATCATTCCTCAAATATCAAGTATTGGAAAAGGATTAAAAAGATGCTTAATGCAGAATAACTCTTTAATTGAATGATCAATGTCCTTTATGATTTACTGATTTTTGAGTGTGTTTGTGTTGGTTTGAGCACTTCTGGGTAGCAAGGAGAGTTTTACATGCATTTTAATGTAAAAGAGACATTGTAATATCTCATCTGAATTCTAGAGAGAATGTATGCTTAACCATTTTTTTTTTTAATTCACCGTATTCATATATTTGTGCTTGACAACAAAAATATATTCCTGCTTGACATTAAAACAAAATATATTCATTTGCATACTATGGCATTTTTTTAAACTTAAAAAAACCTATGCAGTCTGTTTTCTAGCTCAGCAGATATCCTGTGCTTGTAGTATAAACAAGAAATATAAATATATTTAGTCTTATTTAACTTAATCATTGTTTCTTCTGCAGAGATTAACTTTGATTCATGCTCAAAAACAAAGGTGACATAACCACCCTTCATGTATTTTCTTTAATACACAACAAAATTGTTAAATCTTGTTTCTAGTAAAGAGAATTGCTACAAATATGACCAGATATAAGTGAACATATAAAGACCTTTAAAAGTGTGCTAGTCAGGAGGGAATTTCAGCCTTCTTCTAAAACTGCAACAATGTGGGGAGGAGAAAATTACTTATGAAATAATAATATATTTATATGTAAATAATACGATTTTATTATCTCTTATTATTCCTTCTAAGGAAGAACAGTGCTCAGAATGTTATCAAACTGATGGTGTCTCATTAGCAAAACAGGATTGTAGGAAAAGCTTTAAACACTATCTCCACCTTAGCTTCCCATAGTGAAGGGGCTCAGAAATTGGCTAATTTTCAAGAGAGACTTAAGCACAATATAGATGAGTAAGCAATTAATGAGCAAGTAACTCCTCCTGAACTATGCTGTTCTGAGTGGCGGAAGTGCCCTTGTTACAACAGGAGACAGAAAAGCTTTGTAATGCAGAAGGTCTCTCAAATCTGTCTGTAGCACAATATTCATAGCAAACTTTACAATGCATGGGTAAATGATCAACCTAATTACATTTCTTGTATCCATCCTAGAAGCCTCATTGTTTCCTTCTGTTCCTCCATCTGTCTTTGCCCATCTGTTTTCTCTTATGATTGGCCTGTGAGGTCTTTGGGGCAGGGGTTGTTTTGATCTGTGATATCTAAGGGGATCCTGCTTTACAACTGGGAATGATAAGCAAAACAATAAAATAGATATTTCATAGCTGAACTTGCATATGTAAGAAACGGAACTATCTGTAAGTTATAAATACTTGGAAACCTGAAAACTTCAGATTTCCAGCTAATTAAGGGATCCTCTTTAGCATACAGATAAATTCTGATACCTGTTTAACCTGTCTGTTAATAATCCCTTGTATTTTTTCCTATGTCAGAAATGCAAAGTTCTTTATTTCAGGATTTGCATCATCTGTGCCACCTACCTCTTTGTATGTATGTTAATTTGTAGGTCCTACAACAATACTCCTAAATTGTCTAGTTAGATTTCCCTGTGCATGAGTTTCACGCATAAATTCTTTAAGATTTCAGTAACATGAAAGATGCCAGAGGAAAGTTTAAGTGTTCATAATGGAAGCAAGAACAGTTGGAGTTTTGAGTTTCTGACAGAGGCCAACTTGTAGAAATCCAGATTGTGGGACAGTAAACAAGAAAGCTTAGTCCACAGCAAAGTAATTTTTGCCTACCTTACTCTTCAGTGTAAGGTATTTATAATAAGACAGATTATGTCATTTTTGGTTTGGGCTAGGCATATCTGTAGGAACAATTTCCATGTCTGCTTCAATAATCAAAATATATTGCATACCCCAGGCCTGTTATCTATTGCTATTGACATTTGGTGACTACTAATGGTAATCTTCTGGTTGTAGCAATTGCATGTGTTTAACCTTATCTAAGAGCAATGACATCTATAATTTATTTATTACATAGTCATTTTTACATGGGCTTTTTTTTCAATTTTTTGAAACTCCATGTCAAAATGTGCTTTGTCAAATCTCTGGAAGGATCTAATATATATTTCTAATCTTAAATATATAAGAGTTGTTTCTATAAGAAGCACAGGAGAGGCTTATCTCAACAGTGAGGGGATGCTTTCCACAATGCACATGGGAGTCCTCATCCCTTGGTATTGCAATTTATAGGACATGCACGCTTGTATTTTCTTGTGCACTCTGGCTTTCCTTCTGATCGAAAGGAGCGTGCACCCAGCAGTGGTTCACACCTAGCTATGTTTTAACAACTAGTCATGGCAAGGCAAGAATGCAGGCAGCAGGGCTTCAATTCACATGGATTTCTTGACACTTGGTAGTGAGATGGTCTGCATTTCCCACTTCTGCCTTGGAAGTTTTT
The DNA here is from genome assembly GCA_035583235.1 of Hafferia zeledoni. Taxonomy (NCBI): domain Eukaryota; kingdom Metazoa; phylum Chordata; class Aves; order Passeriformes; family Thamnophilidae; genus Hafferia; species Hafferia zeledoni. The sequence goes on from JAWWEV010000001.1 coordinate 14,213,758, forward strand.
GAGCGCTTTAAGTTATACAACGCTAAATAACTTAAATAATCGAGAAAGGATCACAGCCAGACATTGTTTTAAGCATGGAACTTAAAATATTTCCAAGCAGTGGCCAGAGAAGCAGTAGGTCCTGAAGGAGACAAGAAAATATTTCGCTAGTGTCCTGTAAGCTTGCAAGAAGCAATCACATGGTATAGTCAGGAAAAAAAAAAAAAAAATTAAAAAAAAAAATTACAGTTTGTCCAGTATATAAGAATAACTTCTAGGAAGTTTTAATCCAAAGGTATTCAGAGTCATGGAAGAGGATTTTAGCCATTCCCAGTTCAGTATGCATGAATAGGATAAATAAGTGAAAGCAAGGCTGGAACAAAAGGCCACTTTTGCTGTATGTGTGGTAGTGACAGATCATTGTAATGAAAAGAGCATTGTTAGTAATAGAAAACAAAGGAAATAGATTCACAATGTACTATATATATATTCCATCACTGTCCCCAAAGTTTTATCAGAAAATATATTTTTTTATGTATAAAACAAAAAAACACAAGAAAGTGACTTAATTACCTGAGCTGTTTCTTTTCTTTTTTTTTCCCCCCCCCTCTGGTCACACTATTTCAGATGGGTCTTTGTAGTGCATATAGGATTCTACTTCCTTTTTTAATCCACCTGCTTTTCCATAAGTATGTAGGAAGTAAATTATAACTGATAGATTTTTTTTGGTGGGAGAAAATCCCCAAAAAAGTACAACAAAAGAAAAAACCCACCCAAAAACCAACAAAAACCCCCAAAATAAAACCATAAAACTCCAAACCAAATAGGAGAATAGCTGAGTTTTAATGAAATTAGGAAAAAACCCTTTATATTCCATACAAAAGCAAGACATTCACTGATGAGCTGATTTCTACCAGAAAGGAAAATACAACTCTATTTAGGCATCTGTATTTTTTTATGTAGAAGCTTGTAAAGAAAACCACAAAAAATCATTTTAATCCTACTTTAAGAAAGATGGGTAGAAACAACCATTAGCTTATAGCAAATGTAAGTGATTAGAGATAAAATAAACAACTGAAAATTATTCTTTCACTTCTAGCTCTCTGGGCCTCAGTGATTTGTGTAACAGTGCATTCTAGCCTTGTTAGTCATGACGGATGCTATCCACAGTGACTCAAAAAGAATTGAACCTGTCATAATTAATTCAAGATGTTGAAGACATAAACTCATAATGAATAATTTATTTCAATTCACTTTATGATTTGTTTATGAATAATCATGTACTATCTGGAATTAATTAGTTGGTACATGTTTATGAACAACTATTGTCTTTGTATGTTTCATGATTTCATGTCTGTTTAGACTCCTTCAAAGGAAGACAAAAGACATGAGCATGTAAAGACAAAAGCTGAAGAAAGGTGGGTCACAAATATTTCTGATTACTTCCAGAATGTTATTTCAGAATTGACAAGAGGTAAGCAGTGTATCAGTTCATTTCTTTGAGGTGATTATGTGAAAAGAAATATAAATACTAGGCCTTAGTAAAGCAACAAACAGCTAGAGAAGAACCTGTCTTAATGATCTGATTTTAATGTATTTGTACCCCACAAATTTTAATGGAATAATCTGTCATCAAAACTTTATTGTATGTATGGCAACAACCTGCATATTGACAGTGAATGTTTTGAGGATAGGAAACTGAACTTCTAGAAGCCAAACCACTTTTGATGTAAGGTGTGTTTATGTGTCATTTCATTGCTTAGTGTGTTGTCATTCTCAGTCAGAGCTATATTATTATCTGCTTGAAGTTGTACTACACAAGTCACATTTTTTCATGTCATATATTGCAAATAATTTTAAAGGTGTCTTAAAAAAATTATGCAATTTTTTCCACCCAATAAATGTTTATCTTCATAGAAATATGTAAATCCCCTTAGCAGTAGTTAAGGGCATAAAATCTGTTTACATTTCATAGGTTATCTGTATGCACCTCCTCTAACAAAATGGAAACAAAGTTAAATCATACAACAACTGCAAGAATTATTTTGAAGTCTCACAAAGTGTTTATCCAGGAGGTGAAATATTAAATCACTCTGATGAAATCTTATATTAACTTTAGAAAAAAAATTCTTAGTATCACACACATGACAGATGAAAAATAAATTTGATATCTCAGGATTTGTAAAAAGTTTTATATTGTATTCCTAAGCCATTGGACTCTTTCTTTAATGAGGATGGGATAGACAAGTCTGGCTGGGGTTAATGAAGAGCTTAATGATCTCCTGTTTTGATGAAGAGTCCAGGAAGCAGCTGTTGTAAAAGGAGATGTTCTGGTATGAGGTGAGGAGCAGTTGTGGAGCAGTCATGAAAAGAGGATTTTTGTAGACTATTTGACTTAGGAAGGTCATAGGGAAGAGAGAAGAATGGTTGCCAGATGTCTAATTCAGATTTTGGTCAGAGAGGAGGTGTCTGGACTAATTCTGTTTACTTCTGAAGGGCAAGCAGTGGCAAAGGTGCTGGGACTTATGGCATCCTAGAGTACTGTGTAACCTAAAGAGGATAGTATTTGTAATTTCCTGCCTCTCTGAGAGGGAAGAGATATTAAAAGTAGTGTTCCAGCTGTGGCCTAGGGCTCTCTGTGGCTACTTCACATACTGGTAGATGTTCCACAAACCAGGGTACTGTGTCTGCTGCTGATGGAATTATGGACTGTCATGGGTTTGGCCAGGTGGGCTAAATTTAGGCTTTAAAGTTTAAATTAGGCCTGAAATTGTCAGGTGACTTGAGCTAAGCTGAGCTAGCTAACAGGTGACCTCTTTTAGCCAATGATATTGTATTCCATACCATGATACATCATCTCAAAGGGGGTAAAATCCAGTGTGTGGGAGTGGCTTAGTCAATTTCACCATGGCCGAGGTACAGACAGGACCTGTACAACTCTTGCCTAGATAGGCTAAGCCCCTGCTCCTGCTGCCACTACTTGCATTTTGTTTGAGTTCAGGGAAGTAGAAATATTTTGTTGTTATACTTTCCCTTTCTTGATGAATATCTTTTAGAGTGCTTATAGATTTAAAGTAATAGACTTTGTATTAATTGGAGAGTGGGAAGTTATTTTCTTGTTGTGCATAGCTTGTGTAAGTGTGTGTTGTATTATAGTTTTAATTTCCTCTTTTCTGTATAAATATATGTAGTTAGTTTTAAGCATAAACCTAGGTTTTAGGGGTTTTTTTTCCCTCTCCCTTTTCTTTCTCCTTTAGCTAGTTGGGGGGGAAGAACCCTTTCTTCACTCTGTCTCGGACAGTTGGCGTTTTGCCAGCTCAACCCAAGACAGGACTTATACCTGTCACTGTGCACATCTGATGCATCTGGATGTCACCATCTGCTGCAGATGTGAAGAAGATATATTGTTGTTACAGTAAAATGAAAAGTGAGCAATTCAGATCTATAGAAAGCCCTGTGAGACTTAGCTATCAGCCAGAGGCAGCTAAGAGCACAGCTGCTGCTGGCTGATAGGGAGGAGGGTTACTCCCCAAGAATTAACATAGTAGGAATTCACAGGACTATGCAGGTACATGAAAATAGCCAGGATGAAATAATATAAACATGGGACTTGTGAGAGATAGGTTTTAACCAATTGAAGTTTCTAGCGTGGTGGTGTGTAACTCTTTTAGCCAACAAGCTGTTGTCCTAACCCTATATAAACTGTGTGCTACATGTAATAAAATGTCTTCACTATGAATCTCATAGATTGTGTGAAGTCCAGTTTCTCCACCGTTTATTTTTAGTTTACTTTAATATATGGTCCATCTTTTGCAAAGATCAGGTTCTATTGCTATCATTTAGCCATGGTAAATAAAAAGATCCACCAAGACAAACTGAGCAGTGAAGAAGTGCTGTGGGTGTTGACTGTCCTTTTCTGACAGCATACCTGAGCTGGAAGAGCTTGTTCACAGCTCTGCAGGATGTGTTACACAGAGGCTTGTACAGCTGTGGGTGAGTGATGAAGTTCCCTCTGAGAAAAAAAAAAAGCTCTCTAAATCTGTTGTACAATTTTGGATCGTGCTAATAGTGCCTGTGTTGTGCTAGTTTATAGTCCTGCTGGTGTGGCCCTTCTGGATGTGAAGATCAGAGAAGTTAAGGTATGTGAGCTATGAAAGATTTCTTTATTTTGGGGTGTTCAGCTTTTTGTTCAATCACACTGGATTTTAATGAATGACACACATTTTAATGAATAAATCAGTGAATTCACCAAATCAGAAATAACAAGTTCATTGCCAACCACATCCTGGGCTATATCAAGAGAGCTGTGACCAGCAGGTTGAGGGAGGTGTTTTCCCACCCTCTGCTTAGTTCTGGGGAGATTCTACTTGGAGTACTTCCAGCTCAGGGGTCTTCAACATAAGAAGGATGTGGTCCAGGCAGGGCCATGGAAATGATTAGAGGTCTGGAGCACCTCTACTATGAAGACAGCTGAGAGACTTGGGGTTTGTCAGCCTGGAGAAGAGAAGGTTCCAGGAATACATTATAGCACCCTTCCTGTACCTGAAGGGGGCCTACATGAAAGTTGGAGAAAGAACTTTTTGCAAGGGCATGTAGTGATAGGACAAGGGAGAGTGACTTCAAAATGAGAGAGGGTAAGTTTATGTTAGATAATAGGAAGAAATTCTTTACTGTGAGGATGGTGAGACTCTGGAAAATGTTGCCTAGAGAAATTGTGGATGCCGCATCCCTGGCAGTGTTCAAGGCCAGGCTGGATGGGGCTCTGAGCAACCTGGTCTGGTGAGAGGTGTCCCTGCCTATGGCAGGGGGATTGGAAGTAGATGATCTTTAAGGTCCCTTCCACTGTTCCACGGAGTACTGGAAGAAAGACAATGTGATTATTTCTTGTTAAACACCAGTTCCTGAATGTTTATAACAATCTCATTATTCCTCTGGTTGTGCCAAAGAATGTCACTGTCAAATATGTGACTAAAGTTGTGCATACTGCTAAATGACTTTTCACAGATGGATGGTAAATGAAGTTCATGAGGAGTGCCCTTAAACATAAATGATAACATTTGTTTAGGTTAACAAATTTTTATGGAATTCTAAAATACTTTTTAAATACCCTGATGTATGGGCATGTAGTTTTCTGAGTGAGGAAACCACTACGCTTAAAAGTCAAGATGGTTTGAGCCAGATATACTTTTCATGAAGATTTTACCTACTAGGCCATGCAGGGATACTTGCAAAGTTAGTGTGCAACCCTGGATATACCCTGTTGCTAAGGATTTGTATATCTTGATTATGAAAATAGCTGGAGTCTAGCAGTCCTACTACTTCCTTACTACTTTTAGAGAGCCAAAACAAAAAGAATAAAATTTAGGATGCAAGGAAGTTGTAAAGGGTGTTATGAGGATATTTCTGTATCGCAGAATGGTTAGGGTTGGAAGGGATTATTTAGCTCCAACAGCCCTGCCATGGACAGGAACATTTTCCACTAGACCAGTTTACTCAAAGCCCCATCCAACCTGGTCTTGAACATCGTCAGGGTTGAGGAGTCCCCAGCATCTCTGTGCAAGCTGTTCCATTGCCTCACCATCCTCTCAATAAAGAATTTCTTCCAAATATCTAATATAAACCTACTCTCCTTTAGCTGTAATGGCCTTAAGGCCATTACCCTTGTCTAGTCACTACATGCCCATGTAAAAAGTCCCTCTTCAACCTTCATGTAAGCTTCTTTTAAGAAACAGAAGGCTGCTGAAAGGTTTTCCTGGAGCCTTTTCTTCTCCAGGCTGACAAACTCCAACATTCTCAGCCTGTCTTCATAGGAGAGGTGCTCCAGGACTAAGTGATTACCTTAGTGGCTTTCCTCTGGACTCAGTCCATTAGGTTCACATCCTTCTTACGTTGGGAGCCCCACACATGGATGCAGTACTGCAGGTGGAGTCTCACTGGAGTGGAGGAGGAGAATCGCCTCTCTCAACATGCTGGTCAGCCTTCTGTTGACAAAGCCCAGGATGTGGTTGGCTTAGATGCGGGTGATATTTCTAGCCAGTATCAGGAGACCTACAAAATAACTGAAAAATTCTTTTCTCATTTTATTGTAAACTCTTTAATGCTTTTGCTGTATATATATAATGCCCATATCTTTATGCAATTCTTTATTGAGTGCAACAAAAATCCCACAAAAAAAAAAAAAAGTCAACAGGAATTGTAATGGAAGGGGAAAGAAAAGGAAAGAGAAAACACTATTGAATCTCAGATTTTTCTGCTTGTTTTGTCTTGGCAAAAGTTAATTTTCTTCATAGCAGCTTATACGCGGCTGTGTTTTGATTTTGTGCTGAAATCAGTGTTGATAACCCAGGGCTATTTCAGCTGTTGCTGAACAGTGCTCGCACAGAGTCAAGGCCTTTTCAGTTTGTCATACTGTCCCTCAAGTGAGTAAACTAGGGGTGTGCAAGAAGTTGGGAGGAGACACAGCTAGGACACTGAGCCCAACTGACCAAAGGGATATTCTATGCCATAGCATGCTCACTAGTAAAAGCTTGGGGAAGGGGAAACAGAGTGATGATGTTTGTCTTTCCAAATAACCATTACATGTGACAGAGCACTGCTTTCCTGGGAATGACTGAACATCAGCCTGCCCATGGGAAGTGGCAAATGAATTCCTTGTTTTGTATTCCTTGTGTGCACAGCTTTCCTTTACCTATTTTAAACTGTCTTTATCTCGCCCCATGAATTTTTTCACTATCCTTTCAATTCTCTCCCCCATCCCACTGGGGGAGAAAGAGTGAGTGGCTGCATCAGGCTTGCTTGTCAGCTGGGGTTAAATCACGATACTTCCTGTGTCAGGACCCTTGCCCATAATTATTCTTCTTTCTAAATTGGCAAATTTCAATTTTCTTTTTTTTTTGTTTTGTTCAAAGGGTGGGGACTTCTCGCTTTAAAACATGGCTACAAAAGAAAAAAGTAATTATAATTGATTTAACTGAAACTTTATTCATCAATCTATAATGTTGCACTAAAAATAGTTGAAACCGACTTTCTATTTGTATTACTTTAATAAACACTTCAATAGAATATCTTATTAACTTATTAACTTATCTTTTGCTGATATCTTAAGTTAGTTTGAAAGCTGTCTTGAGGATAGTTGAAGTTCAACGATATTTTCTTGTATGGCCCATAGCACAATTCTTTAGGGTTAGGGTTTTTTATGGATAAAATAATTCTCATTTCATAGATAAAATTCATAGAGAAAAAGAAAACTTGAGACCAATTTTGACCTAAGAAAATGAGGACAGTAGAATCTGTGGGTTGAAGGGCCATCCATTCATTTGACATGCTAAAATGTCACTTCGGGTAATTTAGTCTAGCTCAAGTTTAAGAGCCTCTGTTCCTGGGCCAGACTTTAAAGGACTTGCGTACTTGAGGTTGCAGTTAGAGGCTTAGCAGTGCTTCAGTATCCTACGAGGCTCTTATTTGCAGTTACCTGCAATCTGTATAAACTCCAGCAGTCAGGGTAAACTGCACCAAAGCATTTGCATTGTTTAACCAAACCACTAAGCAAAATGTCTTTGAAGACAGAGGACTACAGGAGGACTAGAAGGAGGAGAGCTTCAAAAGAGGCTTTCTTTTCCACTTTAAAAGTACTTTTCAAGTAATTATGTTAGGTACTAGCAGAAAAGCAGGCATATGCTGTGAAAATTGCTTATTGCCCTGTTTGTACCTGCCTTTGCTCTATCCTTAACACCTTTCTTTACCTTAGCTTTGCTGAATATGTTCATTTCTGTTATCCTGAGGTTGCAAACTCTGTGTCACATAGTGGTCTCTTTATAGTTTATAGTTGTATGTTCAGACAGTACACAGGGAAACCAAACCAAACCAACCAAAGAAAAGTGAAGAGGGGAAAACATGGCATAGCTTTGAGTTGTAGAAACTTCCAGGTAGAACTTCGACAGAAGTGTTTTTAATTAGATAAGCCTGAAAATGACAGAAGATACATAGAAAGAGGATATGTGAGAAGTATAGCAGAAAATTTCACTTGTATGTCATAAATTTAATTCTCACAAACACATATTACAAAATTCTGTCTGGGTATTTTGCCTATTTAGACTGTCAGAAGGCACAAGTCTGTGTCCCTAATGCAAAAACAACATGCTAGTAACTTCCTCCTGACTTGACACCACCACTCTTATGCTCTCAAAAATCAATAACACTATGTCCAGCAGAAAGAGAATATTACCTAATATTAGCTGGCTGAGGCTCAGACTTGTCTTTATCTCCTTGAGATAAATTAATAGCATGTCTTATATTTCTTCCTGTAACTGCAGAATGCAATTGCAACTCAACACAAACTTACTCTGAAGGTGCTACAGGTTACTCACATTTCCATCCTGAGGGGAAGGATGTGGAAAAGACACTACCTTACTCAAATTGTTTGTCAGCAGCTGAACTTTCTTGTGAAATGGGAAAGTCTATCCTTCTGTTAGTTTAAACTGGTACATATATCTGCCTGCTTGTTAAAAGTAATTTCATGCTGAGAATACATGCTGAAAATAATCATAAAATGCATTGTCTTACTGGGTAGGGAGATGATGTTAAATTTAACTTACTTGAAATGTTCAATGCTTTGGCACTCTAACGTATTTGACAGCAGAGATAACGTAAGCTTAAAAACTGTTAGGACAGCTAATGTTTTCAGTTGTCTAGCTTCTTTATACATCTCTATAACTTCAACTTAGCAAGACTTCTCATGAAAGGTATGGATTGTTCCTCAGGATGAGACCTACAGAGCATTTTTGAGCTACTGGTGATCTTCAACATTGTGCACATAAGTGACTGGAAAGACATAACGTTAGAAAAACCTATTAACTTTTTCTTCAATGTCTCTTCCTCTGAGGAAATGTCTTACTTTCATAGTGCTTAGCAGCGTGAGTCATGACTATCAGGGTTGAAGGTAGACTTTGATGAAAGAATAATGAAATCAAATGCATCAAATACTACAAACACTGGATTTTTTTAAAGTGTATCTGCAGAAATGCTAGTGATGCAAAAGAAAATATTCTCATGTTTTGTTAGGTGTATATGATGAAGAAATTTTAAAAAGCATACAAATAAAGCTTATCAGGGAACAGAAACTGTTAAATAAACATAAAAGAGAAATTTTACAAAAGCTGTGATCTGCCTTCTAGTTTTGTCACAGGTTCTTGTTATTAATGTTTCACCAACTATTTAGAATTAATAGACTTGAAGATATCATACCAGAGAGGCTTCCCTGCAACTACAGAAGTTGCACAATAAAAGAACTTTCCAGGTCTTGTTAATTTCAATGAATATTTGGATAAACAGGATATTTAGATTTTGAGTGGAGTTTGTTTTTTTGGATTCTTATATATGTTTTTGGTTTTTTCCTCCTTGTTCTTCCCTATCAGAAAACAGGTGATACCAACAAAAGCAGAATTAGTGCTGGAGTTGATAGGAAAAGAGATATATGTGGCAATAAAGCCTTGAAAGAAATCTGAAAATCCTTTTAGCGTTACTTTTTAAAAAGGAGTAACACGTTCGGAATAAGTTATTTACTAAGAGGATTGATGTTCAGATATAAAATATGAACCCTAGAAATCTTTTCCAGATTGCTTTGTCCATGTAAAAAGCTTCAAGTGTGTGCAAATAGGATCCCATTAAGAATTTATTTATGACTTTTTTTCTATAGAACTGCTATAGACATAAATTCCTAAAATGTAACCCACTTTTAACATCCTGGTAAAGCAAAATACATGTAGCAGAAATTATAACAATTTTTGTGCTCTTTCCCATCCCTTACTAAGATGTGCTTATTCCTAACGTGAGTAAGTGTGCAAGTTTTTTGATGTTGCTGGGTTTTGTTATGGAAAAGTAATAATGTTTTTTTTTTTTTCCCTATGTGACTATATTTTGAGGTTAACATAAAGTCATATTTGAGTTGGAAAATGGGGTCAACTTGTCACAAGCAAATCTAGTTTCTTAATCTTTGCTTCCAAAACCTTTCACTAAAAAATTTTCAGTTTGCTTTCTAAAATTGTATTTATTCCACCTCCTCAAACTCCTACTCCCCAACCCTTACTTCTGGGGTGTAATGAAATTAATCACTGCTACAAAGGAAAATAATGGAAAACACAGCAAAATGACACCAACCTTGATGAAGAAAAATCATATGCTGTGCACAGATAGTGTTTAGCTTGATGGAAGATTACACAATAAACCCTTTACCCTCCAGTTTTAAAGTCGCTGTTTAGATGTCAGTGAAGTGTCTGCTTTCTGGAAAGCATAAAGACGAGGTTTTTAATTAGTTTGGCTTTACTGAGGTTGCTATTAGGGCCTATCATTCTGCAGAACATAAATTGCATGTGTCGCTGCAGAATAATAAAATTTCTTTCATTCATTAGATTACAAATCTCTCAGAAGAAATAGCACTGCAATTCAAATAATGCTTACTTCTTCCTGGTCCAATAGTACAACTTTAGCTTGAGGCTTAATTTCTTCTATGAGTGGTGCTCTCATGTGGTTGCACAAAATAGGAAAAGAATTTTTTATCCTTCAATATGTGTGACCAATAACTCTTCTGAGGGAAAGCATAGTGGGAAGGGAGAATTCTGTTTATCAGAAATTACTGGGGCAGAGAAATATGAAAAATAAATAGCACTTATGTTAAATTTGATTTACTGAGATATTTAGTGTACAAAACTGTGTGAAACAGTCAAAGCACTTTGTTTGTCAGGAAGTCCATGATGATGAACCTCAAAATTCAGAGTGGCAAGCAGAGTATCTGTTTTATGAGTTTAAACTTGAAATGTTTATGTACTGTTAAACAGTCATAATCATAGTTAATAAGACCTGAAGCAGACATTTTCTTTTTTATTCTGAAGATTTTAAAGTGACTCTATATGTCTAAATATGTACTAAATTACCTGAAAAGAGGAGGCTACGTAGTCATCCAACTGTGCTTTATTTTTCTTGTCCCTGCCACCACAAGTGCCAGCAGCAGTTATACCTGTGCTTCCATTAATGCCTTGACCTATGGATTGAATGATACATTTATATCGAGTACTATGGATGATGAAAATCACGTTACTTTAGAAAGCAACTAAACAAATTCATAAAAGAGAAGTTTTGTATTAACTGTTTCAATAAGAGCTGTTAATACAAACATCTTTTCCTCAAACTGTTCAAATAACTGAAGACTGGAAGAGGTATTTAGAAATTTTTGCTGTATAAACAGTATGCCCATATAAACCGTTGTAATACAGTGCAAATATCTTACTGAAGCAGAATGTAGAAATAATGAATGCTGAAAACAGTCTACTTCATCCTAGAAAGAATAGAAGATATGAAGGAATTGTTACTCATGCAGTCACAGCACTCAGTTCTCCTTTATGAATGCAATGGCTGGTAAGTTCCAGGTAATTCAGTGTACAGTCATTGCAGAGTCCAAATCAGTCCGACAAACTATAACTGGGTTAAGTTCAAGAACGGTATACAAAATTTTCCTTCACTTTAAAACTTTGTATAATCAGATGAAGATAACTAATAAACTTTAATCTCATTCCTTCCTTGATTATTTTCACAAATTATTTCCATTAAGCTCAGTAGAAGAGTCAGAATTTATTGGAAGTACATTGTTACAGACAGGGTATTGTGTTATCTTTAATGTTATTTTGAAAACCCTATGGGTTCATAGAAGACTGGAATAAAATTGTGGTGTGATGTGGGAAATTAACATTTTAGTGTGTTCCTATAATGGACAACAAAGCCATGAGGAATTCTGGACTGCAGTGTGTAACAGCAGCTACCTTGGCCTTTGCTCAAACCAAAAGAAATGCCTGTGACTTTAAGCATGGTGCATGCACATATGGGAATGACAGCTGCCTTCTACTGTCAAAATATGGGGATAAGCCTTTATGAAAAAGCTCCTACCTTCACTGAAAATATTCATGGCAGAATCTAACAAGAAAAAACTAAACAAAACACAACACAACAATGGAATTGGCATGAAAAAGATATATAGGTTCCCTTACCTGGATAGCAGTTTATCTGAGGTTTGCTGATCCTTCTTGCCAAGTATATGAAGGAACTATCCAAAGGAAACATGATTGAATTTCAGGTGTGTGTGACATTTGAGATGCCTTCCTAGGACTCACACTATGACCATTTGTCATATTGCACTGTTGCTAGAATTTGAGGGTTCGATGCAGAAATAGGTAACTAAAATTCACTGTAGTTTCTTCTATAAGCTAACTGTAGTTGCTATGGAATCCCAATGAAAAGAAGTATTGCTGACATTTCTTGCCCCCATCAGCTGCCTGTTCCTTTATTTAATTCAGGTTTGATTCTTTCCATATCTTTTGATGGTGGAGGGGAATGACCATTAAAAAATAATTCTCCTTGTGATGTTATCCAGCTTATTATACAGCAAGATTAGTGAAAGTTCTGACCTGGAATAAGAAAAAGAAATATAAAATAAGTCAAGTAAGTTTGGGGATTTTTTTAAATGCTAGTGCAGGTTAAATATATGCCTTCTTTCACCAGTAATGTAATTATGGTTAAAAAAAGTATGAAAGTAACTGGCATCCATTTTATTTTGTGAAAAAGAAAGAGGATTTACTGGGGAAAAAATATTCCTTAAATGTAGAACTTTATTGCTTTGTCTTTGGATTTACTAACACTTGTATTTATATAGTGTAAAGAATCCTATTATTTGGGCCATGTGGGATACATAATTTGATAAGGAGTTTTCACTGACTGTTGTGGGAACTCTTCTTTTTGACTGCTGTGGTAATATTGCTCTTAACCAATAATGATGGGCATTCTTACATATTTTAATTGTTATATTAGGCTACAACTTCTTGTGAAGTATAGTCTTCAAAGGAATTATTGATTCATATGTCGACATAATCATCTATTTTTTAAAATTCCTTATAATTTAAAATTAACTGTGGGTCATTCACTACATCAATGAAGAATAAAACAGCAAGGATGTTTTTTTATATTTGTAAGGAAGTCTTCACTCCCATAACAAAGAAAGCAGACTAAGGTTTTTTTCTTTCTACTATTTCATGGCCTGCCAGAGATTTGGGGCAACTCCTTACTAAAAAATCTCCATCATAAAAATTAAATTTTTTCACTTGACTGGACATCAATATGTCAAGCCCAATCCAAAGTGCAGCCAGACAAATACCTCCACTTTTTTGGTCTTTCATATCTTCTAAGTCCAACTTATTATCTTGCTTCTGATGCAACCAAAATAGAACACTTTTAACTTATTAAAGTTGCTAAAACAACTGATAAATGTTGAATGGAGACAAGGGTTTTATTTTTAGTCTTTAGTCATGAAAGAATGGAATTGTGTGGGTTTTTTTTTTTTTCATTTAAACTGACTTGCTTTATTGGAAATAAAGCTCATTTTCTTTCAAAGTGGTTACAAGATTCCTCTTCCAAAGGCTTTCATCTCTTAATTCAATTTCCAAATTTTCTCAATAGGCTCTAAGCCACTAACCAAAACAAATTGTTGCTCCTGCTGCAGTCAGTCCACCTTCACTGTCATTTGATTATAAATTTATCAGTGGTAGTACTGTCTAAATATTTCTCTAATTCTGTTCCCTCAAGAGGAGACTCACTCTAATGATTTTATGCTGCAGGGAATTTACTCCCATGCACTTACTGTTCATTGTTTTTGTTAGTATAGAGGTAATGATCCTTTCAGAGAGAAGAGAATTTTCTCTGTCATGAAAATGTGACTCAAATTCAAGTTATTAAATGCTTGTTTTTTAGAAGGCAAGAGTAGGAATTCATGTATTAAAAAAACACTGACACATTTTGATTTATTTTTCCAGTTTATCAATAGTTAGGCTTATCCAATGTTGGTTGATTAATGTTCCCTTATGTTAATTGTTTAATGCATTAACAATCAATTAACTGCTTGCTGAAACATTTTTAGTTGTTTCTGGCTGTATATTTTGTTCTTCATTGCAACTGTCTACTAATTTCGGGATCTACCTACCTATTTATCAACATGGACACATCTCCTGACTTAATAACTTTTTCGTCCCTGTTCCCAAATTTAAGGTTCTGTTTTCCTCTGGTTTCTTCATCTATGCTATTCCTGAAAGACAAGGATACCTCTTTGCTGTTAAATAGAGCAAATATGACCCAAAGAGGATGTAGGCATTTGTGTGGAATTTTTTTCATTATTTCTTACTGGCTCTCTTTAAATCCCACTTGGAAATCACTTATTCACAGATGAGGTGCCCAAGATGGAAGTTTATGGTTCCAGTTTAGCAAGTAGTGTACTAAAAATATAAGCTCTTAAGTGCTAAAGTGCTATTATAACATGTTCTTAATATATTTATTGCTTCTCACCTCTATTCACATAAAGAACCTTTTTCCTCCATGCTTTTTTTGTTTTAATTCCCTCATAGTTCAGTCCTGAGTAAAATTTAGACTCTACTTTTTAATACAGAATCTCCCATGTGCTTAAAGATTAATATTGGCAGAAGTACCACCATGAAAAGTGTGTGGCAGGTCTTTAACTATCTAGGGTTTAGGAAGGTGGTAATGTAAGAAAATGAGAGTTTGTATCAGGAATAAAAGTCTGTACATTTACCAATTTTAGTTGTAATCTTTACTGATCTCTCAAGTTGTCTGTTTGATTTTCTGCAGCTCTTGTTTCCTTCAGCTACTGGGACATCTATGAACTGTTATAGTAGGTGGTTCTGGAGAATTCAGCATAGAGAAAGATGTTAGTCATGCAGTACAGCAGGTTCTCAATGTTCCAAAACTTATTAGATGGTTGAGAAAAGGTGTGCAGAATTTCCTCTGCAAATACTGGATATTAAGAAACTGTTCAGACAGCTGCATGCTGAGGGCTTTTTATTATATATATGTATATATATATTATATTACCTCATTTAAGATAGATTTAGACTATGTCCTTTTCCATTGAATCTGACTTTTTGTTGTTGTTGTTTTAGGAATTTTTTATTTTTTTTTTTTATTCATAGGCAGCTAATTGTGTTATAGTCCCACTTGGGGCCATTTTCAGGGCACTAGCGAAATGTAAATACTGACAGTTTGGATCTTCAAGTCTGCCCTTTGTGCTGCAGTGTTATGGTTTTCTGGTTTGGGACTAAGCCTATATAAAAAAATATCTGATCCAGATAAAGCTGTTTTACTCTTGAAAAGAAACTTTTGCAGGATTTATTCCATAAACTCCACAGAAATTTCGTTTTTAAAAGAAAAAAAAATCTGGTAAAAAGACAGTCTTCAAAATTAATTTTTGATTTAATATTGTTGTAGTTTGGAATTATTATGTAAATTCTCTCCCCTGCCACTCTTAACGACCCTAGCCAACCGTTAACAAAG
>JAWWEV010000001.1:14229214-14296747 GCA_035583235.1 Hafferia zeledoni
CCCCCCCATTTTTTTTTTTTTTTTTTTTTTTTTTTTTTTTTTTTTTAAATTCAATTGCAGACTAATTGTTTTACACAGTTTGATATTCAACAAACTACTCCTATGCAGGGTTTATTTCCATTAAAATTATTTCTGGAGGGTATCTTCCCTATTTTATAAAGGGGAGGCATCAAATGTGAGGATCAGTGAGCTTAAGCAACCTGTGGAATTCTTCCTATGCTCCTGAGGAAATCCTAGTTGAATATGAATTAATAGTGCTAATTAGATGAATAAGCAGATTGTTCAGTCCTTCACTTGAGGCTGTTAAACTCTGAATGTGTAAAATTGCTATTCCAGTGCTCTGTTATCCTCAGAGAAATTGCTTACTGGAATTATCATAATATGTTTGTGGGGAAATGACAGAGTTAATTACAGGTTTCATGTCTTATATTTATATTCTTTTCATTTCTTCAGTTTACAAAGTTTATACATTTTCTGGCTTAGATTTGTTTGGGTTTTTAAATGTCATTAAGTGCTTTACCTTTTCAAGGTAAAAATAGGGGAAGTATAACTACAAAAAAACATGAGATAGTTTCAGGTTTTCTCAGACTCAGAATATTTGAGCAAACACACATGTATAATATCACTGGACTAAGATGATTTTGCTCATGCAAATGTGCAGTAGAGGTGTACAGGGGCAATAATAAAATGGATGAACATGTTCTGCAAGTAATGGTTTCTTTCGCCAGAATTGCTGTTTATTTACATCAAGGAAGGAATTGCAGTGCAGAATTCCTGAGTTGTCCCCTAGCAAACACTCACATTGTAAACAAGCTCAGCTTTCACACAGCCACACTTCCCATTCCAGCACTGGCTCAATGGATGGTAGTAACTTGGAATTCATTGCTTCAGGGCTGAAGGAAACTCAGGTTGGTTGGGAGAGAGGAAAAGACTGTACATCTTCCCAACTTTTGCATCCCACAATTAGGAGCATGAGGTGAGCTTGGCAATGTTAACAGAGGTAAAGAAGGATGATTCTGCCAGTCCCCTGAGAACCAGAGGAAATCTATGTCTAGTGCTTTCTTGGTAGACATAAGGCTGCCCTTATATGTAATTTCCCTTTTCACTTTACCAGAATACAAACCCTGACAATGCCGAGAAGGTGAACACCAGTTAGTCTCATCTACTTTGCATCAAGAGATATTGCTACTGACAAGAAAAGGAAGTAAAAAGTAAGGGAGAAAAAGCAAAACAACACAGAACAAACCAAGTATGACATTTAGGTCATAAATTGAACAGTGGATGTGTTTCTCCTTCCTCGCCTTCTGTCAACAACATATGCCCCCTGTTGAATAACATAATAATTCTGGTAGACTCTATTTTTGAAATTACCATGAAGCACATTGTTAATAGGGCAGAACCATGACCATGAGCTACTGTGATTGTATCATTATTTGTGTTTTTTTCTAGGAAAACAACATAACTGGGTACATCCTCAAGTGCCAGTATGTTCACAGATGCAACACAGGGATCACACAAGAGAAATTAGAAGTCTGTGTGAAAGTACAGGACCATAAATCCCCTTGGTTTCACAGAGACATGGTGGGATAGTTCACACAATTAGGGTGGTGCCATGGATGGATATGGGTTGTTAAGGAAGGTAGGCAGAGAGGGCAAGTTGCAAGGGAGAGAGGAGAAGGATTGCACAGAGTTCTGCTTTGGGATGGTTGATGAGTCCTGCGAGAGCTGATGGGTCAGGACTGGAAGGCAGATCAATGTGGGTGATGCTGTGGTGGGTATTTCTTGCAGACTGTTTGGGATGCGGAGGGCAGGAAGAGGCAGATGAGGCCTTCAGACACTTGGAAGAAGCCACAGGTCTGTAGGCTTTTCACCTCATGGATGACTTGAATCACCCTGACATTTGCTGGAGGGACAACACAGACAGGAGCAAAGACTTCATGAGGTTTCAGAAGCACATTGATAACAACTTCCTGTCCCTGGAAGCTAACAACTCCCTGACAGATGAGTTAACTACAAGAGATGCTCTGCTGGGCCTCATGCTTACAAAAAAAAAAGGAAGGGCTTGTTGGGGCTGTAAAAGCCAAAGGTAGTTGTAGTTTCTATTACTCTGTGACTGGGAAATCCAAGATCTTAAGAGTAACGAATAAGGCAAAAAGCAAGATCACATTTCTGGGTTTCAGGAGACAATTTTGGCCTCCTCTAAGATCTGCTCAAAAAAGTTCCATCAGATAAAGCACCAGAGGGAATAGGAGCCCAAGAAAAGTTCTTTATATACAGGGATCTTTTCTTCCATGCTATAGAATTGTCAATTCCAACAAGTAGGAAATGCAAACATGCCAGAAGGTTTGCATGTATGAACAAGGCCATGCATGGCCAAACAAATACATGAAAAGGAAGCATACAGAGTGTGGAAGCGGGGACAGTAACCTGTCCAAACACACAAAGACACAAGTAGGAAAGCCAAGGTTCACCCACCTGGGACTGAATCTGGCAAGGGAAGTAAAGACAAAGGAAGAAATTATGCAAGCACTTAGGTGACAAAAGGAAGACCAGGGAAAATGGGGACACACTGCTGAATGAGGCTGGGAACCTGGTGATGGAGGTACAGAAAAAGCTGAGACATTGAAAGACTACTTCACATAGCCTTTCCTAGCTGGATCAGCCTTCAGAAATACCAGACCAGGGAAAGAAAGATGTACTATTTGTGGAAGACAATCACACCATGGAATACTTAAGGCTACTGGATGCACTTGCTTTACCAAGGGGTTGGACTAGGTCGTGTCATGCTCAGCATATAAAGCTGGGAGAAGAAGGAAGGAGGCACATTTGGAGTGATGGCATTTTGCCTTCCCAAGTCACCATTCGGTGTGATGAATGATGAATGATGGGGCCCTGCCCTTCTGGAGATGCCACCTGCCTGCTCATGAGAAGTAATGAATTAATTCCTTGTTTTGTTTTGCCTGTATGTGCAAGCTATTGCTTTGTCTATTAAACTGTCTTTATCTCAACCCATGAGTTTTCTCATGTTTATTCTTCCAATTTCCTTCTCCATCTCACCAGGGGAAAAGAGAATGAATGGCTGTGTGGGGCTTAGTTGCTATCTCACGTTAAGCCATGACACCTACCTGCTGCCACTTAGGATGTGCCCAAAGTGCTGTAGTACTATGCAAAAAAGTTTGGGAGTTTCTAATCACAGTGATAAAATTAAACTTGAAATAAGAGGTGATACTGAAATTTGTTTCTGTTTAGTAAAATAGTTAATCAAAGCACACAAAATAACTAAGTAGAAACAAACTGGTAGAGACACATACGCAAATAAACCTTTTTTTTCTGCATTGGTTGTGTAATGAAAGTGTTGCAGAAGGCAGATAGGATAAGTGGAAAAAATGTGATTCCATTTCCCAGAATATGAGACATCATCAGGTCAATTTCCTGAGAGGAAGTTTTATCCTAAGGGTTACTTGCATGGAATGAGAAACCTTTTCAGATGCAACCAAGATAAAGATTCAATCTATCAGTTTAATTTCCTGATTTTTGAGGCAAGTAAAAGATATTTCTGAAGTTCCCTTTGAGTTTATCACACTCTCAATGCAGAGAATATTGCAAGTACTTTTTGTTATGTTTTGTTTTAATTCTGTTAAAGAATGCAAACATTTTAAAAAATGAACATTTTTGGTTGTTTACTAGAAGCCTTCCAATAATTGCATGATGACAAGGAAGATATTTGACTGACCTGTTTTTCAGTGCTACAATCCTTCCTATTGCAAATCATTTTACTAACATAATATAATTTTAGATATGGAAATAACATTTTTTAAAGTATGGATAGGTTGGAGGTAATGACTTTGAAGTTTTTTTCAAGAATCCATCTTAACCAACAGCTTTACTCTCTGCTATGTCTTTAAAACCATTAATTATTTCTGCTACAGTTATTATGCTGCTGTTTTAAGCATCACATTGTTCTGACTTCAATTTAGCTAATTTTAGATTTTAAGCTGTTCCTGTGCTCAACTGTTATTAAGAAGCTGGTAGCAGTATAATGATTTGAAATAGGAAATTAATTCCAATTAATTTCCTCTACATTCTCTCAAATAATGCCACTAAATTTTCTTTAACTGCTTTTTTCCCAATCTTCACCATCCAAACACACATGTTTTGTTACATAATTCTCATAGTAATAGACTGCAACTCAGTTCTCCGTTGTTCCTTATATATCAAATTTACTGAGTTTCCTAGCTCTGCAATATTTTAAAAAATGCACTTTGCCTATTTTTTAATAGTGTTCCTATGAAACCTGGATTTAAGGATAGGATATTATATATGTTATGATATATGATTTGATATATGATATGATGTGTTTGTAGAGATGGAAATTTGCCTCTGGATAGTCTTTATATCTGAGAATAATTGCATTTCCAAATATTTACACACATGTAAATGCATTTTGTATGAAAAGTTTAAAAAGGTATGACTTGTATAGGAGTACAAGCAACCTTTTTAACCACCATATGATGCATGAACTTTTAAAACTGACTGAAAGTGTGTTGGAATATAAGAGAAACAAAGTGGTAACTGAAAGTTCCTCCCATCATGGATTTTCCCAAATTTAGTGTTAGAAGCATCCTCTATATTACTTTTTTATGTATCTGTTCACCAGTGATAAATAACTTCTTGAAGAAAGAGAACTATTTTAGTGACTAATATTGTTTTTTTTCTATAAGAAATCTTAAACACTGAGCAACACCATGTTGCTAATCTGTTTTTGGTTTTTTGTTTGTTTTTTTTTTTTTTTTTTTTTTATTTTTTAATGTTTTTTGTCAGAAATAGATATACTATTATGGCCATAGATGTAATGATGATAATTGGACTGTCATTTATGCATGAGTTAAACTTACTTCTGAAATGTTTTCAAGCAAGGCTGTCAGCAACAAAGTTATAAACTGATCAAACTTCAGTGAAAGTTTGAGACAGAACAACTTATCCAATGAAGAGAATAGTTTTATTGCCTTTAGCTTATGAACATTAAATTTGGATAGAAAATGTAGCTTTAAGCAATAATACAAGCCTAAATCATCCAAGGTAAATGTAATGCCTACAGATAATTGTGATAGGAAATAATATTACTCTTCAAAAAATCCAGAATTCAAAACTCTTTGTGAATTAAAAAAACAACAACAACAACAACAAAAACCCCCTTAGAAATATAGAGCTCTAATTCTGCTTGTGCAAGAGTATGCACAACAAATATATTAAGTTATATTTGTATTCACTAAAATATTTTCCCATAACATCCATCTCAGACAAATGATACAAGAAAATCTTCAGATAATAAAAGTAATTTTCCTTCTAGATGCAATAATTTGAAAGTTTTAGTGAAGTGGTTTTATGGACAGGCAAGAAAAGATTATTATGTTTAAAACAGATGAAACTGATTGGACTCGAGGGCATTTGACACTGCAGATCTGTGTAGTGGGATCTGACAGTGCTCAGTGCCTAAATGATGCCACCAGTCTAGAGAGTTAGCTTGCTAATGGGTATCCTTTCAGCGGTCCTTGCTATGACATGGCTGATTAAGCCTTAGATTGCCAAGTGACCAAATTTACATTGCAACACTGCAATTTTCTGTGCCTCCTTTCCAAATGTAGCTTGAACAAAGGTTAATGATGGTAGTGATTCGCTCTCCTGGCATTTAACAGCTTAGCCCTTTGCTAGTGGGAAGAGAAAGCTGTGGATTTAACACACCTGTAGTCTGAGTTTCCTATTAAATGGCCATTTTAAGATTACTCTAGAGCCAGACAAGATCAAATTCTTCTTGATGAAAAGCCTAGAATATCTTCCAGAGCTGAGGCACTGAGCCAACAAAACTAGGGGTACATGATCCAGCAGGGAGAACTTTCCCAGTTCTCAGAAGCAATCTGAATGAGGTTTTCAGTACTCAGGTAAGAAATACCAACAGGAATCAGGAACCAGCCTTGACAGCAGTGAAAAATAGCATTTACTGTTCCTGATAAGCTGTGTGCTGTCTCTTGGCTTGGCACCCTCAGAGGAAAAGAGCAGATGCATAGCCCATGCAATCTTAACTTGTTCTGAAACTCTCTGGCAGTTATGTATTTTGACAGTTTCTTCTCTTAAAGGCCATATATAAATCTTGTTGAATTCTGTAGGGCTTAAGCACATTCTGAACTGCTTTTCTACATTAGGTCTTTAGGTGAATTGTATGAAAAATAGAAAAAAATGAAATCCACACAGTCCATTGGTATTGATCCTCCTGCCCTGGATAGGTTTGCATTGTAGAAAAGACAAAATCCAACTTAAGAGTTCAGAAAAATAAATGCTATTTATAAAAATTGAACTTTCTATAAAGCTAAGAAAATTGTTCTGAATACTTTAATTCTCTGCTAAATTCTTCTTTTCTTATGACAATCATTAAGAGGAACAGATGGAGGTTTATTTCCAGTTCTTTATACCAGAAAGAAAGCATAGAGACATTTAATTTGCAGACCAATCTTCTTCTTCTCAACTTGTTTACTGATCAAAATTGTCAAGCTTTATCTCTTTTCCTCCCCCTTCACCCACATGAACTGTTTTGAGTGTGACTGTTACAAAAGTAAGTAGACATTCAAAGGATTTTGTGCTGGGGAAATACAACTTACTGTTAGTAGCAGCTTTTGTATCTGGTATGAGATAATATATATGCAAATAGTAAGACTGTTAACTATTGTCACCTCTGTTAAAATTAAAAATAGAAGAGAAATGCTATTTACATTCAAATAAATTCAGATGAAAACCTATCTCAAAACTGCAAACACCATCTAAATCTCCAAGAAGTGCAAATTATTCATCATAAGGCAGTAATATATGGAATGAAAGTTCATTTGAATTCGGAGAAAAATATTAATATTTTATCCATCAAGTGGATGGCCTTTGTGTTGTAATCCTCTGACTCATATAAAAGGATTGAATATTTGCAACAGTAGAGAGCTTGATGCACATGACAATGTGTACAACAACTTAAAAATATTACAGGTCAAACAAACCAAAAAAAGCTAAGTGCCAAAATGAGTTTAAGTCAGAGGAAGTATGACTTGTAGCAGCAGGTGTAACTAATATTTTTGATGTGGATGAAAGGAATGAGAGAAGATCCAGTGAAGTTTAAAATGCAGGAGAGTACTCTAAGACAATGTATTTAGGATTTGAAGGCAAGAAAAATGGGAAGACAGTAAATGAGCACATTCAAACAAGGTAAAACTTTTAAGGGTTGTATCAAGCTTCCAATATTTTGCCTGAAGTTGGATAATCCAGAGAATATGTTATGGTTTACACTCAACTTGGAGAAAGAGCTGTCCTTTAACCCCCCAAAAAGAGACCTAATAATTCAAATAGACCCAAGAATCCAAATCATGATACAAACCACTAAGACATTGCCAATGTTTGCATGAAACCGAGCACTTCACGAAGTCAATTGTAAGGGACTTTCAGTGGGGAAATGTCTATTCATTTTCTATGTTATATGTGTATGCTGATCTAGATGTAGACAAAAACATTTGAGCAAAAACACCTTTTCTGGTCAACAATTTGGATTTCCTAGAAATGACCTACTACACCTGAAAATATTAATGTTAATGTTGTAGAGTTGTTATTAAAAAACCTGTTTTAGAAATCTAAAAGGTATTTGTTGACTCTTCTAAGTTGTGGGCTTGAGTTTGGATTGGTCTTCCAGATCAACCCTGTATCTCAGTCCCATGGATGATGTCCTAACTATAAAATTAGCAAGACAGCATAAATAAATTATTCCCTACACAGTGGGCAACAGAAAGCCCAACCTCCCTCCAGTGTTTACACTCCTGTGAATGATCATAAACCTGGATCCAAAAATGGGTTTTATCCATTGGCTTCTGGGTGCAAAGTACATAAATAATCACTATTCCATCTAATCCTCTGTGACTTAGTTTCCACATTTAAAATTAAAATGACTAGTGCTTCCTTGTGTTATGAAGTTGTTTTGAAAATATAGACTATAAATACTTGTCTAAATTAGTACAGTTTCTTCATATTAAGCTACAACATTTACACTCAAAGCTGTTAAACAACATTTTCAGTGTGTTTAATAAACCATATTTTTCATTGACTACTTTAAGAAATATATGCTTAATGTCATAGAAAGGGCAGGGTAAATAAATAAATATTTAAAAGAAGGAAATACATGGGTTTTACTATGAACTTTATTATTCTAAATGTCCTAGAATGATAAATAAATTCTTCTGGATTATCTGCAAGGCACACACTCAGACCGTAATCTTAACTGTCCTGTGATAAAGCTGTACACAAACCTTTCATAGTGATGGATGTAAGGAGTATCAAAAACTTTCATCACAGCAACATTATCAAATGTATCCTACATACAGTATTTTGTTTTAATTGAACTACGAACAGGTTATAATCTCTTGCATTTCATCAGGAGTTTGCACAACATTTTAAAGAAATAAACCATAATAACCATTTTAAAATTAGCTCAACATATGGATACATAATTAACATGAGTTGCAGAAGAGTTGCTCGCCAACTCAGTAAGGTTAAACTACTTAGCAGCATGAAAAACTTTGAATATATCATCCTGTCAGGATGCAGAAGTGCTGAGCTGAGCTTTAGACACACATTTCAATCTTGACTCTGATGAAGACAGAATTTCTCTCCCCCAGTGTAAAGCATCCTTGGGTCAGGCTTGTTTTACCTCATTTTCACTGTGCAGAAGAGCGCTGTACATGTCTCAGCTAACCATTCCAGATATATCATGTTTGGAGACACCACAGCTGTTCCCACACCAGCTCATTTCCTCTGTCTCTCTGATGGAGGATTATGACTGTGTGTCATGGTGACTTAGAAATCACCTATCACTGTGACAGCACTTCCTGCTTGCTTTTTAAGAGGCATATATCTCAAATATTTAGGATACAACAAGTATGTACAGAGAAAATTATGCTACAAGAGATTCAGAAATCGTCTGTCACGTAAGTGCCTTTGTATACAGTAAAGAAAGTCCATGAAAATAATAATTAAGACAGATTACTGTCTTACCACTGCAGGGGAATGTGGTTTTCACTATCATAGAATATAGAATAATAGAATCATAGATTTATTAAGGCTGGAAAAGACCTCCAAGATCATTAAGTCAAACCTTGGACTGATCACCACCCTGTCATTTAGATCATGGCACTAAGTTCCATATCCAGTCATTTCTTAAACACCTCCAGGGATGGGGATTCCATCACCTCCCTGGGCAGTCCATTCCAATGCTTGACAACCTCTTCTATGGAGAAATTCCTCCTGATGTACAATCTGAACTTTCCCTGGTACAGCTTTAGGCTTTGTCCTCTTGTCCTGCCACTTGGTTCCCCAGGAGCAAAGCCTGACCCCCAGCTGGGTACACTCTCCTGTCAGGCAGTTGTAGAGAGTGATAATCTGCCCTGAACCTTCTTTTCTCCAGGCTGAAAAAACACTCCTCATCAGCCACTCCTCATCAGACTTGTGCTCCAGACCCTTCTCCAGCTCTATTGCCCTTTTCTGGACTCTCTGCAGCCTCTCAATGTCTTTTTTGGAGTGAGGGGCCCAGAACTGGACATAGCACTTGAGGTGTGGCCTTACCAGTGTTAAATACAGGGGCAAAATCCCTGCCCTGGTCCTGCTGGCAGGCTGTTGATACAGGTCAGGATGACACTGGCCTTTTTGGCCACCTGGGCACATGTTGGTTCAAGTTCAGCTGCTGTTGACCAGCATCTCCAGGTCCTTTTCTTCTAGGACTCTTTCCAGCCAAACTGGAAACTGGCACCTGAGAAAACAAGTACATTTAAAATAAACAGAAACCCAGAAGACAGTCTTCTATTTCTCTGAAAATTATGTATCAGCTACAATGTACATTATAAAAAACCTAAACAACAAACTCTAACTCCACTGTCTTTTGGTACAGCTAAGACTCATTTTAACCTGGATTAATTCAGAAGAGAAATTAGATAGGAAGACCAATCCATTTTACAATTTCTTCAAACATCACACTGCGTTCTCAGCTGCAAGAGGAAAGTTTGTTGCTGTCAACATGTCTTAGTATCTCTAGAGAGATCATCTGTAGATCAGGAGATTTTCTAATCTGCAAAGGCAGGTGACTTGAAGAACAAAAACCAAATTAATAACACCAACACCCCTCCCCGCCCCCCCCAACACCACAAATAATAATGAAGAGAATCAAAATAGAAGAAGTGGTGAGGACACATCCCCTCACCTTTTTCCCTTGCTCTTTAGAGTTGAGAGAAGACAACCAAGCATATCCTTTTAATATTTCCAGTGATGCAACAGACCTGAAAAAGAACAAGTTTGGAGTGCTATGCTAATAATTAACTGCTTTCCAGACTGCGAGCAGAACTGGTACTATCTGTTCTGTGTGTTTGTAGATAATCTAGTAATTTTGTTGCCAGCAAATTGTTGTTTATTTTCTCAAAACAAACAAAAATATATGAGAAAATATAGGGGTTTTTTATTTTTTTCCATGCAGTTGCAGTATTAACAAAGTAAGCAGAAAAGTGATAGCATGAATTAATGGAAGCAGAAATGTGACCAAGAACATACAAGGCACACAAAGCAAACACAATGTAGCTGAAAACTACCGTTCTATCATGAAAGTTATTACTGTATTACTGCCTTTTGCTAGTCTCTCATCCAATTTACCTTCAGAAAATGGCTTTCCAAAAAAATTCAACCACAGGCTGTGCAAAATTCTGTTAAAATATTTAGCTGATAATTAGCAAAAGAAAACTCTAGCATGGATTCAAATCCTCTAATGTTTGGAGCTACATGCATATGTTCCACTTTTAGGAAGGAAACCTATATTAAAATATCTGACCCTAGATAAAACCCTTGAAGCAAGCATCATTAATAAAATATCCCTACAAATGTATATAAAATACTTAAATAAATCTTATTTACATAGTATGAGCATGTCCCAGGGGATGTAATTAATAATAAATCCAACTTTCACTATTTTGATGCTTCAGTTTTGCACCTTTACCCTCTTCTTATCATCATCCTCAAACATGCTTTGAAATAAATAGGGGTCAACCTGTAATTTCTAAGTAAAAATTGAAATGAAGCTGTGAAACTGCAAGTTAAGATGAATATGTAAATTGCTTTTCCAGCTTCCTCTCAATAAAAATGTAAAAATAGATATTCAATATTTTCCATTAATCAAAAGTTTTATATCTTTTCAAATGTTTGGACTAATTAAAGTCACTTAGAACAGGCTAAACACATACTGTTGATAATTGCAAATATTTTTTCATTAATTCCATAGATCAAAGATATTGCTAAGTCTAATTAGTTGAAGTCATACCAACTTTGATATTTTTGGCCCAGTAAACATGATTACATTTGATATTGATGAAGCAGGTGTTGGGCTGTTTCAGGTCCCAGTGGTTGACTGAGCTGCCCACGGCCTGAGCTGGTCTGAGCTGGATTTACCAGGGCACTCAAAACTAGGGCTGGTCTCTCATAGTGATGCACAGCAAAACTAGAACTTGTGTTTCTGAACCTGCAAGATGTGAAATATAATTTATTCAATATTGTCATATATAGGATTTAAGTGCCTGATATTTTCTAGTCTTTTACAGGATGCTACCCAGATGGACCCAGACAAGCTTGAGAAATTGTCCCATGGGAATCTCACAAGGTTTAACAAGAGCAAGTGCTGGTGCTGTACCTGGGTGAGGGTAACCTTCGGTATCAATCTGAGCTCAGGATGAACAGATCAAGAGCAGCCCTGCCGAGAAGGACTTGGTGCTGCTGGTGGATGAGAGGCTGGACATGCCCCAGCCATGTGCACTGGGAGCCCAGGAAAGCACTCGTGTCCTGGGCTGCATCCAAAGCAGTGTGGACAGCAGGGGAGGGAGGGTATTCTGCCCCTCTGCTCCGCTCTGGTGAGACCCCGCCTTCAGTGTTTCCTCTAGTTCTAGGGTACCAGCACAGGGAGGACAAGGACCTGCTGGAGTGAGTCCAGAGGAGGTCACCAAGGTGATTAGGGGGATGGGGGACCTCTGCTGTGAGAAAAGGCTGAGAGAACTGGGATTGTTCAGCCTGGAAATGAGAAAGCTTTGGGGTGACCTAATGGTGACCTTCCATTACCTGAATGGAGCCTACAGGAAAGATGGAGAGGGAGTATTTACAAGAGCCTGCAGTGACAGGACAGGGGGGAATGGCTTCAAACTGAAAGGGAGTAGGTTCAGATTTGATATTTGAGAAAAAAATCATTCTTGTAAGGGTGTTGAGGCCCTGGCACAGGTTGCCAGAGAATCTGTGGATATCTCATTCCTGGAAGTGTTCAAGGCCGGGCTGAATGGGGGTCTGAGCAACGTGATTTAGTGAAAGGTGTCCCTGCCCATGGCAAGGGTTGGAACTTGATGATCTTTAAGGTCCCTTCCAACCCAGACCACTCTATAATTCTATGATGATATTTTTAAAGGCTGTTTTTTCAGAATATGTGTAATTTAAAATTCCTACAGGGATTAGTGAGACAGTGTTAACCTGCCATGCCAGGTTTTTTAAGAGCTTTGATCTACAGCTTTTACATAACACATTAAACATACATTCACAATTAACATATGCTAGCAATGCTACTTCAATGAAAATTCTTCATGGTGTTCTCTGTCGTTGACACCACCTGTCCTTCATATCAGTTATGCTGGATTATGGTTACATTACGTTGTCTAAACTGGTTTACTGTGAAACCTCTTTTAATTACTTTCTTTCTCACTCTCACATTTATTTATTTGTATTTCTCAATTTTCTTCAAACTGTACAATCCAAAGATGATAAGTTTAAATTGATTTATAAAACAGTCAAATTCCCACATTCTCATAGTTTTGTCAGTGGTATTTTTTTCACAACACCCATATTACTAGTTAAGACTGTCAGTAGATTAAAGTGATACTGAAACCTCTAAAGTGTATACAAATATGAAGTTTATTTTTGCAGCAGGAAAAACACCCTACAATTATCCATGAAAATACTTCAGGGGAACTGTCATCCTAAATGTCATATGAAAATACATTTTTAATTAAAACTTTCATATTAATTAACTAGCAGTGCTCATTATAAGACTTTTTTGAAAAGCTGTAGTTACTTCAATTGCAAAAAAAAAAAATTCTGTAAAAAAAAATTGTTTCAAAAGAGTCCCTTGCGTTGATAATCATATCCATAACTGCTGTTATCTGATGAAGCTTACTAAAGAAACATTCCTGTAGATTCTGCATTGGAATAGATTCAGTGAGTTTTGTCAGTAAAAATGCAGTAAGAATCTGATATGATACAAAAAATAAAAATCAGACTTAATTGAAATTTGCACAAATCAACATATCTACTGATACATAAAGTGTTAGACAGACTTTTCCTAACACTTCTATAAATCAAGGAGATTTTTTCTTTGTTATAAATCTAACTTCTGTGTATTTCTTTTTGACTGTGTTTGTGGTACTTCCACTTGCTATTAAGGGAAAGACCTGTAAGATTTTATGGTAAAATAAGTGTCAACAAGTGAGGTGGACACAAAATAGAAAAGAATTTGTGAAATAAAGCAACAGCTTTTCTAATTTTGATGAGTTAGTTATGCTCTTGTGGGTCTGCACAGACAGATTGACGCATAGACTCTAATTCTTTTCCTGCAACTCAGCCTGGTGGGATTCTTTTGCATTAATGCACTAAAAAAACTATACTCCTAGGAGACACCTTTAACGTGTGAGCCAAATACACCATCTCACAATGAATTATAGATACAAAATCAGAAGCCAATCTGCCTAGAGTACTTGAGAAAAACTCTCATGAAGTGACTTTTTCTGAGATATGTAGAGAAAGTGACTTGGCAGCAGGTGCTGGTCTCCACTTTCTTCCTTCCTGAATTTGGCCTCCCCATGTTCTCTACTCATAATAGCCATCAGGAGACCTCCTGGCCAAGGGAATGACTTGTTCTTCTCCCCAGAGACCAGTTACAACATCAAGGAAATAGATACTCTTTTAGTCAAAGGAGTGGCAGTGTTAGAGGAATCAAACTGGGGCAGAGCAGAGTGCTTCACAGTGAGAAGCCAAAAGTTGAGTTTTACTCAGGTAAGAAACTCTTCCACTTAATTCTTCTTCTGTAAAGAGCAAAGCAAGAAGCCTCTACTTCCTCAAATTGCTCTTCATAGAGTTACAAAATTGTTTCAGTTGGAAGGGCTCCTCAAAGACCACTTAGTTCCAACCCTCCTGCTATGGACAGGGAAGACTTTCACTAAATCTTGGGGCAACCTCTTCCAATGTTTTACCACCTGCACCATAAAACAATTTCATCCAAATGTCCAGTCTAAACTCTCTCTCCTATACTTTGAAAACATAATCCTTTTCTTGTCACTAGAAGTCCCCGTAAAAAATCTCTCTCCAGCTCTTTTATAATTCCCCATTTAAATATTGAAAGATCACAATAAAGTCTCCCCAGAACCTTTTCTTCTTCAGTCTGAATAACCTCAGCTCTCTCAGCATTTCCTCATAGGAGATGTGTTTCTGCACTCTGGCCTTTTTATGTCCATCTTTTTGACCCATTTTAATGTGTCCAGCTCTTCTTTCTTGTGCTAGGGACCCAGAGCTGGACTCCAGGTGGAGTTTTATGAGAGCAAAGAGGGCGAATCACCTTCCTTGACCTGCTGGCCCAACTTCTTTTTATGCTACCCAGCGTGCAGTTGGCTTTCTGATCTCCAAGTGCACATTGCCAGCTCATGTTCTGTTTTTTGACCACAAGATGCACCAAGCCTTTCTTCGCAGAGCTACTCTTAATCCATTCATCACACAGCCTGTATTAATACTGAGGATTGCCCTGACCCTGGTGCAGCACCTTGCACTTCTCCTTGAACTTCATGATTTTTGCCTGAGCCCACTCCTGAAACCTGTCAAGGTCCCTCTGGTCCTTTTTCCCTCCAGTGTGTCAGTTGTACCACACAGCTTGGTGTCATCCACACACTTGATCAGGGTGCCCTCAATCCCACTATTTCACTGCTGAAAATATGAAATAGTTTTGATCCTAGTATGAGCCCTCGAGGGATTCTACTTGTTAATGCTTTCCACTTACATGTTGAGTTGTTGACTGCCACTCTTTGGATATGGCCATCCAGCCAATTCCTTATTCAATTAACAATTCATCTGTCAAACTCATATTTCTCCAATTTATTATCAAGAATGTTGTGTGGGACTGCATCAAAGGCCCTACAGAAGGCGGGATAGATGACATCCACGGCCCTCCCCTTGCCCACTCCATTGTAGGGTGTCACTAGATTAGTCATGCACAATTTGGCCTTGGTGAAGGCATGTTGGCTGTGTCTAATCATCTCCCTGTCTTCTCTATGTTTGGACATCTTCCAGAAGGATCTGTTCCATGATGTTAAGGGCACTTGAGGTGAGGTTGGCTTCACACCCTAAGATTAATACCAATACCTGCAATCCCCTTTATTTAAACAAAAGAGAACTTTATGAGAACATCATGAAGAATTGAAATGAATGATCTGCTCTGAATTATACCAAGTTACATGGGGCTGAGATACAGTCAATTAGCAGGTAAAACCCATCCTAGCAAGTCAAATAAAGAACAGCAGAGACTTTACAAGCTCAAACACTCTTTCTGTGTCTATAGCACCCAAATTAACCAGAATATCTATTTGTGACACTACGAAAGCCTCTTCTAAGTCTGCTGCTGTTTGTACCTGAACCCATCAGTCATTATTGTCTTTAGCATTTGGTGGAAAGATTTCAATGCCTATCTTTCTCATCCAAAGCCCAAGATCAATCTATGAAAAAGGGACTGACAAATAGCTCTTCACTTCTTATTTTACATTTTAGAATGCTGTCCTGTTTTTATTATCCTGTTTTCGTACTTTCCTGTTGGCTTAATGAAGCAAGTGAAAAGCAGTTGTTTTCAATGAGAAAATTACTCAGAATCCTTTGCTGTGTGCTCTGTAGATCCTACATTGTAGTGTAAAATATATACATACAAGACACTTAAAACAGATCTTGAAGAAATATAAAACCTCACAAAGGCAATCATTGAGCTATATCAGTTTTAATGCCAGGGAGTTTAGGTAATTTCAATGAAATAGGATAACTGACCTAGTTTTGTCAGCTACTACTTAGGTATTTTACTCCTAGAGCCTTTAGTAAGAGTGTTGGTTGTTCAATATCTCACATTCTCTGAGTCTAAAAGAATAGCAACAAGAAAATGAATTAGGATTTTCTTTATTTGTTAGAGACAGGTAATGGATTACTACAACTTGGCAAGATGCTTCAGGACTAGAGTCCACCTTAACCTAGACAATTTTAGAGAAATAAAAAATTCTGAATTTGCTGCTCTAGCAGCAAATAAAGCGTTTTAACTTGAACTATTTCAGTAATCAATATCTAATCTGCACCCACAGCATTTTTATTTTACTTAGAAAGTAAAAAGTGAAAAGGTGGAGTGCTTTGTAGCCAAAGAAGGAGCTTCAGCTTGTTAGTTTGCATCTGATTTGCCACCAAAAAAAAAAAAAAAAAAAAAAAAAAATCCATTTTTTTTTTTTGTTTCTAATATTGACAAAATGAGGCAATCCATCTTTTCTCTGAGTTACTTCTTCCTTTCGCAACACCAGCCTTATTTTATCAGGCCACTTTTTTAATATTTCAGCTGACCCAATAAGCATGCCCTAGAGCATAATCCTTCTTCCAATCACTGTGTTGTCATCGTGTGTCTCAGATATTCAGAAACATTTGCCTGTTTCAACCACAGTTTATTCTCTGTATTGTCACAAAACCTCATATGACTGACTGTTAAAAGGGGAGACAGGTTTTTGACCTGCCACAGACAATTCCACAGGAATTAGCAGCAACAGTCCCCTTTATTCAAAAGTGGTCCAAACTTTAATACACCTTTAAAACTGTAACCTTTTGCTGGTGTTGCCACTCTGACACTGATTATTGGCCAAAGATGCTGTTTACATTACAAAGCCTCTTGTAATTGGCTGATTATCCACGTCTGCTGAGAAGGTCGGCTACAGCCACTTCTGATCTCGTTAATTAGTTCTTAAGGCTACAACACACTAATTCACATAGGCACGTTCAAACTTACAACCACACAGCTTTGCCCTTAGGTCAAACATCATATGAATTCCAACAACTGACATATGACATATGTCATATGACAACTGAATCTGGAAGACCTGCCCATATTGCTGCATTAAAGCACAGCAAATTGCTGATAAAAAGCACTAGTTAAAATGATAAGGCACTTTATAAGGTTATAGTTAATCTATGGAGGTAGAATTCTTTCCATTGAGGACCTTTTTTTATTTTAGAGATCTAAATTAGGTGAAAAATGGAATGGTGTATTTTGTTATGAGCAAAATGATTGCAAATTGAACATCATAATTATAAATAAGTATT
Source organism: Hafferia zeledoni (assembly GCA_035583235.1). Lineage (NCBI taxonomy): Eukaryota > Metazoa > Chordata > Aves > Passeriformes > Thamnophilidae > Hafferia > Hafferia zeledoni. Next base: position 14,246,684 of record JAWWEV010000001.1, read on the forward strand.
TTTAGAGCTTACTTATCAGCTGCTTGTTTACTATATTGGTGTTTGAAGCAGTTTTGTATTTCAGAGACTGTGTACAGAAGTTGAGACCATAAAAAAGATCATTTCTAAAGGTGTGAGAAACGTTATTTTTACAGAATAAAATATTTCTCTATTATTTTTCATGGCCAGGAAACTGTTATTAGTGTATTGTTTAAATAAAATATATATGAATACCAACAGAACTTTGCTTGCAGGTAGGTAACCTAGAAAATGTTCAGAAGACACAGCCTATTTACAAATGAGGAACTGAAGTTAATAGCTACTTACAGCACTAAATGTGTATTAGGAAAGGTGGAAAATGTGCAACATGCATTACTTTAACCTATTTATAATTCAAGCTTTGTCTATCATCTTACTTGAGAGCTCTTAGTGCAATTTAAAGCTGCCATTCAAGGACTGCATGTTTGGGATTAACAATGAGAAAGGTTTTCTAAAGCAAAGATGCTGAAAAGAGAATTCGACATTGATGTGAGATCCTGGAAAATTCAGGGAAGAATTCATAATGTAATATAAAAATATATAATATTAATAGAGTACATATACATATGTAATTCTTACAATACAAATATACTGCCATCCCACAGCAATATCTACCTTTTATGAATTAATTTATAGAACAGAAGAAAACATTTTTGAAGGGAATGCTTAGATCTGAGGGTTTCTATCTGTTTTGGGGTTTTGTTTGGTTGGTTTTTTTAATATTCCTAGAGAATGTCTGTTCAGGAGCAAAGACAATGGTTGACAGAGTTAGTTTATTTTTAATATCACTTAGACACTAAAGATCTATCACATCTGTATGATTTTTAAACAAAGCAAAAAAGCTTCTTGTTACTATAACTGTGGATTTTAAAGAATATTTTAAGGACACAACCGTTACTTTCCATTTATGTACAGATTCACACAGGTAGTTTTACAATAAGAAAAGATTACCTCAGATAGCCAGTTTTACACTAGTATTTGGCAAACGTAATCTTTTGAGTTATTTCTTTAAAATGGATTTTTAGATATGAAGCATCAGTATTAAGAACATTGAGTTTCACACTGAAAAAAAAGATAAATATTCTGTGGAATGTTCAAGTATATGCAAAATTTAAGACATATGTATTTATGCAGGATGACAAGTGGCTTTGGAATATTTGTCTGGGGTTTATATTCCCTAATATTAAGATTTTCCATTTGCATCTACACTGGTGTAGAGTTTTCCGGAGCAGAGGTGAATACTTTTTTTAAAAACAGATGTATTGGTTAGATATAACAAATCCAGAGATCATTGTTAAATTAGAATCATAGATGCAATGTCAAAAAGACTGACCAATATTAAACAACAAGATATTTTAGTATCCCATTGATATTAATAATAATACATCTTAGGATCAGTTAATACCTAAGAATTTTATACATTTGGAATCAGCAAACTATGGAAAGGAATTTCCAGCAGAAAAGCAACTCAATTTAATAGCATTCATAGAGTTGGAACTGTATATAGCTTGAATTTGTCTAAGCTGCAATGTTATTATATAGTCACTGAACATGTAATTACACCATCTATTATTATAATTGCTTTGTCCTGTGAAGACATCTGAAAATAAATAATCAGACAGCGAAAAATTATACTTTAAAAAACTCTTATGTGGTACATCAAGAGAAGGAAATGTTTTCTTTTAATCCTATACAATAATTCTGCCTTCACTGTTTTGGTACAGGGGCAGTTTTAATATTGTGAGCAGGGTACTGGAAAATATTTCTAGCAAATCCACTTCTAGCTGTTTCTAAAAAAATACTTGTTGAAAATTCTATAATATTTTATGTTTTTAGTAAAAAACTGTCAACCTCATCAGTTTTGTTGCTGCAAAACAAAATGAATTTTTATTGGGTTGATCTTAGAAGAAGTTTGAGAAATTTTAGATTCACTCATCATCCTGACTGTGGTACATTCATCTTTATTTTCAAGTATCTATTCCTACTGCTGAAGAAATTTAGAGGATTCAACTTGAAATAACAATGCCTTCCCCCCCTCATACTTTTCACTGCTTGTTCTTCTTTTATGCCACTTAAGTTCTTTCCTCACCACCAGTGAAATCTTTCTGTCCCTTAGTGGGTTTATTATTTTCCTGCAACTACCCATCATTTCCCTATAATCAATCAATATCATTCTTACAGCCAGCTCTACAAATATGCACAATTATTGACTATTACACACATTTTGGATTCTCTCAGAAGACAAGAAGAAAAATTTAAGATTGTTTTTACCAACAAAATCTTAATTTTTGGTCTTATTTTTTCTGAGAACATTTGCATTTCAGTAAAGCAAACTTTTACTTCCAACAACCTATATTAAAAGGTCGTTGGCAATTCCAGTCTTAATATTTTCAATTTTTAAATACCGTTGATACTGATTAAGGGATACCAAAATCCTATTCTTTCAACTATATTTTGCCTCTCTCACTGGATTAACTGCTCAGGTATTGCAATATGAAAAGCCCAGAACATGAGAAATAATACTATAGGAATCCTGCCAAATACTGCTGTGGTGAGCAGCACTGAAATGCCACAGATTCCTATTGACCCTTATAATCTTCTATTCATTGTGTTCCATGGTACAATAACACTGCCATTAAGCAAGATGAGAGCTAGTTTGTGCACAATTAATGTTCTAATAGTTGTAATAAAAGAGGCACATATTTCTTGATCTACCATACTTATATCTCATACATATGCCAAATTATCACAATAATATATATATCACTGGTGGTCTTTACATAAATATAAATTTAGCTGCAACTTTTCTATATCATTAGCCATAAAAACTTCAGAAGCACTGAGTATGAGCTACCAATGGACAAGGAATACAACAGTGTATCTTCAGGGACTTATTTCAGCAAATAGTTCTCAGCTTTACTTTCATTAAAAGTAAAGATCAACAATCATCTTGGTTTTGCTTTCTTGGGGAGCATCATAACCCAGGACAAAAGAAACACCATATATATGACGTATATATGATGTGTATGCTGGACTGATTGGGTGGGACCTTATGAAGTTTCTTCCTGGTGTAACAATGTCACTCATTTCTTCCTGCAGCAGGTTTTACCCATGAAGTTAAAGATAAACCTCTTCAAATATAATCTGCAATTCTCTCTTTTATTAAAAGCTCACTAGATCTTATGGTCGCCTTTTTATCCTGTTATTGGTATGCAATAAGGAAATATGCGAATTCATATAGGGAGAGAAAAAATCAAAGTGGAAAAAAAATATATTTTACTTAAACCAATATTCCATATTTTCCTGATATTCTAAAGGCATTATTCAGGTATGTCCATTTGTGGGCTGGAGTTTCCTGATAGCTAAAGAAACTTTACTATTTCATTTGGTCTGGCAGGCGTACAAAGCAGTTATATAATTTCAGTGTACCATAAAAAGACCATTGCAAATTTATTTATGCTAAAATATGTCATTATAATTCTGGCCAAGTCTCTTGTATTCATGTCAAGCAGAGTCAGCTTTCAGACCAGACAGTGTAAGCAATACTACTTTTGGTATACAGTTTTGTTGGAACTTTCCGTATTTTCTTGACTAGGAACTCTATTCTGTGTAGGCTGTTGCAGGAACATCAATAAACTGATAATTGGTGCCTGATTAGGGATTTATTTATTTGGAACCAATTGAAGTGAGGGTGGAGAGAGGAAATAGAGATCCAATGCATAAGTCTGACCAAAAAAAAAAAAAAAAAGAGAGTGAAAAAAAAAAGAGAGTGAACAAAGTACATAGAAAAGAGAAATAGCAAATAGGCAAATGAAAGTGGAGCTGAGTAATCCTGCTCTAAAGTTTGCAGATTGAAAATCTCTTTCTCATATTTTATGAACACTAAAATCTAGTTGCTCTTTGATGGCAGTCACCAGATGTCTGTATGTGTTTTATTCTACCTGCACCTACATCAATTTCATGCAAAGCCCACATCCACTGTACAATGTTGCTTTTAAGTCAAATTGGTAAGTCACATCTTGTTTATCCTCAGTGTCTGTTTATTAATGAAATATGAGACCCACTTCTATAACTTTTGTAAAAATATCAACATAACTGAAGAGATATTGTAGCTGTAGTGACTCTTCCAAATATGCACCTTATGATTTGTAAATAGGAAAAATAGTTTACCCTCAGAATGACCCTTGTAACAATTCGTGTTTATGGCAAAGGCAATGGGCTGGTGATAGCAGCATCTTGCAGCTTCATGAGTGACACTGTCCCCATGAGAGAAGGGACAATTGCCCTTTCTGTTGGAGGTCACAGAGTTTGGGACTTTGTCAGGCCTTCACCACTGCAGGCCCTACAATTCAGAGAGACCTACAATTCCTTGGTGGCATGTAGGACATGGGACAACAGGACCTCGTAAGGTCACTTGCCTTCTCATTTCTGTATGACTTTTAACATCAGCCAAGAACTTTGAACTGGTGAACATTGCTCAAGCATTTATCTGTAATATACTTTTGACTGCAAATTTCTCAAATGTTGGTATAGTCAGAATAATTTTTGATTCTTTTTAGTAACACAGAAAAAGCAACTGAATTAGCAAATTATTCTTCTGGAGAGATGACTGATAATCTAACACCAGCCTGTTATAACTGTTAATTCACTGTCAAACTACAAACACTAGGAGAGAGTCTTGTTCATCCTGATCAGGTCCTCATCCACTTCTGTGTAACACTTAGACTTACCTTTGTTAGTGAAACTGCCTTTCTCCTCAAAGCCCTGGTCCACAGTGAGGCCAGCAATCCCATTGCTGCTGGATAAGGACTGCACAACAGAGCAAGTGGATAATTCATGAATAAACTGCAGCTTGTCGAGAGACTGTCCTGGAGCAGGTTTATCCTAAAGGACTGCAGCCTGTGAACTGAAGGTCTCACGCTGGAGCGGGTGAAAAGCGTGAGGAGGAAGAAAAGGTAGAAAGGAACTGTCATGGACTCACCACAACCTCGTATTTCTCATCCCATCACCCTGCTCAGGGGCAGGGAGGTAGAGGAGTTCAGGATGAAGTGACATTGAGCCTGGAAAAAGGGAGGATGAAGGAAGGTGCTGTTTTATTTTGTTGTGTTTTTTTTTTTTTCTTACCACCTAAATCCATTTTAATTTTCAATAAATTAATTTTTTTTCCCTGAGTCTGCTTTGCCTATGGAAGTAACTAACAAGTGAACTCTTCTTCATTATAGGCCATGGACTTTTCTATCTGTTTTTCTCTCTCTTGTCTTACTGGGGGAAGGAGTCCAAGTGCAGATTGCTGGGCACCTGGAAGCCAGCCAAGGACAACCTACCACAGACATTTACAGCAGAAACTTGTAAAGATGGAGAATCATCAGTAAGTATAATATCTGTCAAATGTTTCAATCTATCTTTTTAGAAATACTGTAAGATGAAAAGCAAAGCTTTATTAACTGCCTTGCTAATTAGCATAAATTTCTGTCTAATGGTCTAGTAAGGTGGATGTGTTCAAACATTTGGAATCACAGTATTAGATCACAGTATGGTTTTTGAGGCTAAAATACATTATAAGATAATCTTGAAAAATCCAATATAATTTGTTTTCTAATAAAAAATAGAAACTTTGTAATCAATATTATTGAGAAAAACTGGTAGGGAACAATTCAAGACAAAATTAGCACTCTAAGACCAGAAGTAAATTAATAGTCACTTATTACACTTAACAGCCACTTAACAGCCACCTTAACAGTCTGTAGCTCTGATCAGCCATATTAAGGACATAGCCACAGCAATGTCTTTTTAGTTAGCTTGGACCAGTAATTACTGGTCTGCAAAGATATCAGTAGGCCAAATCCACAGTCTAAAAACCCAAGAGTCTGAGAAGATGAATAACTCAAATTGTTCACTCTAAAATGTAAGTTATAGATCTCTCTGACTTCAAAGGTTTGCTTGAAAGAGTCCTGTGAGGTAATGTCCCAGAGTAAGAGTGTTACAAAAATGGATTTTCTTGCACTTTATTTCTCTCCATTCATGCACAGCTGTCAGAAAGAAAAAAGCAGAAATACACACTAGCTAAAAACCCCAGTTTGGTTTGCTTTGATTTCTCACAGCGAACCCACTTCTACAGGCAAAGTCACACTTGTTCAGGTTCTTTTACACAGGCCTTTGAAGCCATCTTTATCTTGTAGCTATTTTCTTGTGTAATAAAGTGATCAAAACCACTTGTTGATGTTAACTGATGATATCCAAGTGTGGCCAGGTGTCCAAGAAGGCCAATGGCATCCCAGCTGCTATCAGCAGTAGTGCGGCCAGCAGGACCAGGGAAGAAATTTTCCCCCTGTACTTGGCACTGGTGAAGTTGCACATCACATCCTGTGTTTGTTTTTGGACCCCTCACTAAAAGAGGAACACTGAAGTGCTGGAACACATCCAGAAAAGGGCAACAGATCTGGGGAAGGGACTGGAGCACAAGTCTGATGAGGAGCAGCTGAGGTAGCTGGGAGTGTTTAGCCAGAGAAAAGGATTTGCTAATTATCCGCAGTTTGCACTTGTATAGCTGGATGCAGTCCGGCTGCTGTAGTCACATCAATGTTCATGATTCATGGACGCTAGTTTTTGCTTCCAAGGGTCCATCTTCAAAGGTCCAGCTCCATAGATACAGTGTGAAGACAACTCAAAACCACTGCCCCAAAATGTACCCTCTGAGGTGAGAACCCTAGAAGTTCTGGCACAGAGAAGAGCTGCCTGGAGGCAGGTGAAGGCCAGGAACTTCATCACTTCTAACTGCAGCTGGAAAGTGGCTGGATTGCTCTGGTGGTTCTTGAAGGAGAATTGTATTCCCTCACTGACATGCCTGTGTTAACAATCCTGCAGGATTAGAGCTGTAGAGGCTGACTGCAAGTCCTCATGGATAAGCCATTTAGATAGGAGAGAAAGCTAGTGAAAATGATGCCATATGGTAATTTATATTTATTTATATGTGAACCTTGTCATCATATTAATAAATAGACACTGACTCTCTCCAAAGTGCTCTGTAATCACTTTAATTTCTCTACCTTAGTAGCAAATACTGTCTCAGAGACATTCCAGATACTGCTGGGGTCAGAAAGAAGACAAAAAATGCTGTGTGAAATTCAGACATGGAGTGAGACAGACACATTGACTGAGGAGGGATAAAAACATAGGTAAGAATTAAATTAGAGATGGGAAGAAAGACAAATGGAAAATGCAAAGGAAAATGTGTCATATCAAATTCATGAAATGTACATATTTGAGTAAGACCTGTCTCTGTCTCTGAATCAAAGACTAAGCTGTTGGTTCTTAGCTGCTTTTCACCTCCAGAAAACTATGCAGTGGCTATCTATGAGTTTAGAGCCAGATAATTTAAGAAGAAAAAAGGTAAAGTTTTGATACTGAGCATTCAATCATCAATGAAGGAGTTTACTTCATGAGAATACTAGACTCTATGAGGTCAGAAAAAAGCAGAGGAAGAGCTTGCAGGAAGAGCTTGCAAGTATTTTTAATTGGAGGTATGGATTTAATGATCAGCTGAATTACATGGGCCTTGAAAACTTGCTATGTTTCTCATAAATCTAAATAGGTAACAGAGAGGGAGCTTGCAGCGACCGGACAAGGGGAAATATCTTCAAAGTGGGTAGGTTTAGATTAGATATTAGGAAAATTTTTTTACTGTGAGGGTCGTGAGACCCTGGCACAGGTTTCCCAGAGAAGTGGATGCCTCATCCCCGAAAGTGTATAAGGCCAGGTTAGATGGAGCCCCAAACAACCTGGTCTGGTGGATCATGTCCTTGCCTATGGAAGTGGGGGTTGGAACAAGACGGTCTTTAAGGTCTCTTCCAGCCCAAATCATTCTATGATTCTGTCAGTATGGATGGAGCTGTAGCTGATCTAAATCACTAATGCTCTATGGCCACAAATTGACTATAGTGGACAAAAAGCATCATTTTCCCTAGAACAAGTAGGTAACATGGTAGACTGAAAACAGCACTCATTGCACTGATAGTACAGATCTCAATAATATGTATATAATATACTGCCTTATCCTTTTCAACACATTTGAAATGTAACCTTGTCTTTAGGATGCTGAGGGTAAATTAATTTAGAAATATATTAGAGGAAAAAAAAATAACTTAGGAAAATATAAATCTACGTATTGTTGACAAAAAACTCCCCGTTCTGATGAACAATATTTCTATAGTTTATAAGTCATTTCAGCTTCTTAACATTCTTCAAATAAAGTAATTCAGAAACTACTCCAGAATCTGACATTTGGATTTTAAGCTGAAGTGCAGAAAAATAGACCATATGTGAAGGTCATTGATGACTCATCTGAGAGATTAAACATTATAAACTCTCTATATCAACATTTCAGATACTCATTTACTTATGAATATATACATAATTTAGGGATTTTAAATGGTTTCTGAACAAATAGAACTAAGAAAGTCCTTAAACATTAGATAAAGTATCAGCTAAACTATATAGCTATCCAGATTATAGGTACAAAGTTGCTACTATCACCATTTCTAGAAATAGATGAATTATATACCAATTTTTGTATTTAATTTTTTGTTGTTGTCTGGTTAGCAATTTGCCAAATTTTGTCTAAAATTTTTAATGGCATGGGAGTTTCTTCATCAAGAATAACACTATATTTTATTAAAAAAAAAAAAACACACAGAAAATAATAGTTTCTATTATACCATTGCAATGATTAAAATAATAATGTATTACACAACAAATAAAGAACTTGTTTTTTTGTTGCCTATTTCCATATGTGCAAATGTGTAAGATGGCTTCCAGAATTTCCATACTCATATAGGATGTCTGAAAACTGTGTACTTCAGGTTTCTCTGATAAGATCAGGTACTTTTCACACAGAGAATAAGAGAAGATTATCATACGTCCCTTCTGGTACATCATTAAAAGAGAATGGAAATCTGCCACAAGACTAAGGTGGTCCTGTCAAAATATCTTCTAGGGAATCTTAATATGCCCCATTTCTGATTCCAAGTGAATGTCTTGAAGTTGCACCATTTTGGAAGGCTCTGCATCATAGGGGTTAACTTTATTAACAGAGACAAAGGGTAGAATAAGTCAGTTTTGGTTATAAATCCTAAATTCTGTTGAATATCTCTAGGTCCATGGGATTTAGTCTTGGGAGTAGGACCTGCAAGTCTGCCACAACAAGAGCACAGGCTTTTTTTTTTTTCTTTTTTTCTTTTCTTTTTTTTTACAAATATAATAAATTAAAATGACAGTGGGTAAGTTTAGATCTAGAACCAGAATAGATTTCTGCAAGCTAAGCTATGTATACCACAAAATTTTAATGAAAAGAAAAAATATAATGAAAGCCTGAAGAACCTTGTTTCCTCTTATCTCACAAATTTGTAGACAAGAAGAGAGATGTCTTGCTTAATTTTAATAATCTGAAAGCTTGATGACTAGAGTTAATATGGCAAAAGCCAAACTCAGGTTAAAAATTACAGCAGCTAACATGAGCACTGATTTTAAAATGGGATGACTTTGTGTTATTGTGTAATAACAGCAGTAACCTGATTAGCCAGCTACAGCTGAAATCAGGTTCCTAGTTGATCCCTAATCTAACCTACCTGCCTAACTTATTTTTAAATTCCCTGAAATGAAGTCCTCTCAAACCATAAAAAACAGGCTTATCTATGACAAACACATTCTGAGCACACCTGTGGTCTCTTGGGGCACAGAAAGAGAAGGAGGTTCTCACATCACATTAGATTTCTGTACCAGATTGTGCAAACTCAAATAGAGCTCAAGAGAAAGGAATGAAAATTAAAAGTGCAAGCCACATTTCCTTATATTCCACCTTGTTAAAAGCTGCTTATGATTTAATGGAGGCCAGAATTGGCTTAGGATACTTGGGATATGGGGTTCCATAGTTATTTTCTACAATTAATCTCTTAAAAAACTAAATCCATAAGTAAAGCTACATATAAATAAAGATTTTTTTTTCTTTTTCTATATTACCATATGATGATCTAAAGATAATGATTAAACATAACATTATGAATGTACAGATTTACATTGCTCAGCTTGATTAATATGAGGTGACAGATACATTCTGTAAGGTAATGTATCCAATCTCATGAATTTTAGATCCGTTAGTTACTGGAGCAAAGAGAAAGAAAAACTTTGACTTAACAAAGTATTACTTATTTCCACATTTGTTATATGCAATAGACATGCACAATATATTTGGAAATGACTAATTAAAATTCAGTATCATAAAAGGTTATGATTAAGACTTAGAGAATACAGGCTTTCTTCACAGCAGAATGGTCCATTTCCTCTTCTTGGTATGCAGGTAAGTTAATACATTATTGAAAAATCAATCTAGTATTTTTTGATTTTATAAATAATTAAATGTATCAGTTCAAAATTTCAACTTTTTCTTATAAACTGCAGCTGACATGTTTTGGTTTTTGTTTTTTGTTTGTTTTTATGTAATGTAAGCCCTTATACAACTTACTTATTAATATTGCTTTATTTTACAAATATCAAGGAGAAAAGAATCTTCATATCTTTTTCAGCTGTGCATTGCTGCCATATCCCTATGCAACTCTGTAAAATTAATGATGTTGCTTATAAGTCCTTGTCAGAATAGTGTCTTGGGCATTTAGTTTGGTCTGAAGAACACTGAAATGTTGCTTGACAGGCTGCTTGGACAGCCAAAGCTTCCAGTTCTGTGAGTTTCAAATTAACTACTTAACTGTAAAGAGTTTTGTTACTCAATTTAAAAATCACAGGTGTAAGAATTGTCCTCAGACTAAAATAACAGGCTTCACAGTTTACAGATACAGTAAAGTCAACAGAAACAGTCAATTGATAAAGTTTTGCCAAAACATTTCCCCTTTCTAATCCTTGTCTCAAAATTAGAATAAAAAACAATAGTTACCTATAAGTGAATGAGGTCATTAACGTAACTCTTACCCTGCCTGTTACCTATGTGTTCATAATCAATAAGTACATCAAAATAACAACAGAAAATAATCTGAATGCTGATTCTAACTCAACATTACTGTGTACTCCTGAATTTGAAATTGAGGGGGGAAAAAAAAGCAAACGCCCACAAAAAAATAATACATAATAAAAAAAACCCCAAACCTAATATATGTGGGGAAAAATGTTAGCAATACAAAATATGTGTGTTTATGTTATAACTACAAGGAGATACTTTTTTATGTAAGGAAATATGTAAACAATATACTCAAAATTTCATTTAATCTAATTACCATGAATTTTGTTTGAAAAATGGTACCAGCTGCAGTGCCATGGCTATTTTTAAACTGAATAGGCTAACTTTCTTCTATCTTGCTGAATTTCTCTGTAATTTCTTTTAAAGATTTCTCCAAAGCATGCTATCTATGCATTTTGGGACTATGAACTTGGCTGAATATTTAATTAAAATTGCGTGCATTTTTGAGGTTTCCTCTCCCTGTCCTGGTACTTTTGACCATGTACTAGGATACAGCATCTTATGTAAATGGGAAGTCTAATGTCCTAAACAAAACCAATTTTTTTTTTTCTTTTTAACTCTGAGACTTTTGTTGAAAATCCACAAGCTTGAAATATTTCACAAAATAAACCCTGAATTTTTGTATGTTTTTTCTGGTTGGGTTTACTGAAAAGAAAGAAACCAAACCAAAACAAACAAACAAAAACCAGAAAAAACAAAACCATCCACAAACAATTCCCCACACATGCCAAAAAAAAAGCCCGTACCAACTCAACCAAATGAAAAACCTCACCCACAATGTCTGTTACTGGATGACTGAACTGTAGGAAGCAGGTTGGTTATTGTTCAACCCTATTAACAAGTAAGGTCTTGTCTTCATGAAACCTGTTTGAGGTAAAATAATGTTTTCTCAGGCAATTCCAATTAAAAATCGTATCTGGCCACTCTATCTTGTCCTTCCCTGGCTTCTTGCACTCTTCATGGCAGTGATAGCACACCACACCTTTTCTGCCACACAATATGCCTCTGACAATACTTAGCCAAGAAATGGGAATTTAATTTATGATTAAACTGTTGAGACATTCTAGTTTTGTTCACAGAGCTGTAAAATGTGAAGAACTCTCCCAAGGCCAACAGCAATACAGGACTGTAAAACTCAACTGACAGACATGTTTATACTGTAAACTCTGTTGTTTTGGGGTTTTTTTCATCATTGTCTAACAACATCTTTCCTCATGAAGTAGCAGGAAAATAGTATCTCTTAAAGCTTCTTAACACTCTCGAAATGAAAGATCCAATGAACTAAAGTTGACAAAACCCCCAAATGAAGTTTTATTGTCAAAACCTCTAAATAACATTTTATTGTCCTAATGAAAATACGAGTTTCTGTTGCAATCCACAACACTCTAAAGAAAGTAGATATCTCCAGAAAAGAACATTTGAAAACACTTTTGAAATTAACTCTAAACCATACAACATTTGGTTAGCTACTTCTAACATTTCCAGATTAAAACTGCTATGAAAATTCAAGTCCCATTTGAATTGAGTATGATTTAATGGAACTACAAAATTTAGTTTTATGAATATGGCCAAACTGTACATATTTAAATGGATGCATAACTGAACAGATTTAAAACAACTTGTTGGTAAAAGCATCTCTTCCTGAACAATAAAAGCTTTATGGTGCCACTGAAATAAGCTATGGGAAGATACAGAGAAAGAAAATAGAAACAGAACAGAGATTGAAGATTTACACAAGCTGACGAGAAATAATTTGGACATTTTCCTATTTAAACTAATGCAAATGTTAATACTTCAAAAACTTTTTTAAAATTAAAAACAGAAAAGAGATTTCCTAATATTGTTCAGTGGGTACAAAAGGAAGAATAGTCTTCCATAAAACTTCCCTGAAGAGACATATCCAGTAGTCACTAACTGAAATATGACATAATTAAATCTTAAATGAAGTTTGAGGAGAGAAGCACACCTGTCTCTTGTGTTAATGTAGCAGAGAGAAATGAAAAAAACCTCCTGTTATAAAGACTATTCTTACTAGTTCTGCTGGGAATTTCCCACCATAAATCTTTTTTGAGTTAATATACAACAAAACTTCTGTGAACCTAAAATATGGTGTTTGGGTGGTCAGAAAATGACAAGGTCCAGGCAACTTCAAGGATTTCTTGTACTCAACACAGATAACATTCTTGTATTCAACACAGATAGGAAAATATTTTGTCCTACTTCTAGAGCTGTCCGTACTAGTTCTTGTGTTGTTATAGGATAACAGTACTTTGTTATTTTCAGAATGTGCAAAAATCAACAAAGAGAAACTCTAAGAAAAAGAATGTATCATTTTTAATAACATGTAAAGAAACACTTTTTGAGATTTAAACACATCTATGAGCATACAACAATCTTGACAAATGTAACTGAAATGTTATCCTCAGATTTCGAGAGGATTTTAGTGTTCTTTTCAGCCATTGACGAGATGAGGAATTAAGTAAGAAATACTCTTTAAAGATACCTACCATAACTTTTATATTGCTATGATGAAAGAAAATTTCCTTAGGGCCACAAATAACATAGAGAAAATAGGTTCTCCTCATGTATTTACAGTTTCATGAGAATCAGAAACTATCAAAAGATGAACAGAGGTGGAGTGTGCAGAGGTATTCCAAGGGATCTTCTGTTGATGCTGGGAAGAGCTCTCTGAATTTTCCTTCACCACAGGAAAACACGCTGAACCCTCCTGACTGTGAACATTAAGACACAAGTGCCTCACAAACAGCAGTAACACCACTTTGGGGCACATGTAGAAAAGCCAGGGGATTTTGATTTGATAGTACACACAACAGTTTTAGCATATTGCTGCATCTTTTGTTACACATTTACTCTTCTCTCTCATCCCAGTTCATGGAAGTGCACTGCACGTGATTTTAATAATAATTTTCTCTGAATAGAATTTAGCAGAAATTAAAACCTAGGGCCTCATTGTACTATGTCTTGCACACGTCTGGGATGAAAAGATTGCCTCTTTACTGGAGAGCTTATATCTAAATTGTAAAAAAGTCTGTGCTGTTACAGAGGTGATTCAAGCTATTTGATCAAAAAGCCAGGATTTTCAAAGGCAGATAAAAATTCCTGTCTGTGCTTAACAGCATTAAGTATTCATGAGATTTCTTGCATTACTCTCATTTTATCACTCATATAAACCACCACCATACAGCCATTCTAGACAGACCAGAAATTACACTCTGAAACTATTAATAAGTATTAAAGCAAACTTTCAAAGAGCAGTGTTCATTCAGCCAGTCTTCTGACTATGAGTTCTAAATCTTAATGATGAAACTGGAAAAAGGTTTTGTGGTTGTCCAAGGCATATTGCATAACAGGGTGATAAAGCATAATAAGGAGCCTTCCAAACCACTTTGCACTTTGGAATAATTTCCTGATTTCATAGAAAGCCATGGGAAGTTTGAAATTAACTCAGTCCTGGAACTGAGGCTAAATTGTATTTAAAACTACTGTGACTACACTGCATTTCCTGGTAAAGCATTGTCTGCCAAGGGGTTTTGTGTTGCACAGACAAAACACAGCTGCTATTGCTCAGATGTGCCATGGGATGAGTTCCAGATCTCTGCTTACACACCCAAATTTCCATCTGTGGGAGTCAATGATGCTGTGAAAGCTCACTATAGCAGCTTGTGCTAACAGCTGGCTGTCTGACTAACCCAGCCCTACCCTGAGTGTGGGAATACAAACCTCTGAGCTGTCTGTTTTGCCTCTTATTTGTTCATCTTAGGTTGTGTACGAAACATGTATGAGGAACATTAAAAATGCGTAAATAAAAATGCAGTTATCAGTCTGGTTTAGAGAGAAAAGAACATAAAACCCAATTTATTTAGAAATTGTTTATGCAAGCATTAAGATTTTTATGACATTTCTTCAATATATTTTATAATTTTAGACTATTTTAATTGATTTTAATATTTTATATTTTAGAAGTCCCAAGTTGCAAAAATTTAAATTCAGCTCAGTATTGATTTTCAGCTTGCAAGCTTCTTTAGATCTTCAGTAAATTAAAACTGTAAATTGCAGCTACTCCATTATATACTATATTTTTTGTTTCTGAAATACTCTACAGGAATTTTGTACACTAAAATAAAAATCTTAAAAAGGGGAAAAAATAAGTGGAATTTTCAATAAATTCACCTAAAAATGCATAATTCTAAAGAATATATTTCCTCATGTACTTGATTTTTTTACTGATTAAAGAAATTTTACTACTTTTTTTCCTAATTTTACGTCTCCAATTGTCTGTTCTCCTGCAATGTTCTTTTCTTTAAAAATAACAAACAAACAAACAAACTAACAACACATTTTCTGTATGAGTAAATAACTGCAATTTGATTCTAAAGGATTATTATGCATGCCAAACTAAAGGACAGTGTCATTAAATGACATACAGAAAGAAGGATTTTGAAGACAACTGGAGTCTTTCCTGAATGCAGACATGTACTGCAAACTTTACTACTACGTCTCTCTATATTAAAAATAATTTTATTTAGCATGTCAAACCTTGTAAGTCAAAATAAAAGGCATTTTTAAACATAAAATTTCAAGAATTATAGGGAGAAAAATGATGAGAAATGTTAGTGAGGAGATGGTGAAATAAGATGGTTGTTGTAGAACTGAGGCACTTCTGGTGACCAAGATCCAATTTTCTGCAGTGCAAGTCTCTACATCTCACAACACAATACAGAAATAGGTGTCCCTTCTCATCAACAGTTGAAAACCAGGCCTTATGACTGTTGTAATGATCTTGAAGTATTGGGAAAGATAGGATTTTCTGGACATTGTTACAGCAATAGGATCAATGGAAGAATTAGGGTTTCCCAAAGTAATCTTGATGAAACTACTGTATGATAGCTAAAATCTCAGGTTTGCTTTTAAAATAATAAAGAATCCACACATTTTAGTTCTTAATTCATCATAAAAAGAAGTAATAACTTTATCCCTGAATAATATATTTTGGACTGAAGAGTGATATAAACTATAAATCTCAAACATGAACTGGCATGAAAATGTAGATTACACTATTTATTGCATTACCCAGACATATACATATGCTCCAAGAATCATTTTGCAGTTAATCATCTTGCCATGACTTTAATCTCGTAGTTTCCACTGGCTGACATAATTCATAAATGAATTGTCTTCCTTGTTATTCTATTAATGCACCTTTTTCCTTTGACATTTAAAGTGGTAGATACATGCAAAAGTACTATTATGGTAATAAACCATAAATTATTACATATCTGGACACTGTATCTGCATTGCAATCAGAATTAAAAAGCCTTGATTTTAATAATCTGTGTTTGATGAAGGTCTTTGATTAGTTGGGAAATACTTATAATATATAAAAAGATCATTGTCATGATGCAGGGGACCAGGATATAAATATTGTTCAGATTGGCTTCTTTTTTCTGGGCTTCCTACTTCAATATAAATTATTACTTCAAATCAGCTGTTCAAATCCCCTAGAAGCAGTCTGTGAGTTTATTCTAGGATACACTCTGAAAAACTGGGAAATAGGCATGGGATTGGAATTGTGAGATAAAAATTGCGAGAGGAACCAAGTGGGAAACAAGTAGAAGAGCACCAGTGATCAGAAAACCAAAAATGTTACAGAAAACAAGCTACTCTACATAGACTGAAACACAAGGGAATATAATCTTTAATTAAAAAGAAGAAAGAAAATAAAAACATAAGAGCAATCTGAAGACCAGAAAAGGACTTAATGAGAGGAAAAAAGTTAGTATCTTCAGATAAATAATGTGAAATTAAATAAACTAATATTTTGAGAATAGCCTTCTTATTTTTATTTGAATATAGAGAATTGAACTTGGATTTGGCTTTGGAGCTGATCAGTAAGCCATATTTTTTGATTTTGTTGTTGCTTGCATTGTGTTATTCTCGTTTACAATACTTCTTCCTATGGATTAAGTTTTAAGCATGTCAGTAGACCTAGAGTAATTATTATGATCAAATTTTATGCAATGGAAATTTTTCTGTACATCTTGTTTTAAAACTTTCTTACATAGAAATATTTATTGCTGAAGCCACTATAGGTAAAAGATTCAGAGCCTTTACTATATCATATTATATTTTGTTGTTATGCACTTGCAATATTGTTTCACAATCTAAATTTGCAATGCGTCATGTTTTCAGAATTTTCCAGCCCTTCTCTTTTTGACATTTTACAAGGTCCCTGAGCCAGTTTCTTCTCTCCGTTCCAGTTAACTTGAAAAGTGCATATTATAGTTACATATTGGGCAACCAGTTTTTCAAAAGTTACTCAAACTTTAAATGATTTTCATTTCATGCATAACTTTAAAGCTCTGTCTTTGACCAAGAACCATTCCCAGCTCACCTGCCATCAGCCAAGAGTTACCTCCTTAGGCTTTTCCAGAAAAAATACAAGCATTGCCCTAGGCCTTCAAAATCTGCTGTAACAGATTTAGATGCATTTTGCTGGTTATGTCCTTGATGAACCATCTTTAAATATTTATGTACAGCTCCTCTGGTTGTTCTTTCAAACTTCAAGCAATGCACAAAACTGCCCTTGACAATGATTGCTGCATTGCACCTATTTTAGTCCCATCTTACAGAAGGTCAAGACTTCTCTGTTGTCAGATTAGCAGTACTTTGAGGGTTAACTAACATTGTAGATGATCAAACCCTTCCCTTTTAAAACAAGATTTAAACACTTCTGTTGAATTTTGGTGGTCTTAGCAAGCATGAAAAAAAAAGGAAAACATGAAGGACAGGGTGAGACACTCTCCTGTAGAAATGTAGATGCAAAAAAATGCAGGTATTTGCATTTTGGAAGTGAAGAGTAAAGAAACAACAGCACTGATAGAAACATTCACGGTCAAGTTCCTGTAGTGACATTTTTCCTCCTCAATGCTTATTTCTTGGAAATAAATGTCCTGCTGTGGAGGTGGATCTTGAAAATTATTTTTATTCCCTAGGAAATTGAGCAGTATTTATGCTTTTCAGCTTTATATGGTAAATAGGATTTCCTTTAGTTTAAGGATGGTTTTTACCTACCTTTGCCATTAATTCAAATATTTGTCCTCATTCCTTTATCCTTCCAAAAGTGCAATGGGTTCCTAAAAAATCTGATGCTCCATAAGATTCACTGGGGAATTTTCTGTTAATTTTACTGGGGAAAGGCTTAGAAATTTTGGGATGGATGACAGAAAATTTAGGAGTGGATGTATGTATGTATGGATGGATGGTGGACAGACAGAATTGTACAATAGTCCTAATTTCTTTAGATTCAGAAATGTTTAGATAAACTGAAGTTGTGTCCCTGAGTATTTTTATTTGGCTTTGTGATTTA
Source organism: Hafferia zeledoni (assembly GCA_035583235.1). Taxonomy (NCBI): domain Eukaryota; kingdom Metazoa; phylum Chordata; class Aves; order Passeriformes; family Thamnophilidae; genus Hafferia; species Hafferia zeledoni. The sequence goes on from JAWWEV010000001.1 coordinate 14,265,112, forward strand.
TTTATTTTCTAAATTATTTTCTGACATGTTACACTTTTTTATGCACATATTACAGATAAGTAAATAGAAAGCAAGAGAGCTCTGAACTTGCATAGATGCAGAAATAACAGTGACTTTAGCAGGAGAGATGAAACAAGGGTTACAATTCCCATTTACTTCCACAGCAGCATCTTGACTGAGTGCTGACACTGGGACGGATACCCAAATGCTATCACAGAGAACATATTGTAAGACAATTTAAACCATTTCTGTACTATTTTTGACTCTCATCTCCTCAATGGTGTCATTAGTTTCCAAGTTTCAGCTCCTGTGCTCAGCAGTGGTATCATTTACAACTGCTGCTTCTGCTATTGACTGATGAAATTAAAATGCACTAAAAAGCATTACAGAGAACAGATTTGCAGAATGTTCATTGTGGATTGACATTATCAAGAGAAACTGTATTGATTTGACATATTCATTTAGGGGATTTCTTCCTTGGCAAATTTTTATGATTATTTGAAGGAGGTGAGAAAGAAAAACCCTGACTATGATTCACTTCAAAAACTGCAAGTCCTCAGGTTGGGTCCAAGAAACACCAGATTTTTTTTCCTTTTCTTTCTTTTTTTTTTTTTTTTCCCCTACATTTAAATGGGATAACTTGCTAATCCACTTAGAATTGTGAGCTTCAAATTTACACAGAGAAAACTCATTCTACAAATAATTGAGGGAAGGAAAATGGCTAATTTTTAACTTTCCTGGACATATGTAGAGTGAACATTCGTATATCCTTTTCTGTTACTTTCGTCTGTCCCTGCTTTGTGCCAAAGACCTCCCTTGTACGTTCCTCCACCCCTTCCTCATCTGACATGTAGAATAGCAAATGGAACTAAAAGGAATGAAGAACAAACTCACTATTATATCATTAATGTTTAAACTCCTATTAACTTTCAAGATAGAAGGTTCAGCATGAAATTACTCAAAGTGGGCTGTCAAAAATTTCATTTTCAAAAGCAGTTTTTTGCATAATTCTGGCACGTAGTAGTGTTATTGCTATTATTACACAAGCAAATAAATATAATTTAAAGGTTGTTTAGATGTTGGTATAAACATTGTTGTTTAAATAGCATGGTGACAGAGAAAAATACATGTACATGTTTATAAATAGCAACCATCAACTCACTTGCAATGCAGACAGTATTACTGTAGTGTTAAATAGGATCTTTATTAGTTCAGTCTCATTATCTTAACAATTTCAGAGAGCGTAAGAATATTAATGAGAGAAGATAAGTCTTCTTGCCCCTTAGAGCTGAAATAGTGAAGATTTCTGTTTCATCAGTAAAATAATGTTCCTAACTATATCTCATTCTATGAAGAACATTATTGCATAGCAGTGTTAGAATGAAACATATTCTAGAGTGATCATTGAAGGTAAAAAGTTTACTTTGCAACTGAATTGCAAAGTTTGGATGAAAAATAAAGATTATTCTTGAAGCTAAACTGACCTCACTAGTTGAAGTCATGGCTTTAAATACTCCTAACCAAAACAGCTAAAGTCTTCTCTGCCCTGCTGCCTCCAGCTCTGGGATCCCAGCACAGGAAGGACATAGACCTGTTGGAGCAAGTCCAGAGGAGACCACCAAGATAACCAGGGAGATGGAGCTCCTCTGATATGAGGAAATGCTCAGAGAATTGGGATTGTTCACTCTGGAGAAGAGAAGGCTTTGAGGTGACTTAATTGTGGCCTTCCAGTACCTGAAGGGAGCCTACTGGAAAGATGGAGAGGGAGCATTTACAAGAGCCTGTAGTGATAATATTGCCTCCTGTCCCGTACCTCTGTGAACAGAGACAGTCTGGAAACAGGTTAATGGAGTAAGATATACTCCATTATAACTTTTTAACCCAAGGGGTCTGACCCTTAGACCAGGAAGCTCACAACTTTTATACTCAATATTAATATTCAATCACTATTCTCATATCCCCCGAGAGCCCACCCATAGGGGCCTGTCAAACTGCACCCTATCCATGGAGGGGCAGTTAGGTCCTCTTCACTTGTTTTGTCTTCTGTTATCTGTAGGTGGCCCCTCATAAACATCGTGGCCTTGGCTGAGCCTGAGAACAGCACCCAAACTTGTGAGTAAGAGAGTTAATATGTGCACTTAGAATTTAAGCAGTTCAGAAGAACTTATGTGACTACAAATGCACAAAATACATTAAATTCTTAAGCGTCAATAGGACAAGAGGGAATGGCTTCAAATTGACAGAGAGTAGGTTTTGACTGGATATTAGGAAGAAATTCTTCCCTGTGAGGGTGTTGAGGCACTGCCACAGGTTGTCCAGAGAGGTTGTGGCTGCCCTTTCCCTGCAAGTATTCAAGGCCAGATTGGATGGGGCTCTGAGGAACCTGGTCTAGTGGAAGGTGTCCCTGCCCATGGCATGGGGGTTGGAACTGGATGATCTTTAAGGTCCCTTCCAACCCCAACTGTTCTGTGATTCTATGATTCGTCACATTTCCCTGCAAATACTAGGCAGATGAGGTGAATATTGCAAAAAATTATAGTATACTTTTCAAGAAAATAAAACATCTCTTTTCAGAAACAATAAAAGAGGCATCAAATCTTTTTACCAGATATGCTATTGAACATCAATGCAAAGATTGAAAGATGTCCACAAATAAGTAACAGCTTAGCAGCTTTTATACATTAATGTTCTTGGAAGTGTGTCTACTCCATGTCTCTTCAGGAAATATATAATTGCTATCAGTCAGTGTTATGATGAAGCATTCAGAGTTGCATCTTTTGATAGCAGATTTGTAGATTATTTAAAAAAATCTTTTCAATTGTCAGTTCTTAATGTTATCTATTTTATTTAACAAAACCATTTCCATGTAAATCAAGCTTTGTTAAGACAACATAAATTTCTAGTGAAGGCAACTTGGATTTGACTTATGGCTTACTCTGTGTACCCTAAGTTCTTCACATATCTTCTTAGTCTCTCGTGACCAAAATGGTGTGAGCTTGTCAGACCAATGTTTGAAAAGTTTCAAAAACTTAGCATCTGCATCAGCTTTATTTTTGCACATTGTCAGGAGTGCTGTTGATTCTTTAAGTAGCAAAATAGAGCTGCACTGAAAATGAAGCTTAAAATATCCATGAAATTCAATCAGCTTATAGATCTGAATGTTCTTTCTCCCCCTTTTGTGGTTTACAAAACAGCACCTAAGCTTGTAAGATGCTGTAAATAGCTGATGTTTGAAAGACAGTTTTTACATAAAGACAGAAAAGACTGAGAATAAAAAGACTGCAAAATTTATTTTAAAAAGATGATTTTTTCTGTGTTATTGAAGAAGATATTTGTATATGTTATCTCGAGACACTAGAAGAATTTCAAAGGCTGTTCATGCAAAAGATTTAAGTGTATCTTATTTCATTACAGACTTTGGAATATGACTGTATCTTTTAGCACCACTTTGAATGAACACAATATCTACAGAAGGAGTGAGCAGATAGATATTTTGGAAGTATATTAAATTAATGCATTGTGAAGGGATATTGTTGTATCTATCTTGATAAGAGGATTAAATTCACATGTCCTAAACTAAGGCAAAATATGCTAGAAAAATTTTGATCACATAGCTGGATTTTCTGCTTCAAACAACAAATTAGAGTCAGTAGAAAGGGAAAAAGATATATCCAATGGTGCATAAATAGTAAACCAAAAATAAAGTCTTAGAACTAACTGTCTCTGGTTATGTCCTACATTTGAAGTCATAACACTTAAAGCTGAGTAAAATGTTGCTTCTCCTTTCCTTTTCTCAGCTCAGCATTACACAGTGGTATTTGTATTTGTGAAACATATAAAAACGCATGCAAGCACATACAAACACACATGTAACTTCATTATTTCTTGTCATAGTTTTGCCAGTTTTCCATATATCAACATCATGTAACAAAGTTGATCCAAACACTCTGTGTTGACTCCAAATTTGTCTCTGTTATTTTAGCTGGACAAGATATCCAATGACTTAATTCTTGGTTTTGTTCATTTGTCAAAAAATAATCAAGGTAAAATGTTCCATAGTAAATTGTACTAAATTACACAAATACAGTACATCAGGAAGACCTGAACAAGAGAGTTGTAATAGTGGACTTTCTGTAGTTACTATGCAGTTGTGCTTAATGCTATGTATCATGCTCTAAATCATGTTCTAAACAACTTTGAGGAAAAAAAGTTTTATAAATTCTGAAATTAAAAACACTCAAAGAAGATATTATGTAGTGGCAGGTAATTTCAAAGCTACTTTCACTGGAACAAGATAAGATCGGTAAATATTGATTCAAAACTCTTGTAATAAGCACTTTATTCTTTTTTAACAAATACAAGACAAATTTTATGTTAGCCCACTGACCTTTTCTTCCCAATGTATGTTGCCTTAAATGATTGGAAGAATTTTTTGTCAAATATATTACTTAAACCTTGACTTTTTTTTTTTTTTCTGCTAAATATAGCAACAATCTTTGTCTACCTCCTGACTTTTGACCCATCCCTGAAGTGATAGAGCTCCTGATATTACAGAAAATCACTAACTTGTGAACTGTTTCTGGAAGTTCTTCACCTGCTTTCTCTGTGTCTATGTGACTTCTGTAGGTCAAAGCCACAAGAAGCATTTGTACCTGCTTTGTAGGACCAGGTAATCTCAAATGAAGACTTAAATGCAAATCAGCTTGTAGGAATTGTATAGCCATTTCTTATAGAGATGAGTGAGAAAAGCTGAGCTCTTCTTCATCTGTCTGTTCTGTTATCTCATATTCACCACTGGAGACATGCACTTAGGCAAAGATTTCCTTCTCAAATAAGGAATTTTAAAATCAATGTAAGTAAAACCATGTGTAAATTTATGAAAAATTCCTGCTAAAAGAAACTCATAAAGAATTGCAAAAGCACTTTTCATGAAATGTTGTTTGAAATTATGAAAAACATGAGTCTTGATGGAGAATATTAGGCCAGTTATATCCTTTCATAAATGATAATGACCATTTCCTTTTCCGTTAAATACATGGACAAGCAAAAAATCACACTTCTCACTATGAGAAATTGAGACCAGTTCCTCTGCACAGTTTCCATCTCAGCTTACTCAGTGTGCTTAAGTGACACAGAAGGTGCCAGAGTCTTCAGAAGAGTAGTCTTTGAGGTCACTTTCACTCAGAAAAAGAATTCACATTGTCTAAAATCAGGTTTCTGCACTTTGACACTCCGTGAAATTAGACAAGAATATTTTGCAGAGAGTGCTAAGAGGTTTCAAAGGATAAGCTAATAATTTGAAGGAAATAAAAACCTTGGAATTTAGATCTCCTGAACACATACAACACACACTGCTTTTAAACAAAAACAATTACATCAACAGAGTGTCACCAGCATCAAGCCTGAGCAAAGCACTGTTAAATCAATCTCTTTTCTTTCTGCATAAGAGGGATGAAAAAAAAGTAAATTAATGAATAATGATGCTACCAAATTTTATGCAAGTGAGAGAGTGTAACTCCTTTTGAACAGGTACAATGTCTCTGATGTCGATATTAAGCCTTAACAGAACTTCCAAGAACATATTGCCTTCCTACCTTCCAATTTGCTCAAACCTAAAGTTATTATCTTTTCAGTTTCATTTGCAAGAAAAGCTAAATCTGTTTAAGAACGATGGTGCTATTATTAGTTATCACGGGTATTTTATAATCAAAATATTACTGTAAGTAAGGTATACTTGTCCATTTTCTCAACATTTGGCATGGAAAACTTCTCAATATTTAATATTAAACTGATTAAAAAACGCAACCAGCTTGTATCATCTGACATCTGGGATTTTTGCTTGATTAAAATTAGTGTGTCTGCTGAAGTCAATGGAGCAAAATTTCAATAGCTATTCATCTGATGCATTATTTCTGAAAGAGCAAATTGGAGGCAATGAGCTTTAGGAAGGCCAAAAATTTAGCTAAACCTGTTCATCTATCCCATTTAACTTAGCACAGGAGAAATCTTCCTATATTTAAAGCTAAGATCCTAATCAAGTCTTTATAGAAATGAAGTTGCAAGTTAAAAATAGAGATATTGCCATTTCATTCATATTAACTAGGACCAGAATCAACATTTTCAGATTTAGACCTTTTTAAACATAACTTTAAATGCTTAGATGCCAGAAAGGAATATAAACCCAGAGCTTGTCTGTACACTCTTTCTGTTTGCCTTTATATATGTCAGTAATGAGGAAATAAAATGTCCTCTATGATGGATAGGAAGCACCCTAGCTGAGACTAAAATGCTTGAAAAAAAGAGTTGAAAAACAACTGCCAGGTTGCTCGATGACAGGTAAGGAACAAGAGGGAAGGTCGAAAGTTGAATATGATGCCGCGTACAGTGATCCCAAAGCTCTACATCCACCTCCCATCTTGACCAGCAGTGAAGCACTGACAGCCCCACACATCTCTGGTATATGTTTGGAGGGGTGGCTGAGGAAGAGATTTATTTTTCTGCTCTAAGCATGGCCCTCTGACATGTCCCTTCTGTGCTTGATGAGGTCAAGCATCCCTTCAATGTTGGTTTCTCCAGAAAGGAAGCTGTTTATAGCCCACCCCTGGTGTCCTCGAAAGGGTACTGGGAGATTTCCAGTACATGCACAAAATTATTTTTTGCCTAAAAGGAATCCTCCAACACTAAATCTCTAGTGAGGAAAACATGTCTTTTGCAAAGGACTCACATAGACCCCCAGTGTTCAAACTCTCAGTTCTTTCATTAAGAGTGAAGGGGTTTTTTTTATATATAGCTGATAAAGGCTTGGTAGGATGGTAAGAGGAAACAGTGGGCTGCAGCAGACATCCCCAAATTCTAGTCCCTTGCCATCTTCATCCTTTGCATTATAGGAGAGGCTATTCACTACTTGAGACTAGGATTTACTTTGCTGTGCTGTTTTTGGCTCCGATAGAGTTAATTTTCTTCACAGTGGCTGCTACGCAGTTGTGTTTTGATTTGGTTAAACCATGACAACTGCAAAGAAAGCATTTAAAATTTCTGTGCCAGAAGGGCAGATAGAATATTACTGCATCTCCATGTCCTACTGGAGAATTTACTCAGGTGGTAGGGTGGTTTCTTACTTTCCAAACTTTTTTTGCAAGAAATTTATGCATTTTGTTTCATCAAAATAAGAATTTTCTGTATTTAGAAGACATTTTGTTTTCGCTTCTTTTGAGAAGAGTTCAGAACAAAAATTCCTGCTGTGTGCCTTTACCAGTATGGGTAAAACTACTTTCACTTCATTGCTTTACAGCCTGGAATTGGTAAGGTAAAAGCTCAATTTCTCTTGGTGTCAGGGTGACTTAAGACTAAATTTGCACATGGATATACTCTGGGATTACCCAGAAGACAACATTGCAGACCATACTGTGCATACCAGGGGTGTTCAACATTCACCTATTGGATCAAGCCTTCAAGGAATGGTGACACATTTCTTTCTAATTCCTGGATCCCATGTAGCTTGGAAAGGTAATAAATTCTTTGCTGCTTACATGAGGAGACTTTTGACATGAACAGAAGCAGAAAGGAATCGGATACTGAGGTTTAGGTGCCTCCAGTCAAACACAGTTACTGAGCAGCCTTTGTCAATTTTCCTTTTGGACGCATTTGTCTATGCTCATCTATGCCTTTTTATGGTATTTTAGACAGTTTTTAGAAGATTTTTACACTAAAAGTGTTTTTCCTGTCTTGCTTGAAGTAGAGACTATTAACTAATATTTTTGTTGCCATCAAGAAGAATGATTTCTCAGAAAAAAATAAAAGGTGACATTTTTGCATAATCAAGACGCACTTGAAATTAAAATTTAACAGCTGAAAATGCAGAGGAAGATACATATTCATTTTATTCTTCACTTCTCACATGTCTACATCATTATGGTTAGCTATGCATCAATTTCAACAGTGAACAAAGACTGCCATCTTCTGACTTTCACAGTACAACTGCACAGCCGAATATTTGCCCTACTCCTGTTTATCACAGTGATTCCAGCTGGTAAAAACCCTTGGGCCACATCTTGATCCTGTTGTCTGAAATACTGTGGCCCAGTAAGGGTCTTGCATTCACAGTGCACTGCTCCTTCTCTGAAAAAGAAATATCTACCTGTGAGAAGTAAAACTAGTTCATTTACCTGTTTTCTTGCAGAGCTCTTTCCTTCATAAATTTGTCATCTCATCCACACTTCCAAAAGAATATTTTCAATTGCCATCAGTTAATTGATCAGTTGGCTATATTTTTATTGTCTTTCAGACTGATTAATGCCATGATAACATAGAGCACATATGTATTGCAGAAGTCTACCTCCCACTAGAAGCCAATAGTATCCCAGCAACTAATGTTAGTATCTGTAGAACTACTACCCAAAAATTTCATCTATCTGGCCTGTGAACCCAGAAGTAAATATAAGGCAATTAATCAAATGCCTCAAGCTGTTCACTGAATTAAAGCAATATTACTGAAGGTCTGCAGCAAATGGAACAGATGTATGTGCATACATTCTGCTCAGTTTCCACATATTTGTTACTCAAACAACAGACTGAGATAAATGCAAAGGCCTCTTTTAGCAGAAAGAAAGCATAGCTAGCAAACATCTAACCACTGTTGTTTACCACAGCTTTTATTCAGAATTAAGCCCCTGCCATGCTGCTGACAGAAAGCACAGACAGATCAGGAACTCAAGGTGTGGGAGCTCTGGCTTTGAAGCCCATCATATCCAGACATCACACATGGAAATGCAGCCTACCATAGCAAGTGTTTGGTGGATGTACCACTGGCACAAAGACCATCTGGTGTATGGTCAGTATATAATTGTGTTCTGTGCTGCTGAAGACACTCATAATCCAGCAGTATTTCCTGCCAAGAAGGAAACCTTTGGGCTACTAAAGCTCGTCTAATATTTAGATCACTTTCTATCTGACCTACAGCATCTGCATCCTCAATGTGTACCCTGCTGCACAGCACGGGAAACACAGCAGATTCAGAATCCTACAGACAGGTCAAATTCAACATTTCACAGTTTAATCAGTAGTTTTGAAGAGTAAAAGAGTGGACTGTAAACTGATTTGAGTGAAGAAAGCACACATCTGTAATGGCTCTATTACTCCCATCCTTATTTTAAAGAAAATATTTCTTCATATTCTTTTTCATGACTCTCAGAGTCTTTTTATCTCTTTTAAGTAATCCAGTACTTTCAAATCTTTCCTGAGGGAAAACGTACTACTTAGAAATACTTTATGTCGTGTTATACAAGCTCACCTTTTCCATTAATTCTTTTCAGAGTATTAAAGCACTAATCCAAGATTTAATCAGATATAGGAGTGACTGGATAAGAATGTTTCTGTGTGTTTATGGAAGAAGAAATAAATATACTTCATGCCAAGTAAACCAAGTCATCCAAAAAAATCACACTGGTTAGCCATTATTAGTAGGATTCACCCATCTATCCTGTATTCCTTTCCCAACTTTTAGATGTCACTGGTTCAACAATGAGACATCTATTTAGTCCTTTGGGAGGTAAGCCAAAACAATAAGTGGGTATTTTGAGTCCTGACTTGTGGTCTATGTCCAGTTCATGGCTACCCAGCACTAAAGAGACAGGGAGTCCAGCAAAAGGCCACTAAAGTGATACAGGGACTGGAGCATCTCACATATAAGGAAAGGCTGGGAAGCAGAGAAGGTTCAGAGGAACCTGGTAGATTTGTATGAATAACTTAGGGATGGAATGAGAAAGAAGGAGCCAGGCCTTTCTCAGTGGTAGGATCAGATGAAATGGGCAGGAATTGCCTGAAACCCAAACTGAAATACAGGAAAGATAAGGAAATACGTGCAACTAACTGTGGGAATATGTCCTTCACCAGAAGGACTCTGTAAATTACTTTTTCCATTCAGTAGTCAAACTGAAATAGCAGGCAAACAAAAACTGAGTGACACAAAGCCAAGTCCTAGAATGTAAATTCTATAAAAGCAATAAGGAGACTTTCCACAAGCCAGTTAAAGAAGCAGACCTTCATCATATTGGTCAGTAGGGGAAAAAAACAAACAAACAAACAAACAAAAAGACATCAAAAAAACAGAACCAAAATGTCCATCGGAGGTTGTACCGTATCCTGAACTGCTTCATACTCCACTGTCCTGGTTTTTTGTTTTGTTTTGTTTTCATATTGTATTTAGGAAATGGAATAAAACTATGTCCAATAAGGCCTTTAAATTTACTGAATGTGACATTGTTGATTTTAAAGAAAATTATTCAAAATGAAATTTAAAGTCCTGATACCACTTCAGAGAATGCTTAATGATTAACACTAGGTAAAATAACATCAGCAATCAATCCAGCAAAGTATGCAGATTCAGCTTCAAATGGCACCAGACAGAATATCACTTTGTTTCCAATTTCTAAGAGTGGGAAGAAGGAGGAAGTAGTGTGAAATAAACTGTTTATTCTTACCAGTTGAGAGACGGATCAGTACCAACTTTAGCCTTCCTAAACAAAAACTCTTTATCTAATAAATTTTATTTCAATAAAATTTAATACACAGCTTAGATATATTTTCACTGGCTTAATTTCGTACTAGTCCTGGTTTAAAGGTAAACTGGCAGGAGAAACAAACCCGCCACAAGAGAGATTATAAGTCAGAGTTACAATTTAATAAAAATATTACAATAAATGCAATGGCACAAAGAGAAAATGGTTTTAACCCACAAAACCCAGAAGTATAACCCTGGGGCACAAACACAATGGTGTTTGTTAGCCCCTGTGCTGAGACCCACATGGTCACCTCGAGTCCAAAGTAAAGGAGGTGAAAAAAACCTGTTGGTACAGATGATGGTTGCAGTCCGATTGAGAGTGGTTGTCTGCTCCTGTCAAGGTTCTGGTCCTCCTCTGGATCCAATGAGTGGGTCCCCAAGTCCCAAACCCCCCAAGATTATATTCCCCCAGGTCCCGGTGGGACTGCCCAGTACCTCCCTCAGGGTGGGAAATTGCAGAATGGGTGATCTCACTCTGTGAGTCATAGGGTATTTTGTAGTCATTGATAGCCCATTAGCAGACATGACACCTCAGGCTGGGTGTGGAGATGCTAACGGCTTCCTGGAAGGGAGTTATCACAGCTCTTATCTCACAGGTGTCTTTCATACCCAGCTTACATCCTGAGATGTTTGGTGTGCCCTGGGCAGCTACTGCAAATGGTTCTTTGTCAACAGTTCTTGGGAAATGGCATAGAGGGTTTAGAATACACAGCTTTGGTCACACTCACATAGTGATAAACTAGTTCCAGCTCGCTGAACTAGGACAATACTATGCACCTTATTTCAGTGCAACAGTAGAATTTTAAAGCTAGATTTTTTGTTTATAAATTATTAAATTTTTTAACCAATGTATCCATTTTGATTTCTGCTGTGCTCTTGTCATCACTGAAGAAGTATCTTTGCTTGACTGACTTCCATTTCTGTCTTAGAAAACAGAGATGAGAATGATCAGGAACCACAGTCCTTTTGACCATGATGTGTTTGACTACTGGAATAAAAACAGATTCTGGTAAGAAAGATAACACCTCCTCCTTTCTAATATCCGTCACAGAGAATGCTCTTGGGTTCCAAGAATGATGCAGAAAATCTTGGACAATTTCAGCCTTCAAGAATGAATTAAACAAGCTGTAGAATCATATCCTTGATCTGTGAATCTGTATTTAAGTATTTCAAGGTCCAGGAGATGTCTTAACAGCTTGTTACTACCACACAGCGACAAATATTTCATAAGTTAGTTTCATTCTTAAAGTATTACTTTTCTACATCAAGGAATGTATTTATGATAATCAGCAGAGCTGACATCTTGAACTATAAGGATGATCAGGATTAAATGCGAAACAAAAAAACTGCATTATCTATACAGAGAATAATCACATCCTAAAATTCCAAATTACACTTGTTTATGTGAGTATCTTAACATAACATAACTTCATTCAAATACATTCACCTAATGGATTTTGATTTCACTTGGAGTATTCACTAGCATGCTAACAGAATTATTATGAAATGAGCAAACAAACAAAGTGATCATGAATTGCCTACAAGCATTAGGCCACAGCTACATGAAGTACATTCAAAGTCTTTAAGAATTCAAAGAGCTCAGTTTTCCAGTGCTTACATGAAGGTGATGGGAGTCTTACCACTCCTCTGCCCAAGTTCAATGCTGATACTCTTCAGAAAATTGGTATTAATGGCTATGAACACAGTAATAAGCACCAAAATGTACCAAAGTTGCAGTTTATACAGTATTCAGCACGTATCCCTTCTTTTCATAACCTTGAGAATAACACCTTGCTGTGTTGAAAAACATTCTGGAAGTTTTAAAAAAAAAAAAAAACAAAAAAGAGGATGAGCTTCCTTCATAGTCACATATTTAACATACTCTGCTTGTTGCCTTTTCAATTTTGTCAGTCAGTTTTCTAGTTTTCTAGATAGTATTCTGAATTGCTTAACTGTGTTATATAAATGAGAAAAGCCTCTAGGAATGAAAAAATGAGCTAGAGTAATGTAAACAGTTTATTTACATATTTTTTCTTCTATTTTTTTTTCCTTTTTCTAAAAGTATCTTTAAATTTTAGTCAATAAGTTTGGAAACTAATAAACTATTTGAACCCTCTGTGATGTGCAGACCTTTGATAAATGTGATGAAATACCAAGTATCTTACTGTGAACTTACTCTCACATGAGACACACTTCTAACACATTTTGTGCCAAACTGGTTGAAAGCAGCATAGTGGAACTGGGTCTAATCACTTGTCTGCAAAATACAACTTGCCCTCTCCTTTGCAAATGTAAGTTTGGGCACACCCTTCAACATAAGCCCGATGAGGATCCATGAGGGAATATATGTCTTTATGCTCTTTGAGGCCTCCACTGGATTTTTGAGAATTTCACTCAACTAGATATTTGGCAATATTTGAATCAGTTTTTCTTACTTAAATCTTACTTATATGGAGTTTGCTAAAAGAACTTTATAAGGACAAAACCCCCCAAACTCACAAAAGTTATGTGAAACCCAGAGAAATCTTTGAGGTTTGTCTTCAGGTGTTACTAACCTTCTAAATCAGTTCTGGAAATTTCCTTACCAGAGATATGATTTTTAATTTCATCTTTTTTTCCTTCTTATTTGACTGTCATAACTGATTGTTTTTAGTACAATAGGTTCAGGTAACTATTCTCACATTATTGTAAAGGCTATCTGAATAAGAGTATAATTTTCACTCTTTCTACATCTCTCCTCTTAGGATGTTCTCCAAGGGGGAAATTGGCACACCCTAAAATATTGAAGTCCTCTAATTTTAAGACATTCCTATCATGTGTTGTATTTGATAACAAAGCATGTGAATAATAAGAGAATAGACACTGTAGTGGCTCAGATCACAACTTGGAAGCAAAGTCTTCTTAGAATTCATCTTATATAATTTAGCATGCATATGAAGGAATACACAGTGTCGGCAAAGAAGAAAGAATTTTTCTTGATTTCAGTTCATTTTGCATGCAGTAATATTCACCTAGATTCAACACAACTATAATTGAATTTAACTAAATTGAAATGGAGTTCTCCTAAATAGAATCACCTAATCTGAGGAGTCCTTTTCATCTCATATGCAGAGTCTGAATGCAATACTTGTGGAGTTTGCTTTTATTAAAAGCTTAATATACATTTACTAATGTAGGTTTAAACGTGGTCTAATTCTTAATCAAATATATTTCAGCGGCAGGAGGGGCAACATTCAAATAATGATTAATTGAAAACTTAATTAAATACTTCAAAATACACATGAAAGTGTTCTGATAAAGTTTCAGGTCATGCAATTTACATCTGAATTTGAGTAATGAAAATGAAGGATTTGATCCAAAAGCCTTTCTAGTCATAACTGAAATTACCCCAAAGCTGCTGAATAACATCTACCTTTGAATACTTGCAATGAAGTTTTCTGGGATAGGTTTGCATTGTATGGAATATATGAACAAAGAGTTGTCTTAACGTGACCATTCCAAATTCCTGAGTTTCTATGTTTCCTGTCCTGTGAAACAGCACTTTGCAAAACTCTATCCAAGACTGCCAGAAAAAAATTATTTTCCTGCTCTAATTGGAACTGAGGCTAAAAGACATAAACATTGCTGGGTTTAAGTAAATAAAATTTTATGGCTTACAAACTTTATTCTTCATGGTTAATCACAGCATATTGATGGGCAACAACTCATGCATTTCCTAAAAACTTCCAGATTGTAAAAACAGTCTGACCCATTCACAACAGAAAACATTTGTTTAATAATTTTCAGTTTATGCCACATTTTTCCTCACCCACAGGTGATTCATATTGTATGATATAACTTTGATTTAGCACTGTTCATAGCCATTCTGGGTGAAGGATCCTGATGATGGCTCACTGACTCGTTTCAAAATCTCTTATGAAGGGCTGCATTAACATTGAGAGTCCTGTATACAATTACACTGATATGTGACCTTCAGTGTATAAAATCCTTAGGACAAAGATTCATTTAACTCATAGAAAATAACTCCAGAGGCAGAGAAGGCAAAAAGGGATGACATAGAAAGAACAATTTATCAAAGGGCTTGTCAGCAAGTAAAACAAATAAATTAGTCCATACGCCTTTGCAAATTTGGCTGGAGATGTGTTTTTCATGGAGATAAGCTGGGATGGGAGGGGAAGGAGAGGATATATATGTGTGCATGTGTGTGCTTGCACACATCAGCATTGATCACATGGCCACAGGTGTACAGGACAAGAGGAAATGGCCTCAAGCTGCATCAGGAAGGTTCAGGTTGGACATCAGGGAGAATTTCTTCATAGAAAGGGCTGTGGTGGTAGAGTCACTATCCTTGGATGTGTCGAAGAAACTCAGTGCCATGGTCTAGTTGACAAGGTGGTATTCAAGTCAAAGGTTGAATGTGATGATCTTGGATGTCTTTTCCAACCTTAATGGTTCTGTGATTCTGTGGTTTTGTGATTCGGTGAACTAAACTTTCCAGTCTATAGAGAGACATATTTGCAAGTTTAGGACTTCTAAGACATGAGAAGTATATTTAGGACTGAAAAGAAAGAGTGAGCTTTGAGCTGCTTCTGTCTGCTTAGGGAAATAAAGCTGGTAAGAAGCAATTCCTTGACATGGATCTGGAAGAGAAAATGAAGCACATGCACAGTGGCACAGCAGCACAGCTCAGACATTATGACACAGCTCTGCCTGAGCAGAGCACCACCTCTGGGCTTACCACTGGTCTCATGAAAAACTATAAAGAACTTAATTCAGTATTGGACTCCACAGCTATCTTACTGGAAGACACTTCAGGGAACTCTGCATCTTGCTGTTTGGGGCACTGCAAAGTTAGTCTAGAATTTTTTACTGATGGCAGCACAGTTTCAGCAGAAGACATAATGAGCCTCTTTCTTATGCCCAGATGGGCAAAGTCAGTTATCATCATGAAAATCACAAGATTAAAATTACTTAACAAGTATTAATTAAAAGAGGTCATGTATCCTGTCTCAGCTGACATTTTTCATTTTTTTTTATAAAAGAGTAGCTAAAATGCATCTTTAATTCCTTCCATCTGCTCAGTTCAGCATCACTGTGCTCTTTATTGTCATTTAGAGTAGTGGAAAGGAAATCTGGAATGTTTAACAGCATCATGGTGGTGCTCACTTTGTGTTAACATAAAGTGTGAAGGACAGTGATAGAACAGGACACTTCTTCCCATAAGAAGTTGTAGTAGTTGAGAAAAAGTGTAAACAGAACTGTGATACTTCAGGGAGCAGCAGTTAATAATAGATGAAAAGCAAATTTCAGCTACTTTATAGAAAACTGTCAGGGAATGCCAAAGGCAGTGCAGGAGTGTTCCCTACACTTACTGTGGAATGGGTTTGCGTCAACACACTCAGACCTACCTTGGATGTGAACACAACTGCTGGTAGATTTGGTGGTCTGAACATCTGTCTCTCTAGCTAGGTTTTGTTAACATCTGGGACAACCTCTGCTGGCCTCAATGAGTGAGGTAATTAGTCCACAACCAGCAACCTGTGAGAAATAAGTCAGTCAGATGAATCTTGTGTCACAGCTGAACTTCAGTTTTTTGATATTGATTTGAGAGCTAACAAAATTTGGGTTAGAGCTCGGAGGAGGAGGGTGAGAGAGTGTTAATTTAACATGATATTTACATTGGCACAGTAATTGTTCTCTTATTAAGACTATATGTGAGTCACAGTAATGACGTGGCAGTTTGCAGGATTATAAAAAAAAAAAAAATCTCCTCCCAAGCCCTGTCCTTAGTGTTCAATTTGAAGTGATATTTAGTCAAAACAAATAGAGAAAAACTCATATCTTTGCTGTCATTGCATAAGCTGTGTCAGCCATGACGAGACTCTCAGTCCTGGGATAGGCTTCCTGGGTGCACAGCCCAGCTCAGTCCTGTTCCCTAAATTAGTGCTGTGGCCCATTTATTATGTCATGTTTTTTGGCATATCCATCAACCCTGACAGTACAAAACCATACACGAAACAGTGTTCAGAGAATACACTTTACGACACTACTGCAGTTGTATGTTGCCTGTGCCCCAACGGGCTTCAAGTGCCTTGTTAATGCACAGGAAAGATGACATGTCTCCCTGCTAGCTATTATTAAGGTCAATTTCATAAGCATCTATGGATTTTATTTTTCCAGCTCCACTAAGTATTTCATTAAATTATTTGATTGATTTCCCACTACTGCCTGGTTCTTGCTCCTGGATGCCTTGCTGTCTTTCTCTGAAGTATAGAAAGGAAATTACATGATTAAATAAGGAAAAGAGGAATACTGTAGCTTTATTTCCACTGCCAGCAGCAGCATGCTATACAGCTACATACATCTGAGCTCCACTTATGAAAATAGAGAAATCCATACTTAACGCAAAGAAGAGATCCTCAACTATATAACCTGTCATTCAAGGGAGATAACTCACATTCTCACTATCAAGAAAAGCCAGAATGAAAGAGTAGTTAATAAACAGATTTCTGAGGTAAGCTTACAAAGAGATGTTATCACTGTATCCTTCAGTCATATACAAGAGTGCCTTAACAGCTAAGACAATGCAGCCTACCTCACTTCTTATATCCTTAGCTATACTAAAGCTCTAATTTAGTCTTCCCTACTTTATTGAAAACAAAACCAAGCACAACACCAATCTAAGAAGAAGAAAAAAAAGCCTGGAAGTTCTGGAGACTCTGATTATGAACTTTGTCTATAGTTTTGTTTTAGTTTGGGTTTTTTTTTGTTTTTTGTTTGCTTGGTTGGTTGGGATTTGGTTTTTGTTTGTTTGTTTTTGTAGGTTTTTTTTTTTTTTGCATTCCTTGTTACTATTTTTCAGGAGTCATCACCAACACATAGAATTCTTTATATTACTGGCTTCATAGTGGCACCATTATCTCCCTGAACGTAGTGTTTCCATAGCCTGCCCCAATCATAGTCTGTATCCTCAGAAGTGCAGACTCTATGGACAGACCTTCAGCTATAAAGTTGATAAAAAGAAGTCTCATATTAGATTGGACTCTGCCTGGAGAAAGCCCCATTCCAACAATCCCACTGCTTTCTAAAAATGTAGGTTTAGAGAAACAGAGTGACACCACTTTGAAAACCCTTCCAACCCTCCCCTGTGGAGGGTCTTCCTCTGTCATTTCATATCTCAAGCATTGTGTTGCTCAGATTTCTTCAGGAGATGTTCTAATTGATTGTGCCCATGCTCGTTCCTCTGTTTAGCTGTAATAACCAAAGCATTTATAATACATAACTGATTGTTATAATGGATTAGGGAATTATAATTTGGTATAAAGCAGGTTTCGTTAAGATTTTGTATTCTCTCTCATAAACCCATGAAAAATCTGGAAAAAAGGTGTGTGAAAAGCATCCATTTGTGTATGTTCCCAAACTTAAATTCTGGCTGCCCCATCAATCCCTATCTGTGTCAGGCCACCCTCCTGTTATTTGCTTCTTCCTAAGCCAGTAGCAGAGAGCATACGATCCTGAGATCCTCCCATCAGTAGCTCAGTAGATTGTCTTGACACTTTATTGTTTTGACTCTTTCACTCCCAGTGATGGCAGTAGGAGCAATGACACTGTAGAGCACATCTTGGCACTGGGTCTGCCTGGGATTGGCATCCATACAGGCATCCCACTGCTCCACCGCCACAATCCCCTCCAGCTCAATCAGCGTGCACAGATGTTCAGTGCCTATATACCTACCAGAGGTTGCTGGCAGGTTGATCACACCAGGACTCTCAAATATCAAATAACTCTGATCATTGCTTTTTGTGACTCCCTGGGGAACAGCAGGAAACATTTGCTTTACATGTACTTGTCAGGTACATCATATCCCAAGAGTTTTGGTCTAAATGTTCTTCCATCTCTTTCCATCTGTCTTACTGTCTGTTGGTGCATGTAAGTGAAAAAAAACAAAAGGACATTTTTCTTAAATATTTTTCCCTTGTCTCAGTGACACATTTGTACTTGATATTCAAGACAGGGTAAAGGCAGTCATATTCAGTTGTTTTCTTTTTCTCTTTTTTTTTTCCTTTTACTAATATTCATAATAAATTAGTCTTTGATTCATATGGTTTTTCTTTCATTAAGTTCTGGGATGATATAAAAAAGGCAGGAATCATTGCATAGGTAGCAAAAATGGCAGAGATGAAAGGAGTCCAAGTGTTTTTATTCTTGCTTTACATACTCCCTTTCTTAACCCTCTGACATCCACATGATCTTATACTACCTCTTTTGGCCTCAAAATAATTCTTGCACTCAATCTCTTTTAGAAAATCCTTTGCCCAAATCTTTAAGTACCTTTAAAAGTACCTAATTCAGTATCTTAATCTCTAAAATTGAGTAACTTTATTGGCTTGATTCTTTTCAGGGTGGTTTCCATCTTTTCCAGTCAATCCAATCTGACTTCTTCAGAAAGACTCAAAAGAGAGCTATTGTTGTGTTCCACATTTTCCATTTAACATTTTGTAAATACTTTAATATGTCTTGTTTAGTTTGTCATTGGAGATCTGGACACTGTCATAAACTTCAGCTTCTTCAAGTTATTCTTTTTATCTCACTCACTGCTGTAATTCTAATGAACATGTCTTTAGGCTAAATACCTCACAGCTACAAATTGCTGCCTTACAAAGAATTTTCAACCTTCTTGCTTTGCCTTTCACAGCACTTACTTGCTTCTTTATTTTCTCTCCCCTTTCCACTGCCCTTCACTACCATCATTCTTTAACTGTCAGCTTTGATCTGAAATCTTTGGCTGTCAGGACAGAGAAATTAAAATACGTTCTCCTGCATAGGGAGGTAGAGCAGAAGGAGGAGCACAAGGCTGTATTTCCTCTGAGAGCAGTATTCCCAGTCAAGCAAATTATTAAGACTAGTATTTAAATGCTTCTCTGATTTTTTCATGTGGCAGATTTTCTGTTTGTCCTTTACCTCTCTTTTTTCATCTTTGACCTTTATCAAGCATGGAATAAGAGGTTAGGAGTTTCCACTGTGTATTTTATTGTAACTAAATTTAAAAAAAAAAAAATCAATTCTAGGATTTTTCAAGCAGTGCTACCACTGACGGTTTGTTTCATTCATAGACTGATAATCTTTTGTAAATTAGGTTTCAATACTTTTTTTTTTTTTCCTGTGAAATATATAGTTCATCTTCAAGCCTGGAACAACTTCGTTTCCTTGTTATTTCAAATCTCTAGGCTAGAGAGCAAAGCTGGCACCTTCTCAGTGAGTATAACTGATATAGAATTCTCTTTTCACCAGAGAAAACATGTAATTCTTAAAAGAAAGTTTAAATTTGTCACTGCCTGTAAAGTGATTGGTAAGTAAGGGGGTATTCTCATTTGTGGGCAACAGTTTGACTCTACAATCAAGATAATTCCTAGCTCCTTTAAATTCATATCAAAGCAACTTTCCTGTGTTCTGGAATATTAATGCTGTGTTGATTTTTCTAAGGTGGAAGGCAAGTATTCTTGCTATGTTGTCACAATTGAAGAAAAAATAAGAAAAACCGTAAAGAAATATGATACAGTGGGTGAGGTAAAGACAGTGAGGTAATACTACCTCCAGCTCTGAGGTCCCAGAACAGGAAGGACATGGACCTGTTGCAGCATGTCCAGAGGAACCATTGAGTTGATCAGAAGAACGGGGCACATCTCCTGTGAGAAAAGGCTCAGAGAATTGGAATTGTTCAGACTGGAGAAGAGAAGGCTTTGAGGTGACCTAATTGTGGCCTTGCAGGACCTGAAGGGAGTCTGAAGGAAAGATGGAGAGAACATTTACAAGGGCCCAGAGAGACAGAACAAGGGGGAATGGCTTAAAAATGAAAGAGGGTAGGTTTAGACTGGATATTAGGAAAAAACTCTTCCCTGTGAGGGTGTGAGGCCCTGGCACAGGCTGGCCAGAGAAGCTGTGGATATCTTGTCCCTGGAAGTTCAAGGCCAGGTTGGATGGAGCTCTGAGCAACCTGGTGTAGTGGAAGGTGTCCCTGTCCATGGCAGGGAGGTTGGAACTAGATGATCTTTAAGGTCCCTTCCAGTCGAAGCCATTCTAAGATTCTATGATAGGTTTACTTTTCTTTTTACAGAAAAGGCTTTGAGTCATTGCCAGATGAACACATAGAATGCGAATATACTGTAGTGTTCAGAATGCTACTAAAATCAACTGCAAAACATGATGGTCCAGAGAAGCCACAATTCCAACCTCAGAATCCTGAGGGGAATTGTGTTGCAGATAAACTTAAGTAGTTAAGTCTTGCGGAAAATGTGCTATGGAGGTAGGGACTGATCTCCACAGTCTTACAAGGGTACTCTAAAGACTCACATTTTTTTCTCTGAAAATTAACTTTTCACAAGCATGTCCTAGGAAATGCCAAAGCCAATGGAACATCACAGCAAAGCTAGAAAAAAAGAGATCACTTTAAAAATAAATAAATTTTTATGAAGGCAAAGTCTGTGATAATTTTGAAAAGTTTGAGTGTCCATTTAAGTATGGTGACATACTTAGTTGGATATATTTCTGTTCTCATAACCAGTTACCTCCTTTGAGCACTACCAAGATTCTAAATATGAACAAGAATCTAAATAATTAACTTTTTTTTTTTTCCATGGCTAAATTCGCCATGGTAAATTTTAATTGATTAGCATTGTAGCAAAAGAATACTACTACAGTAAAAGATGAATTTGTGGGCATGTCTACTGAAGGAATAATATTTTTGTTTTAAGAAGATGCACACAGATCTTCCTAAATTACTTTTCAAAAATTATATATATAGAAATTGTCAAGGAAAACTAGTGAAATGTTACATTTTCTTTCCATTTGACACTTCATGATTTTGTCCTGCAATTCTTTAACTCAGATCATTAATATTATTTTTTTTTCATGCCATCATATTTTCTGGGATAAGTAAGCCCACCTAGGTCCACCCAAACTGTCTTGTCTTCACCCTTCTTTCTAATTTGGGAGTACATTCTAATTTCATTGTTGGTAGCATTAATTTTAGAGAAAATATTAGCTCTTGATTTTGGTGAATGTTTTCATTTTTCTTTTTTTCTGAAGTATCTGGCCCCAAATTTTACATTAATTCCTTACAAGCTGGATTACACTTTACAAAGTACACATTTCTTCCATAGTGCTAGTTTGTCTTGGATTGATTTCCCTATAGTGGTAAAGCGATTAAAGGCCAAAACACTATTGAAGTGGTTTATTTATCTCAGCTTTACCATTTGTGCCCTGTTATATATAACTTTCTTTTCCCTTCCTTTTAATTTTTTTTTTTAATAGAATTTTCTTCAAAGAACACAGTTTGGCCTTTTTCCCCCCCAGTGCTACCTCTTTTATTACTCTGTACTTGCCTTAAGTAGATTCCAAATAGAACTAATTTAGAACAACTGCACTCAGAATAATTTGGAATTCTTTCATTGTGAACATTAACCAGTTTTCCTCGCTTAATATGCTGCATATGTAAAAGAAAAAATGCAAACAACTCTCACCTCTGACTCATATTTACACATGCCCTTTATTAGTATTTATAATGCAAAATGGCTTTAACAGAACATGTTATCTGGAACTCAAACATTAAATTTGATGAATAAGTTCTTAGTTGTAAATAATTCCTACAGTATTCATAAGAAAAAATATTGATAAAGGCTACAGCAATTTGTTTGTTTATATAATGGATTTGCATTAACATAATGAGCTATTTTGCAGTGAATTATGAGTGGGCAATCGCTGTTTGATGATGATGGAATGACCACCAGTGGCGCTTATGCCAAGATATTCGTGGCATCCCTTAACATTAAAGCTATAATAAAGAACGAGAAATTTAGTTCTGAGCACTTCAACTAATACAGTGTAGCAATATGCATAGATAGATATACATATAGGGGGTTTTACTATAGATAAAATTATATCATGTGTATTTGATTGTTATGAATCCCTCACATCTAGAAAGGGATAACTTTGCATGTCCTTGCATCTCATTATGAGGCTCTATTTCTGAAAAACCTCATGCATATTTATTTTTAGAGCATCAATTTTCCCCAAATGTGAGTTCAGATGTTATGTCTTATTTAATATGCATCATTAAATACATATAGGAACTTCACTGATGAAATGGAGTGTATATTACAGGTTACATGGAAGCTTGAAATGCAACTTATCTTTACACACATGTAAGTCTATCTTAGCAATTTGACTTTGTGAATTCAAAGTAAAACTTGTCTTTTTTTGGTGATTTGCTTAAGAGTAATGATGTTGTGAGTGTTTTGCTATTGCATCTAAATTTGGAAGGATTTGACAGCAAAAACTGTTTTCATGAAAGACTTGAAAGATTAGCCTAAAGTTCTTTCTACTTTATCATTAATATAATCATGATTTTTTTATTGTAAGTTTCCCAAATAGCATGGGAGCTACATCTGTGAATTATAAGATCCAGCTATTATGAAGTCATTAATTTTAATTCCCCCTTGAAAGAAGAGATTACTCAAAGGTTAAATCACTGAGCCAAGCTTTGGCTTGGTAAAATTAAGTCTCCAATAAATATCACTCTTGTGGTTTAACCTGACTTTAAATAAATTCAATTCGTACCAATTATATTCTGAAAATAAGTGATATACATGAATTGAGGAAGGATATGAAGGACCAAAAAAAAATCTACTGACAAAAGTTAGCAAACCTAAACCTATGTCTCTGGCTTCAAGTTATCCACAAGCACTATAACACTTTTTGTTTAAAAAAAATAAAAGAGCAAGGGGGGCAGCTAGGAATTTTGTAATTTGTGTATAGATGAGACATATCTCATTAAATCTAAACATCTGTTTTTTTCTGGCTGAAGAAGAGGCAACATGGCAAAGGTTAAAGTCAGTGGGGAGGCTTGAGGAGTAGTGAAGCCAACCCTTCTTTGTACTGCTTAAAACACAGTGAACGTGGATAAAGGATGCTATTTCTATTGTTGCAGTAAGGTAAGGCAGATAGAAGCCAGACCTTTTGTTTCTAAAGAGGTTTTAGTACAAAATCCACATAATAACCTGGGTAGGATTACCCAAAGGTGGAGGATGTGCAGCAGAATTCATGGACAATATTGTTTACCTCCGTAAGCCAGGTCTTCTGCTCTGCAGAGGTAACTGCAGGATGTAAGGCATCACATGTTGTCCCTGTAGGGCCAGACCCTTACACAGATCCTGCGCTTAGTCCAGCAGCTTCATAGCCCTGTCCCATGCAAAAGGTGAAAGAAAGGGAGAGCAACTCCAGGCTTCTGTCTTGAACTTACATTCCTCTGCAATACTCACAAAAGTTTTTGACCATTGTTCTAGAACATCTACTCCTTGTCTATGGTGTCTCAGTTCTGCACACACACAGCTTATCCCACTGCTCTATAGTCAGGAATAACCACTCAGTAAAACAGTATTTATTCCTTAACCCTGGGAAAAATTGCATCTGTTATGATCTGCCATTGCATAATTTAGGTAAGTTTATCTGCTTTGTTCCTAAGGCCTGAGGAAACCCACAGAGACTGAAAAGTCTATTTGGGAAGAAAAGAGGAACTCAGGAAGAATATTACATTCAGGCTATTCCTAAACCTTTTTCTTTTGACCTGTACTCCAGTCAATAGACTTGTCTTCCCTTCAGCAGTTCTTCACTGTCCTGTATTCCCTTATTCTTTCAGAATGAGCCCATAGAAATAAAAACAATTATAGATGAAGGTATTGTTTCCAGTTGCTTTCCCAAGCCATAAAATCATGGAATAGCCTAGGTTGGAATAGACCTCAAAAGATGATATGGTTCAATCTGTTGTGGCAAAGAGAGCCTAGATGAGATTATCTAGCACCATGTCCCATTGCATTTTGGAAACCTCCAGTAATGAGGAGTCCACCACATCCCTGGGGATGTTTTTTCCAGTGAATTATTGTTCTTGCTGGAAAAACTTTCTTTCTTATATCAAGATGAATTCTCTTCTGGTGCAGCTTGCACCCGTTACATCTTTATTTCTCTCTTCACTTGCTTTGACTGGGCAAAGTGTGGATATCATATTATACCCCATACTCCATGCGGAAGTTTGTTGTGGGAGTTGGGAGTTTGTTGAAATGTGTTGTAAAATTAAGAGCTTGTTAGTCAAAATTCTTGGTACTAAGAAGCAGATTGGCTGCCTGAGTTAAGGCAACTGTACAATGAAAGCATAAGAGTTTGTTGATACATGTCATGTGTCTTTGTTCAGCCTGATGCAAATTTACAATGGCCATCATGCCCTTAGCAAGTGTGTTGTGACAGCCTCTCTCCAACTACAGGAAAACTGTGGTGAGCTTCCTCCAAGACTTCTCCTCTTCAGGTTGAAAAGACCTAATGTCTTCAGTCTTTCCTCGTGGGGCAGCTTCTTCAGCTCTGTGATCACCTTCATGTCCCTCTGTTGGACTCTCGCATCTGTCCAAGTCTTTTCTGTACAGTAGGAACCAGAACTTGACACACTGCTCCTGGTGTGGCCTGACCAGTGCTGAGTCGAGTGGGATAATTACATCTCTATCTCTGCTAACAATGGCTCTGTGGATGAGGCCCAGGATCCCATTTGCATGACTCACATTCAAATTCAATCCACCAGGAAGCCCAGGACCCTTTCAACAAGATGATACGATACCAGGTTAAAAAATCCTGCTCCAGTACTTTAAAAAGATAAAATCAAGTTAGTTCAAATTTAGTCATTTTAACACATAATCTGTGAAGAAACTCCTTCTTAAACTATCTGTTATGGTCCAAAGAAAAGTTAATTCACTGGTGTTCTTATGTTGTATAAAATTTTAATTAAAACTTACCATTTGAATTTTAATTGCAGATTAAGGAATGCTGACAGTTTTTCTACATTTTAAGCAAGATTTTGATTTTCCTAAATTAACACATAGTGGAAGGTATTTTATTAATTTAGAACAGTCATTCAAAGTTCCGTGTTAATTTTCTAAATTGTTATCTGTACATATATTGACATTTTCTGAATGCTTACCAGAAGAAAACTTCTAAAATTACTCTGTTACTTCATCTTAGTCAGAAACTGAACATCTGGGTTGTCAGTGTGAGAAACAGTAAAAACTATACCTTGGTATTTTCAAAACTAATAGGAAAATAATTCCATAGATACCTGAATTTCATCAGTGGCTCATTGGTTGTCTATTCTATCTGCTTAATAAACATCAGTCATAATGAAAAAATATTTCTATTCAGCTGAATGCTATTTTGACTCTACTTCTGAAATACTTCTATATTTGTTTCCACATAAAATTTAGAAAAAAACCCAACAAATATTAGTCAATAAAGACAGCTGTAAACTTTACCTCTCAGATGAGTGCTTTGCTTCCTACCCTATTTACAGCATGTGTCCCAAAAATGTACACTAAAAATTGCTATCAGAGATCATCACAAAATACCCTCCAGCCATATCATGCATAAGTAGAATTTCTCAACACTTGACTAAGCTTGATGTATTCCAGAATCTCCATTTACATATTTTGATTTCAATAAAAAGCATTTAATGGTCCTATCAACTAAAAAAAGCAAATCCAAAATTTTTATACTTCCTCTTATTTTTTTCTTCCTTGATGCATCTGTCCAGTTTTAACTCAGACTGGAATGACTGAAGATTAGATGGCAGTGACCCAAGACAGCACTTACCTTGCCAGTATTAGGAGTAATAAACAGAAATTATTTTCACAGCAATGAAGTGTTCTTACCCAATTTTGACAACACATTAGGCTCACATAAGGTTTTGTGGTGTTTTTGTTTGTTTGTTTGTTTGTTTGTTTGTGTGTGTGTTGGTTTGGTTTATTTGGTTTGGGTTTTTTTCTACAATATCAGGTATGGGGTTTTTGCCCTTAATTCTCTCCCTTATTTCTCCCTTATTTTTCAGGGAGAAAAAACCTGATTCCAGTTAATGAACTCAAGTTTTGCTTCACAGAAAAAGGAAAAGCTAAAATAGCATGGTGGAAAGATGAATTACAGCTATAGTATTCAAAGCCATAAAGGCAATCTGAATTGAGAGAATTGTAATGGCCCAACTGAGTTGCTTCAGGCACATATGTTTGTGGGGTTTTTTTGCCTCATACAACTTCTTCATTAAATACATTCATAACATTACACTGACTAAAAAAGAAAAGCCTAGAATTTCAAATATGTAATTGATTTTAGTGTGATTGCCTATAAAAAGCTATTTAGCAGTAGCTTCTTGTTTGTGGATGTTTAAACTACAATCCATGCTGACACTGATACCATCACTAGGGAGTTCTGGTACTACCCAAAGACAATTCAGAAGTACTTTTCCTAAATTGTGTGCAGCAGTATTATCATTGAAATTATTTCAGTGAAACCAAAATGTGCTGGTGTGAAGAGAACATCTCATCAATTAACTGCAGTAATTTGTAATTTGCATGATACCTTTTACTTTCAGATATTACACAGAATTCACTATGGTTCACTGAGGTTATCAGGCAATTATACTTCCATTTTCATGTTACAAGTGCATTTAAGGATCCAGACAAAGATCTGAGTATAGGTACTGAAAGCACACAAAGAAATACAGAGTTTCTGCACCAAAGGATTTACAGTCTGTAAAGGAGAGAAAGTGGAAAGAGATAATAATGGGGAAAAAAGTGAGCAAATTCTCACAGCAGGGCAGATTCAAGAATAAACCAGATCCCCAATACCAGATTTTGCTAAGGTTGCTTCTGTCAAAAAAATTAACCGTAACCTGTATTGTGTAAAACTGTACCCACTCTGCTCATCCATAGAAACATATACACTTAAGAAACAGAACGCTGTTTACATACTTGTTGATATTTTTGGTAGCATTGGCATTTTATCACCCATCTTTATACTTAATGTATCTTATTTTTTTTTTTTTTTTAATCACATTCAGTCCTTGACTTTCTGAAAGACAGATTTGGTGACAGGGACGTGACATCTCTTTGCCTTCTAAAGATCCATTCTCTGTACATAGAAAAAACCCCATTTATATCAGAATTTTCAAGGTTCCTCAAAAAGATTGGTTTTGATAATATGACATAAAATAATCTAAACAACTGCCCTCTAATCAAGTTCCTCTTTGAAAGACAGCAAATAATCTTTTCAATTATCATAAAAATAACAATAAAAATCTTACTGTTTCTCTCACTTAACATTCCACTGACAGCAGAAATAATGAAAATGAGACTTTCTATCCTTAGATTCAAAAATAATGGAATTTTGAAAAATGTTTCATAGAAGAAAAAAATCTAGACAATATTTTTATTGTGCAAAATTCCCTCTGGAAAAAAAAAGTATTTCAAAGGTAAACTGGGTCAAATGACTGTCAGGGGTCTCAGATATGGGTTGTTTGCTTACCTAGAAAATAAAAAAAACTAGAAAAAATTATCCATTGTTTTGGATGTTTAAGGCCATACACACTGCAAATAGGTTTATGTCAGGTACGAAGACTTAATTTCTTTACTTCTACTTTATACCTTTTCTTCTAGTGTAACTGTCATATATATAACAAGTTATTATGTTGTCTTTTAGAACACTTAAAATACATTTTTAGCTTTTAAAAAATTCTCATGATTTTGTAGACACTACCTGTGACAGCACAGGTCAAGTTTATGGTCATCAGATTCATAAACAGATAGTTTTATTTTACTCATAAAATAAGTTTCCACTTGGGCACCAGCAAGACAGCAAACAATATTCCTGAAAACATTTTCTCACTTCCAGATGATGCTGGCAATCTTGTCATTGCATTTCCATACAGAACTCCCAGTAATGTTGTTGTCAAGTTCCCGTTTTTATACAACCTTTCCAAATACAATAGTTCTGATATAAATTACTGGAATCTGAGTCTGTGCCACTTTTCAATTGCTAATCCAGCCCAGAGATCTGTTAATTCCTTTCTTTTTCCTTATTGAAAACACTTGTTCACATTGTCTACATCTACTGGGAAATTCAGGAATGTCCTGGAGGCAGAGTTTAAGATCAAAGTTACCTCTATCACTTGTTTTCCAGAAACTTCAAGGACAGCTGAGTAGGTATTTTCTGGAGCAGAAAACTTCACCTGGCATGTGAGAGACCACCTCAGGCTGCAGGAACCCACTGCATCCTGGGTATTGGGCATTGCTTCATGCAGCACAAGACCTGTATGGCAGTGAGAGATGCTGGAGAGACAAATCTCCATCCCCCTGCCTATAAAGAAAACAGGTGAGATCTGAGGGGTGAAATCATGTGAACTGTGTGGACCTCCTAATCCTGGGTAGTGGCCTTGGTAGTGCTCCCTAGAAAGCCATTTCAGTGAGAAATTGTAAAACTGAGATATTAATAAAATTGTTTCTTCATAAATTATTCTGAAAGAATGCACAGTTCTGAAGAAAAATGTTCAGCAAACCTAATGATCTTTAGGAATGCATATCTTTTCAGTGAGTGATGGTTTTAAATATCTTATTTTGCCACATATGACTGTTATTTTTTCTTTGCTTGAAACTTGACTATAAAAAAGATATAATTGTAGAAAGACAACATATGAAACAAACCCCTGTACAACAGCTGTTGTAATACATTCCTTAAAAATTGTAAGAACTTTTTTTAAAATATAAATATATAGTATTAGAAAATTGAAATGTCTTGATCTTTATGGTCACAGATGCAAGTTTTTATGAGTTTGGGAACTTTACTTTTTCATGTATGACTTTTCATATATTTTAAAGTGATGAAGAAAGAAATGATAAATTGTAGACCTACTTAATATTATGAATATTCCCAGTGAATTTCTACTATGTTATTTAGCACAGATGCTTCTATAATTGTGATATAACAAGAGAATTTTGTGCTAAATTGTCCTCAAAATTTCTCATTTTTTCTCTGTGGAGAGGTAGATAAAAATTGTCCCAAGGGAAAAGCATTTGGGAAACTCCTCAACCTGCTTTAAACACTGAGTTTTCCAAAACTGAAATTATCTAGCTCCTCACCTTAAACTATCAGGATAGAGATTAATACATTAGAACTTATATATATGAATCTCATGTACACACTTACATAGATAAACACAGAAACACATGATTTCCGCAGCAGAAGCAATCAACCAAAATAACCTTGATTTTATGTCTTGCCACTTCAGATCAGAAGTGTATTTGCCAGTTTGCCTGGGGTTTTAAGGAGGCTACAACAACAGCACACAGAAGTCTGGTTTTAACTCTGCTTTGGATAAACAAATACCTGTTATTAAAATAAATAAAAAATCACTACATATAAACCCAAACACCTGTTATAGTTTGTATGACAAGTAATGTAACTGCACAAGTACAGTTAAGACCTTCCCAAAACACAAGAAATATATGACAAGTCATCTTCTCTTACAAATTGAATAATTTGTAGAGATAACTGGCAGTGGTTTAGTTGTGTTAAAACACACACTGTTGGACAAACTTGCTAACTTTATCACACTTGACTCCTTCACTTCTTTTTACTCATGAACATCCTTTTCCTTATCATCCTTTTCTATATCAGTGACATTTCTCTACATAATTTAGAAGCTCAGGACTCTTTTCTTGCTACTCTCTCAGTTCTGGATCTCAACAGAAGTCCAGAAAAGAGGCCAAGCCAATCTCACAAAAATAGCCAACAAGAATTTCTTCTTCAGTAGCCCCTCACCCTAAATTAAGTCATAATTCTATCACTAACTTCACATGTATTTCCTTTGTACATGAATTGTGGAACCTTCAACATTACAGTTTTCTCTACGAGGCAAACTCCTATATATGTAGAGCACTAACAGTCAGATTCTGAAGCATTTAAAGTAACA
Organism: Hafferia zeledoni; assembly: GCA_035583235.1. Lineage (NCBI taxonomy): Eukaryota > Metazoa > Chordata > Aves > Passeriformes > Thamnophilidae > Hafferia > Hafferia zeledoni. The sequence continues at coordinate 14,295,498 of JAWWEV010000001.1, forward strand.
AGATGTTCACACACTTTATTGAGTTATTACCTCAAAAATTAAAGTTTGAATCTGTAGCAACCAACAGCACTACCCCTATTATTATCACCACAAATTTCTAAAGATGTCAGCTATTTGCTGTGGCAACTGCTTTAGTTTAAGAACAGGACTAAAGCAAAACATTTCTGAAATACTGCTCAGCAATTTATTCAGGAAAAAAAAATTAGGGCAATAATTGCATGTCAATTGGATTAATTAATATTTGCCAAGCAATACTTAAGTATTGTGTTATTTCTATATACCAAAATAATTATTCTGTTCAACCATTCCAAAGACTAAGTAGGATTATTTTACACTTTAGAGACTGAATTGTGTAGAGTTTTATTTGACATACCCTGCAAAGCTTCATTTAAAAAAAAATATTTCACTGCTATTACAGTTAAATAGCAATCATTCCCTTTATCTGTTTAACCAGCAGTGGAAATATTATCAACACACTAGTTCAAATTATGCTCCATTGTCTTAAAGGGTTTAGGAAAATAAAGCAGAACACATAAGCAAAATGGAATCAAGTTCGTGAAGTTTAAAACATCTCAATTTTGGTAGCAACTCAATAAAACTTAAAATATTATCGTCATTCTGTTTACTGGAATATTCACAGATAACTGCAGTATGAACACTGAGGCACTGTTGTGTGTTTATAATAGTCACAAACTATTCCTCTTAGTTTTGATACAAACCCTGTTTGTAGAGAGAATTATATTGAAAGTATAAGAAAAATTTACATCTTAAATTCTGGCCATGTTTACAATGTGGTAGGCAGAAAACAAATATAAGAATAATATACTCCATGAGTTTTACTGCCTAATAAAGACAAATAAAACATAAATCAAATAAATAGGCAAGAACAGAGTGGATTAGGTGTTTTGGTTTTTTGTATTTGTTTTGTTTGTTTATAAAGCTTTTCCTTCTTGACACTGCTGGACCAGTGACAATGTATCCCAATGGTAAGACTGGGTCTCATCAGGGCAGGTTCTCAGTTCCTGCTGTGCTGGTGTGAGTGCAGAGCTTTGAGAGGTTTCTTAGTGGTCAGTGGTAATGAAGAGCTTCATGATCCTCATTCCTCCTGTGCCTCAGCCCTGGTCTGCACTCTCTCTTCTTGTACAGAAGAGATCTAACTTTCTTTTTCTTTTCTTTTCTTTTCTTTTCTTTTCTTTTCTTTTCTTTTCTTTTCTTTTCTTTTCTTTTCTTTTGTTTTCTTTTCTTTTCTT
>JAWWEV010000001.1:14296847-14317821 GCA_035583235.1 Hafferia zeledoni
TTTCTTTTCTTTTCTTTTCTTTTCTTTTCTTTTCTTTTCTTTTCTTTTCTTTTCTTTTCTTTTCTTTTCTTTTCCCCCCAGAGCATATCCATCTCCATGGGATTGCCCCAGGACAATGTAGTCAGGTTCCCAGGGTTTGTTTTCTCTTGAGCAACCCATGTACAAGCTTCAGGCTTCCCATGTGGGCATGCAACAGGACAAAACTCTGCCCAGGTTCCATGTTTCATCTGTCTGCTTATACCTCCTTGTCCTTTCTTTGTGAATAATACATGCCCTTCTCAGGTCCTGCACTTCTGCTGTCAAGCAGACAGGTATGACTGCAATTAAACGATTTACCGCTTCTTCCAATGGTACTGCATAAACCAACAGAAAAAAAAATGAAAAACATCTAAGAGCAAATCTTTCCCATCCTTTTCCTTACTGAAGCACTAAGAAAGAGCAAGGAGGCAGGAAACAGCCCTGTGCAACTTCAGAGACCAAGATATTTGTGAGACATAGCCAGTATATGGTAGCCATGCCAACAGCCCTTCAGGACCTACCATCACTTGATTATGTTGCCTCTCTTCTGAATTTAACAAATTTTAGGCACTGGAAAACATCTGATCCACACTCATTAAAGACACCAAGAAAAATTTGTGTGGATTAACAGCAATTTTGTAGTGATCTCTGACAAAAACAGGATTTCAATAAACATCTGTGCTCAGCAGTAATTCAGAAGTTAAGAAAAACGTTACACAGGTACAGCTACAGGACCTAAGAGAACTTTGGTTATGGCTAATTTGACAAAGGAGTTGTGACAGAATATGCATTGCTTGAGAAAGAGTCTGCTTTTTTGTTCCTTGTGAAATTGGTATGTTATAAATTGCTTTGCCTGGTGATTATCAAATTTTTCTTCCAGTTTCCTAACTTGACAGAAGTTTTCAGGAACGAATGGACCTGCCCAAGACAAACAAATATCACAGGCAAGACTCCAGCCTTTCATCTGCCACAGGTCAGAGGGACCAAATTGTAGCATCTCCCTGCCAGATATCACTGAAGATTCACTGTTCTGAGAAACTCAGCTCCTCAGTCTGGGATTGGGAAAGACCCTGTACACTCTTGTTAGAGATTTGCTACTGACAGCAGGATAATCAGTGAAAAGGATTATTACAGAGGATATTCCAACAAGAAGTTCAAGTCAGCAAAGCACTTGCCACAAAAGAAATGGCAATTGTTGCAAAGTAACTCACAAGTAGACCTTAAAAATAGGAAAGCAGTGAAGAGTCAAACAGTTTTAAAAGGACAAATGTTAGACAGGACCATACCTTATTATTTTCTTTCCAATGTATGTTATTCACCTTTCTGCTACTTGCTTTTTAGGAAATTTTCACTGTAATCTGTATAACTTAGAGTAGTTAGGAAATAAGAAAGGGGGATTGAAAAATTCTTTAAGAAGTCTGTGCCAAGTAATCCAGGTAAGCAAGTTTCTTCTTTCCCACTCCATCTCTATCCTCTTTCTCCTACTGGAAAGAATAGGATTCGTATATCTTCTGTCATATGGATGTTGCTCTCACACCTGTGGTGCTTCATAGTTTTTTCGCAGCAGCAGTGGTTCTCTGCCCCTTTTCCCTGCCACAAGATGAAGCCTCCTCGTTTATGGTTGCTGCATGTATGTTGCATCAAATGCCAAATGTAAACAGCTTTTCGCCCTTCCATTATTTGCCTACATTTGATGATTTTTCCCCTTCTTTATCTGTGGTTTTATAGTGTTGTTGAATGCAACATTTGGAAACAGATGTCTATCAAAAAGGCACAGACACTAATTAAAATTTCCCAGTCAGGGAATACATATTGCAAGAAAAATTATAAAACAAATCACAAAGAAGAGAAGATAAAATTTTACTAAGATTTTTTTCTTCTACTTTTCAGTACAAGTTCAAAAATTATTTTCAGTGTAACCCTCAAATAAAGATTGTCTCTCTCATTGACTGACCAGGGAAATCAATGACATTCTGAGTGCAAAACCATGAGTATCAGGGCTTCAGTGATGTGCTGATATGGATCTGTAGCATTAGTAATAGAGGAAAAAATTACACATAGCAAATAATAGTATGCAGAATATATTCATATTTATTTGTAAACTAAGAAACAAAACTATTGTTCAGCTTTACACAGTCTGGAAAATCAGAACTGACTATATTTTCAACTGTTCCTTAAACTCCAGGAAAGATTTGTCAATAAAAATTTAGTCAAAACAGATGTATAATTATTTAAAAAAAAAATATCAAAGGAACAGTGTATTGGTGAACTTATTACAGACATTTAAGGAGGAAAAATCTCAAAGTCCAAATCCAGAATCCCTCTAAGCACCACATTCAATTTCTATGAACAAACTCACTCTCTTAATACAAACTTCAAACCTTGTATAGGCAGGAAAAGTTCAACTAAAAGTAAAGAATAAACCCTGAATATTAAACAAAACAATACTCAAATGCATGCATTTATTTTTTAGCTCTAAACCTGTTTGTATATAGCTTGGACATAGACCAACAGACATCGAAAAGCAGAAAGCAAAAACTATGGATTCAGGTATTTACCCAGTTTTTGTCTAACACCACTTATCTTTCTTAGTTTAGAAAGAAGCCTGAAGGAGAAGAGAATCTGCCTGAAATGAAATGCCAGATTGAGTTCAAATTATGGAAAAGTAAGAAAATATCCAGGGCAATGGGAGACGGTGATAAGGGTGCTGGCTACACTTGACACAACTTTGGCCAGAGACAAACCCCAAAGTTGTGAAGCCAGCTTTAATATTCATAACAATCCACCAAAATCCTTTGAGACTGGGAGGCAAAATGCAAGCTAGTGCAGATGTGACCAGAAGTTGTCTTTAAGAAATTGAATGAAAACATTTAACTCATATGTTATCTATTCAGGGACAAATTAAAGTCTCATTCATCTATCAAAAAGGCCTTCCTAGGTCATTACTTCAGGATCTTATGTACATAATGAGACCGAGTTCTTTCTAAAAAACATTTTCTAAAGTAAATGAATATTAATAAATTATTTTATCCAGTGTATGTTATTAATCATATAAAATATAAAAAGATACATAAATATGCTTAAAGTATTTTGGAAGATACTAAAAATGCTACATTTTTTAAACTCATTGATGTTTAGAGGCCCTCCAAATAGCCCAGTATATGTGTTTTACATATTAACTATACACATATGTGAAACCAGACAGTCCATATCTCAAAGACTCTGCAATATTTATTTCATGTGATGCATCTGGTCAAGATGTGAAAATTTTATGTAGATATATCTGCTGTGTGACTGACATGTTAACATGCAGAACCTGATGAATTATTTTTTAATTTTTTGAAAAACTTTTTTTTCTTTATTCCCCCAATAGAAAAATTCATCTGCCATTTGTCCAGAGAATCATGAAATAAAGCCACTTCAGACACATCAGTCAACTAAATAGTTCTGAAAAGGTCATATTTTCATGGGCTGAAGTATTTCAAAATGGAATGGACTAATACCAATGGAATGGGTGACAGCACTTATTAAGTTCTCTGTCTTGGGTGAAATCCAGCCTGATCTGCCAGTTTGTTTCACAATGTCATCCTTGTTTTCAGGGCACTGATAAAAAGTCTTACCTGCTGAATGTGATGTGGAGCATTTTTTTGTATTAGAATGTATTTTTTTTTCCTACTACAGAAATCATTTAGTGGATTTTAATTTCTTCATGTTCCATATAATTGTATATCTAAATTGCTGTTCCATTTAGTTATTATTATATAGATTATATAGTTTTACTAACATGTCAGTGAAAATTTGAATAAATTTAAACACAGAGTTTATGTTCTTGATCAGTATTTTATTTGTTTATTTATTTACAAAGAAAAAAAAATTGACTTAGAGGAACAAGAACAGAAATTTCACAAAATTAATGAAAATTAAAAATAATTAGACCAAGATATTCAATAAAGAGATGAGTTTCTACTTGGTATTTTAATTTTTGTGCACTAAAAATTATTAAACATTTAAAGTTACTGTGTCTTAGACCATATTCAGTACCTACACTTGAACTTCTATGGGAAGACCCTACAGAAAGACCCAAATGACTGCAACACTTGCACTAAACTGGGAAAATGCACTATTACTCTTCAGATGCATCCTTCTAAACTAGCACGGTACTGAGGGCTTAAAAATCTCAAGTGTTTCAGCACATGCTTATTGGAACCCCTGATTCTTCTCCAGAAGCTAAGTCGCCAAAGGACTTAGTCTTGTTGGTATTCCAGGCCACAACTTACCCATAGAAACAAATTTAAGGCTAATGCTCCTACTGAGGTGGAGACTTTACTAAGGTGCAAAAGTTTCATTTTGACATCTCTGGTTTATTGAAACATTGCCAAATACAAAGCACTTTTCTGACAGATTAAGACTGTGAGCCAAATCCGAGGTGATAAAACCATCGAGATTCAAAAATCATACTGAATCTGGATGACTCCTCCTGGCTCATTAGAAGCTTTATCTTTATGTCTCAGTTGTACCACTTTGAGAGGGAAGTACAGAAAAATATCTTCAGTCTATTACTTCAGTATTGCTTTGGGATACCTCAATGTGAAGCATTGCACAGAAAGCCAGAAAATTACACCTTATCCATGACATATATTAGGGATTTTGTTCCTCCCTCTCCTCTCCTCTCCTCTCCAATGAAAATGATCACACATTTTCCTCAGAAACATGCCTGTAGATATTTATTACTAGGAGAGACGCCTGCCATCTCCACCTTGTAAATTGGGTAGGAAGAACGGCCACCCCAAGCCCTTGAGCACTGAGTTACCCGTGCTCTGCTCAAGGACAGGTTCCTGACTCTTGATCACCATGCTGGAAGTTTCAAATCTCATTTGATCGCTTCAATGTCCTCCTGCAAAAATGTGAGGAAAGTCCTAATATCTTGCCCAATAGTCATTGTATTAGATCTACCCTCAAGTTTGTCTCTAGACTGTTCTCATAACTGGGAATGGTAGACCTTCTCCAATTACTCCGCTGATTTCTGAATCTTTCCCTCAGACACTGATCTCTTCTGCATTCATTTGTTTTGAACAGCAGAAAATAGTAAAAAAGGAGCCTTCAATCTGCAGAGTTGGTCCTTCAATCACCAAATCCCGTTTAAGAACAAGAGAATTTATCAATGGCACCTCACCTCTGGAAACTGGCAAAATGCAAGACACCACAATTTTTTCTTAATACTAAAGCTTTCAAAACCTGCTGCCTGTCCAAGCTCTTTAGTGCCTCCAAGATGTTTCTCTTTACTAAAAATGTGCATGATCAGGATTTGGTGAATGTGATCTGGTTATTAATGTAGATGCACTGAAGGCAATAAACTGTTTCCAAAATTAATTCTTAAAAAGGCAAATATAAACAAGAAAATAAATTAACATGTTTGGAACAGAAAATTGATCAAGTAATAATTTCTTCTTTTACCGTGAAGAACTTCAGTTACACTTGAAGCACATCAAACAAGAAATTCTCTTCATAGGCAAACATGAGTAGACTTTTTTTTTCCTGTAGCTATCAGTAAAGTTTGCCAAATGCAAGCTATTTCTGATCTGGAAACTACTCAGGTCAGCTCTGCATCCAGGCAAATAAATGACACTGTGGAAACAGATGCTTAAGCATTATTCAACATTGATGGTAATATTTAGGGACAACTCATGACAGTGGCATGGTGAATGGGCAATGGAAGGCATCTGTTTGGAGAAAAAGGTGGTAAAATGAAGGGAAACAGGCAGCTCTAGCGGAAAAAGTAAAGAAGCAATGACTGGAAAGCATTTTTGAAAAGGAATTTGAAGAAATGGAAAGAAGGAATCTGATGTGTTGTATGTCAGGAAAGATATTACTAGCATGGTCTGTAACCTCAGCTCTTCAATGCAAGTACCTGTCAAATAGATGGGAATGTGGCTGTTATTAACAGGCAGCTACAAAGCAGAGGTTAAAAAAAAAATAAAAAATTAGCCATACTTTCATTCAAAAGAGATAACTCCCCCATCTCACCTGAAAGTACTTAGCAATGTCAGTTCTTCTGCATTACAGAAGGAAGAAATATAGGCTAGAGAAACACCTTTGAATATGCTAGGAGCATTAAAATATCACATCCAGTCAGGCCACAAAAAACATATCATATAAAGTAGACTAAAAATTGCTTATTCAATACTCACCACTCCAAAGAAAAAAAATAATAATAATAATTACATAAGATAATAAGTAAGAGTATGCATACATGCTATACAATTTCCCTTCAACTCCTGTTCTTAGATGTCATTTAGGGAAGTGCTAAGATGTTAGAGTAACAGGCTAGTCTGGGATTCAAAATGTAGCATTGAATTACACAGGACTTATACAGCTTTATTCAGATCATTCTGTCACTCACCTATCTCTCTGTCTCTCTACTTTTCTTTCATATTAGGACTATCTTTTCTGCTTTTTGTTATATTCTCTCCATGACAGATGACATGTTTGTTCACATTCAAGATCTGGCACAATGGGGCTGTAATCTCTACTGCATTACATATAATTCAAATGATAATTTCAACCACATTATTTTCTATTTACCTTTTCCTGTACAATCACACTTGATTGAAATCCTGCTAGCAAAAATATTGACTCAGACAAATAATGTCTTCATTTTGCCACTCAATCTTCTTCTCTCACTTTCTGTGGACATCTGAGTGACATTTAAACAAAAACCAAAATGACCCCGTATAGACAACTATAAGCAGATGCTTTTCCACTTTGATGAGAAAACTTTTCCTTTCTTTTCTTCCCTTCTCAGAAGCAGTTACACTTTTCCCATATGATACTATTAGGTAATTCATGTCCTCATTTCATTCTGAAGACACAACTCCACTAATTTTGGATTTCTTCCTATTCCTTCCCTGAAACCACTCAGTGCCATCTCTCATCATACTGCCCATTTGCTTGCAACCTGCCCTCTAGCTTTCAAGGCTTCAGTCACTGTTACCCTGTGAAGGGTCTGTTCAGAGACTCTGGCACTCCAGTTATCCAGATATTGCCATTTTTATACTTTCATGTAATGAAATGCATCATACAGAATCACAGAATCATACAATGATTAATGTTTGCAAAGACGGCCAAGTTCACCAAGTCCAATTGTTAACCCAGCATCATTGGGTTCACCCCTAAACCATGTCTAAAGCTGCCACATTCACATGTTTTTTGAAGATTTCCGGGAGTGATGATTCTACCACTTCCCTGGGCAGCTGTGCTGGTTTAAAGGTAAACCAGCAGGAGAAATGAACTCAGCACAAAAGAGATTATAATTCCGAGTTACAATTTAAGAACAATATTACAATAAATGCAATGGCACAAAGAGAAAGTGGTTTTAACCCACAAAACCCAGAAGTATATCCCAGCACCCTGGGGCACCAACACAAAGGGGTTTGTAGCCCCTGTGTTGAACCCCATGCAGTTCCCTCAAGTGCAAAGTAAAAGGAAGCAAGAAACCTGCTGGTGCAGATGATGGTCGCAGTCTGGTTGAGGTGCTGGTCTCCCCCTGTCGAGGTTCTGGCCCTCCTCTGGATCCAACACGTGGGTCCCCAAGTCCCCAATCCGCCAAGATTATATCCCCTCAGTTCCAGGTGGGACCACCCAGTACCCAGGGCGGGGAATGAGTAATCTCACTCTGTGAGTCATAGACTATTGGGAATCATTGATGGCCCATTAGCAGACATGACACCTCAGGCTGGGTATGGATGCTAACGACTTCCTGGAAGTGAGTTATCACAGCTCTTATCTCACAGGTGTCTTTCACACCTAGCTCACACCCTGAGGGATTGGGTGTGCTCTGGGCAGCTGCTGCAAATGTTCTATTGTCAATAGTTCATGAGAAATGACATGGAGGATTTAGAATACATGGCTTTGGTCACACCCACACAGTGATAAACTGGTCCTGGCTGCTGAACTAGGACAGCAGCCTGTTTCAATTCCTGACAACATTTTCAGTGAAGATATTTTTTCCTAGTAATTGATCTAAACCTTCCTTGGTGCAACTTGAGGTAATTTCTTCTCATCCTATTTCTTGTTACCTGGGAGAAGGGACTGACCCCCACCTAGCTGCAATTTCCCTTCAGGGAGTTTTAGAACATGATACCGTTCCTCATGAGCCTCCTTGTCTCCTGCTTAACAATCCCAGCTCCCTCAATGATTCCTTATCAGATCTGTGCTCCAGACCCCTCCCCAGGTTTGTTGCCCTTCTCTGGACAGGCTCCAATGTCTTTCTTTCAGTGAAAGGCCTAAAACTAAACACAGTATTCAAGGTGTAGCCTCGCCAGTGCCTGAATACAGGCGGAGAATCTACTTGTTCTTCTATCCTGATACTTCTTGGGAAAGTCAAATGAGGTAAGTAATATTTTTATTTCAAAAAGGGATGAAATTATGAAGGTATTTGAAGAAAAAACATACCTGTGGATATAGTTCTTTTTTCTTCATCATTCAAATACTTGCTATGCTTCAAAAAAAATGTATTATTGTGTGCAAACACAAATGAGTTGACACTGAACATAGTATCTTAAATCAAGCATTTCCTAAGCTTGAAAAAGCCCTATCTACCATAATATACTTTTAGTATTTTTGCATTAAATTCAAAGCAAGCCATGCAAACACTTATGATTTGCAAGTGTAGAAATATTCTTGACACCCTGGAAAATAAATGATTTTTTTTTTTAATTTGGAAAATAAACATATACACCAGCCCATTAAAAAGATAAAAATGAATGATCTTATAAAATCTCTCATTCTTTACAATCTTGAATCATCCTTAGAAATGATAGCTAGCATTAAGCTTCTGTTAACTTGCCCTTGGTGGAAATTATCTCATGGAAAATAAATAGAGAAAATGCAATTTTAAATTTTAATACCAGAGGAGAAAATGTGTAACATTCAAAGGGTGACTTTGTTTTAGATTTATTCTGAGAATGCAATAATATTTGGTGAGGAAGAGCAATACTATGATTCTTGAGAAAATAGAAGAAATAAATTCTAGAAATTTTGAAATAGGTAATTATCTTTAGAAATTTGAAATATACAATGACGTTATATGAAAAAAATGTATCATTGGCATGATCACAGGACTACAATTCTTTCTAACATAGATGTATTGCCAATTGCTACAAGAAGTACTTCTAAAATTATGATTTCATTCATGTTGGATTTGAGAGTGAACTTGCAGTTTGACCTTCCATAAACTTGTACTTGGTAAACTCAGGTACATGTATGCTTCTAAAAAGAGTTGAATAGAAGTACAAGCATGTTTCAAACAAATTAACTGAAAAATTAACATGAAAATTAATTGAATTTTTCACACTGGTGAAAATGGTCAAGGTCAGCATAAGCTTTAGACTTCCAAAAGTTTATATTAATTTTCACTGCACTTTTTAAATTCTTTTCAGAACACGTAAGATCCAGTAGTCATGTAATGAGAAAAGGAAGATTTACTTCAAAATGCCCTGCTAATCTTAACTGCAAACTAATGTAGATGCTCTCATAAGGAGGCTCCACAAGAGAAGAAGACCGCAAAGATTTCATTGTGATGTGGGACTCTATTCAGTTGCTTGAAAGCAAATTGAGAAGCAAAGGCTTGCCTTCTAGGATAGACAGAATCTGAGAAGTGATGTGGATGAAAACATATTTTTATTCATGTAAGACCTTGCCACTCATAGTGTTAAAAATCTTCATTACTCTAATTATTTTTAAAGCCTTTTGGGGTTTATTTTTGAGCAGCTTTCCATATGAGACCTCTAAGCAACCCCACCTCAAATCTCTGTCTGCCTATTATTGGCATCAGACAGAGGCAGGCAGCTGAAGGTTTGAATACTGAACATGTCTGGTTGAAAACCCTCTTACTGTAAAAATCAACAAACTTCACCAGGTGTGTGTACTTCACATTGATGACTTCATATAAAGAATTTAACTGCATTTGCATTTCTGTAAACTAAAGGGTATAATTTTAGGTACAACAGGTTCAATATTCAGGGATAGACACAAGGGGATTTTTTTTTTTTTTTTTAATTAAGCAAGGCATTCCTTGCTGCAAATGCTCAAAGACCAGAGAATGAGAAAAACATTCCAGTATATTTTAGAACAATTTTATTCTTCCTCATATTTATCAGTTATAATAAAACTGCTTATCATCAGCAAGTATTTCAGGTGGCAACAAAGTAAGGGTGTCAAATGTCCATCTCTTAATCCTTCTTGGGAGCTTGTTTATGACAGTATTTGGTCCTTATTTGTCTAATTTCACTTTATGTAGCTTTGTGTATTTTTCTCAAAAGCAAGTATGTCATCATCATATTCCAAAAATGATTTAGAATCAAAGAGGGAATATAAAAATAAAGGGAAGAAAAATACCCCAAAACATTATTACCTACAGCAAGGCTTTACTTTTCCTCATCTCATTATATAAAAGAATACAGAAAGGAGAAGAAAGCAAGTGTTTAAATTTTGCGTTGAAATTTTTAAGTAGCTATTCACTTCTCTGTTTCATTTTTCATTTTATATATTTATTATTCACTGGCAAAGCATATACTGGAATATATCAAAACCAAATAGAGGAAAAAGAAATTGGTTACTATGGACAAAAACTCCAAAAGTCATTATAATAAAACAGATATCTTGGGATTGCATGGAAAAAATCTTATCTATCAGAATTTAAACTACAAAAACAGAATATAAAATGGGAAAAAAAAAGAAGTAAAAATCACTGACAGAGACTTTTAAATATAATACATTAAAAAAATCTGTCCTTGAAATGAACTTATACCACATTTATACTTAAATTTCTTTAAATTAGTACAATAACAATATATAGTTGCATCAAAATGCATAAGAATAGAAATACGAGGATAAAATACCAAAAAAATGTGCAAATATCTTTTATAATATCAAAAATGCTTCTTGTAGCAGTGGGAAATACTGTAACTCTTATTACAGCACAAATATATGAAATTTAAAAAGCAGGCAGAAATAGACTGTGGAGAAATAAATAATTCAATCGAATATTTCAGTCTACAGTGTAATTGAAAAGAGAATATATTCTCTAAAAAAATATGCTCTTTAGGCTGAAACTTCCCACTCCTTTGTTCAACAGTTTTTATCTAGCGCTGTCTTGGGTTAAGCTCGCAAAATGCCAACTGCCCAATACAGAGTGCCAGTCTCCCTTCCTCCCCGCGCTGAGAAAAGGGAGAAAGGATAAAACATGGAAACTCAAAACAGATTAAACTTAAACTAACTATATATTTATACAGAAAAGAGAAAATTAAAAGAAAACTACAATATGACACACATTTACACAAGTTAGATATAACAAAAAATTACTTCCCACTCCCCACTAATATGATTAGTGTTATGGGTTTGGCTAGGTGTAGGCCTGAATTTAAGCTTTAGGTTTTCGGGTAAGCCTAAGACTATTGGCTGACTTGAGCTGGGCTGAGCTAGCTGACAGCTGACTTCTTCTAGCCAATGGTATTCTGTACCATATTCTGACATCATCTCAAAGTGTAAGAGCCAGTGTGGGAGTGGCTTGGTCGGTTGCCATCATGTCTGCAGTGGAGGCAGGACACACTGCAGCTGCCCTGATGTCCTGAGCCTTGCTCCTGCCACCGCTACATCATATTTGGTTTTAGTCTCAGGGAAGTAGAAACATTTTATAGTTATGCTGTCTCTTTTACCTTGCTGGGTGTCTTTTAGAGTATTTCATGAATCTAGAGTAATGAAATATGTTTTCAGTGAGAGGTAGAAAATTGTTGTTATATCTAAATTGTGTAAATGTATGTTATATTGTAGTTTTAATTTTCTCTTTTCTGTATAAATATATATAGTTATATTTTTGAGGGTTTTTTTTCCCTTTCTCCCTTTTCTTGGTGAGAGAGAGGGGGAAGCTTTGACTCTGTATTAGGCAATTGGCATTTTGCCAGCTCAACCCAAAACAATTACAAATGGAAATTGAGCATTAGTATTATTGCATTGTGTGCAGAATGCTCTGCTTTTTTACCTCGTTCTCCTTAATATGTAATGTGTTTTTGATGGTACAAACTGATTAGTTTTACCATAACGCTCCAGTCAGCATTAGAAACTGTTATACCCACACAATCCTTCTCATTTCCTTTAAACACTTCCTAACAATTTTTCCCTTTGACTAAACAGTACATTAATTCCTTTGTCTAAAGAACACTTTTAATGTGAACAAAATGAAATTAGAAAATGTAAGCCACTGACCTTTGCTATTTTTTATAAGTTTTTCTTTTATTCTGGACATATTTTTAAATAATTATACTCAACAGTTACTTAGATACTATCATGCAGCTGTGAGTTTACTACTTAATGGCACATTAAAAGTCTTCTCTAGCTGTTACTTCCAGAGTCAGTATAATATTTCCCAGTGCCATATGATAACTACAATGTATTCCTGGAGCCTCATTAAAAACTTTAATGGTGAGACATATAGATAAAATATTTTGGCAGAAATTCATACATTTATCTTACAGAGAAAAAGACCAGTATGTGCATGTTCCTACAAATGAATGAAAAATATTTTTTTCAGAAGACTATTATCTATTTGAAACTGTGAACAATAGATTAAAGACTTTAGGAGGAAACTGCATAGGGGGAAAAAAGGCCAATAATACATGAGTTGCTTTTAATAATTATTATTTTATTAATAATTAATAAAAAGTCGCATAGCATTTAGTATAGTTTTATTAACTTCTCATTCTGGTCAATACAATTTAATTTTCTATTTGCCAGCAGATCTCAAGGCCTTCCAGTTACTGAGGTCAGACAAGTAAATACCAGAAGGAGATTGACAAAGTCATCACCATTTACCAATTCTTCCTTCCTCTCAGAGGAACCTGAGAATTTACTGGTATGAAACACAGGGACCGCACCTTCAATTTTCCTGTCAAGGGAACTTTGATCAGAGGAACAATGAAAACTGATGGGTCCAGCAGCCCCAGGTGTCATGCAGCAATCTGGAACCAAAAGGTCTGTCCTAAGAGGTGAAATTAAACACTTCTGCAGCCCTCAAGTGGCTCTTTCCATGAATGTAGGACATACAGTTTTGGCTGGAGAATTAGTTTTCACAAATTGTGTTCCCATCTCTGTTTTCTACATGCTGATCTGCAAGGGAAACCTACAATGTACCTTCAAAAGACTGGTTTAGAAAGGCCAATAATACAGGAGTAGCCTGAATCTAGAGCATGAGAAGTAATTAATTCTCAAGCTACAAAACCAAAACAAAACCAAACAAACAAAAAAACCAAATAAACAGGAATTGTGAAAGAACATGATTGTATAAAACTTTCTTTTTATGCTTTACAACTCACCACTAGCTGAGCCTCCACTTTGAGGGTGACAAAAGGGACAAAAGGGATATTTACCCATTTTTTTTCTATTTACTGAACACATGAACTTTTCAACTTCGACTTTTGTTAACACCTCACTGGAAGTATTTGTTTACATAATTAGAAAAACCAGAGAAATTCTTTCAAACTTATATTAAAGATATCTGTACTTATAACTTCATCTGAATAAACTGATGTAGTGCTTTGGTTGCACCACTGGGAATGGACAAAAAAGCAAATTTCTTGGATTTTTTGCATCATCAGAGATAGCTACGGAGGCTGTTGAAATGCCCCTATTTTCAAAGCAATATATAATTTTACAGTGCAAGTTTTTTGGGTTTGTTTTTGTTTTGTTGGTTGGTGTTTCTATTTTTGTTTGTTGGTTTGGGTTTTTTTCCTAGTTGCTGCATTCTCTTCTATGTAACAAAGATCCTTTGGTCATCCATTCAAAGTGTTGGATGTAGAGAGGAAATTCAGCATGTTAATAACACCAAGGAAAGAATTTACAAATTTTATTCTGAAACGACTGAATGAGGTCTCAAGCTGATTTCAGTGTTAAATTAAAGTGACTCTAGAAATTATACTAATGGGTTTTTGTCTGTCTTCTCTTTTGCAAAGAGATGCTCATTTAAACTTTTTCTCTGCTGTTATGCAATGATGTTATAGCCTGCAATGATATGTTTTATCTATCTAATTCCTCTCTGTATTCAGCTTCTAAGAAGTACTATAAACCCTGTTGAACTATCACCTACCTTCTCGTTATCATTTAAAGAGATTTTCTACCTCATAAACTGATTTCTGATTACATTGCAGATTCAAGTGCTCTTTCTATTGAAATAAAAGGTCAATGGTACAGACCACATAAACAGAAAATAGTCAGAAGTTTGTTTGAGAAACCTGTCTTGTTTGCAGTAAAGCAGATAACCCATCCATGATTCACAAATTTCTGTTTTATAGAAGTAATTTTTGCTCACTGATATTGCAGTTAGTCTTGGCTCTCAAAGGAGGCTTTGCTCAGGCAGTTGTTTTAATTCTTGTTTTGCAGTACTGGTCAAATAGCCACAGGGTAGATGGTCCTTGAGACATAATAGCTGAAGAGCCACACTCTGTTCTGAGCTGGGTAGACCTAATGTGTTTCTGTCACCTTCTGGGATTTCATTTGAGATTTAAAATATTTCTGTGCAAATTATTTAATGGCAGAAACCTAAGTGCCTAGTGCCAGAATCATTCTGTTCAGTGTAAAAAAATAGACCTGTAATAACTGTCACTCATTCATGAATGTCAGAGTAAAAATGAACTACTGTACATGAAGGGAAATTTTGCTTCTCTTGACTAAAGAAAGTCTTTGCAACTTAAGTTCAGCTGGGGTAAGTTGTTCATCAGTGATTTTTAAGTAAAAAAAAAAAGAAATTAAAGACAAAATTGCAGGTCCTTCATTCTGCATGGTGAACATCTGTGGCAAACAGGAAAATAGTTGACTTCCTGTCATCCTTTTGCTTACTGGGGCCAGTGTCTGCCAGTGTCCTTGGAGAGATACTTGTGCAACAGGAATGATCCTGTGACCAGAATGGATCCCTCATATTGGTGCAAAATACTGCCTCCAGTGGAGCTCTGAACATCCACTGTCCAGGGAAGGACATTTGGCCAATGCTGACCTGCCAAGAGCCTTATTCAGCTTTTAGGGTGAAAGACTACAGGAACATGAGCCACCACAGTCACTGCAAATGCAAGCAGCACTATTGCTTCATGAAATACTGGAGTGCATGTCTTCATCCTACTCTGCACATAGAAACTATCACAAGTTGACAATGTTACATTCACTGTGCCATCTTTGGAAGGCCAAGTCCGCATTTTGAGAGTCTGAAGGGCTAAGTAATATTTTTTATTGTGTCATAGCATCATAGAATCACAGAACAGTTTGGGTTAGAAAGGAGTTTAAAGATCATCTAGTTCCAACCTGCTGCCAGGGATAACAGTAGGGTCTGCTAGATCCTACTGTGGCTAGTCCTTGTGAACTTTAGGAGCTTTGTCTCAAAATTCTTTGTTGCAGCACAGTATTAGTAGTAAAGTTTTCTTTAGGTAGAAGAAAACCACAGTTCTAGCCTCATTCATTATTTTCATTCATATTTTCATGGTTTAAGCCTAGCCAACAAACAAGCCCCACACAGCCACTCATTCACTCCCCCACCAAGTGGATCAGGGAGAGAATTGGAAGGATAAAAGCGAGAAAACTCGTGGGTTGAGAAAAAGATAGTTTAATAGGGAAAGAAAAAGCCTCACACACAGGCAAAGCAAAACCAGGAATTAATTCACTGCTTCCTAGGGGCAAGCAGATGTTCAGCCATCTCCATGACAGCAGGGCCCCATTATGTGTAATGGTAATTTGGGAAAACAAAAATCATCTCTCCAAATACAACCCCACTTCTCTCTTCCTCCCAACTTTATATACTAAGCACAATGTCATAGGGTCTGGAATATCCCTTTGATCAGTTGGGGGCCCTATCCGAGCTGTTTCTCCCTCTACCTTCCCATGAACTTCCAACATCTTCACCAGCATGGCAGTACAAGAAGCATAAAAGGCCTTGGTGCTGGGCAAGGACTGCTCAGCAATAACAAAATCATCTCTCTATAAAATACTCCGTTTTCAGCACAAATCCAAAACACAGCCCCACACCAGCCACTGTGTAGAAAATTAACTCTACTCCAACCAAAACCAGCACACATAGTTAATTGTTGTGTGCATTCTTTTTATACAGAGGTTTGAATTCTCCACTGTGCATATGTGCATCTAATTTGAGGTAAATTTTTGCTTGCATCTTCCTAAGAGTCTTAGAATGAAAGGTGGCAATTTAGAAACTGTTCAAATCAGTAATAGTTCATGAACATTCAACTCTTTTTGTCAGTAATGAAATGTCAATTCCCTGTGCTGCTTCTGCCAGGGAAGCTGAAGTAAGAATACATAATGGCTGCTGGGAGTCAATGTTTTGTCAGTTAGGTTTATGATGTTATTGCCATGAGAACTAAATATTAAAACCAGCTATATCTTATTTACAAAACATTTGCACCCTGCTGAGATTTTAAAATGTAAACTTAATTTTGCAGAAACAGTAATTTTCTATTCACATTTCATACTGCAATAACACAATATTTTTCAATGGATAACACAGCATTCACTGTAGGAAAAATTCTATAATTACTCTATCAGATGCATGACAATGAACCAGAGGAAATCATAAGAAGCTAACAAATTGAATGCAAAATTTATACTTAGAAGCCCAACTGCTTAATGGAAATGTGTTTGAATTGAAAATTATTATTACTATTACTATGATGATGATGATGAAACCATATTCACTGAGGTCTTCAGATTCAGGTTATTCTTCTACTTCTTTCCATATTTTATATGGTTGAAAAAGTTTGCTTTGAAAGTAACACTTTTTTTCTCTGCTCTACCACTCATCTCTGAGAAGCACATATTTAAGAATCATCATTAAAATACATATTCATCACACAATCCAAATCTTCACAAACTTCACTTACATCAACCAAAATGATTCTCCACACTAAAATGTGAGTGACACCATCACAACAGTGATAAAAGTGGATAATGTACACACACTTCACCTGTTATTCTTTACCACAATTACAACAAAAATTCCCTACAGCTATTCTGCTCCTTGCTCTTAGCAATGTCCTGTTCATGCTTTTCCCATTACCTCTCTCAATTACTATACATATCCCGAATTCCTCATATCCTGTGTTGGGTGCCAAAGAAGGCCTGTGACGGGTTGACCTTGGATGGACACTAGGTGACCACCAAAGCTACCCTAATCACTCCTCCTCAACTGGGCAGGTGGGAAAAATATGATGAAAGACTCATGGGTCAAGTTAGGGGCAGGAAGACATCCCTCACCAGTTACTGTCATGGACAAAACAGACTCAACTTGAGGAAACTGAATTTATTACCAATCAAATCAGAGCAGCATAATGAGACATGAAATGAAACCTTCAAACACCTTCTCTCCACCCCTTCCTTCCCATGTTCAACTTCACTCACAATTTCTCCATCTTTTCTTACCAAGATCTATCAGACATGAGGGAAGTTTCTGGCAGCTTCTGACAGAAGTGATCTGTGTAGCCCTCTGCTACCAACTTTGCTATGAAGGCCAATACATTTAAAAATCTACACTATCAGTTTCCATGCAATTTTTTTAATTCTCTCCTTTTTAGCTCCTTTATGTTGTGTTCTTTTCTTAAATCTACACTTGTTGACCTTGATAATAAATGCTGATCAGAGAATCACAGAATGGTTTGAGATGGAAGGCACTTTAAAGACTATCTAGTCCAACTCCCCTGCAATGAGACAATCAGATCAGCTTGCTCATAGCCCAGTCTAACCTGGCCTTGAATGTTTCCTGGGATCGGACAACTGAAACCTCATTGGGCAATTTGTTCCAGTGTTTCATCACCTTCATTGTCAAAAAGTTTTTCCATACGTCTAATCTAAATCAAATTTTCTTCAATTTAAACTATTACCCTTTATCTCATCTCCAAAGGATCTACTGAATAGTCTGTCCCATCTTTTTTGTAAGCCATCTTTAAGTAATGAAAGGATGCAATAAGGTCTCCTCAAAGCCTTCTCTTCTCCAGGCTGAACAACTCAAACTCTCTCAAACAACTTCAGATTTCTCATATGTTTATAATAGATGTAGGCCATTACACTAACAAGATATTTCAAAGCAAACAACACTGGAACAAGGTAGAAAAGTGATTTGAAGTTGAGAAATAAAACTCCCTCAGAAAAAATATCGGACAAAGAAATGTAAGATAATGTAAGATATGTCTTTTTTTCCCCCCTCTCCATGAAGACAGCATTCTGGTGGGACCACATCTCTGCAATTCAGGCTTCCATGAGCATCTTTTAGGTGCACTGCTAAAGTTCCTTCTGAGAATGCCAAGAAATGAAGTATTTGAGGTATAATTCCCAAAGCACCCAGCCGCCATCCTCATGTCCAAATTCAAACTGCTGAAAAGATCATGGTGGCATTAGTCTATCAGAATTTAGATATTTAAAATATAATAATCTAAATAATATTTTCATTCATTTTAAAACTTATTAGAGTATATTTCCATGATGTGGTCTCACAAGCTCTGTGAATATTTAGTCTTGACCTGTTTCTCTAAGTCTATAAAAAACATAGGTCTATGCTCAACTCACATTTGTTTAACTAGAAGTAGGACAGTAATAATGTGTTTCCATAATATCAGTATTTTCAATATTTTAAAGCGGACAAGTTGGTTAAATTATCTACTTGTTTTACCATCAAGCACAATGCCTGCCTCCAAAAAGATTTTTTTTTTCCAGGTTTAAAAGTTCTGTATTATCTGGCAGCTGGTCAATATTAATCCACCACAGCTACCTTATGATTTTTGTATGCTTAATGTTGATGACAAATCATTTAATCAAATCCAGAAGTTTTACAGACTGTTGTGTATCAATGTTGCAGCTACCATTGCTAGCTATTACAAATCTCAAAGTGCAAAGATTTTTTCCACATGGATTCAAAAGGAAGGTGTTACAACTCAGTCCAACTTTACCAGGTATTACATCTAAATTTCAGGCTTCAAGAGATTTTTCTTACACAAACTCTTGTAAAGCCCTTCATTCCTTGGTACCTTGAATTAACGTCCAGAGAATAACTACACATTTTTGTCTAGGAGATTTCTTTTATTTAGGTGAGAAAATAGGCATTTTGGCCAAAAGGGTTTTACAGAGTTAAACATGCAACTTCACAAAAATTACAAGAAGTTACCAGGATTAGCAAGCATTGCTATAAAGCACCTTTGTTACACATAGCAATATTAAACTCCATTCTACTTAAAGTGAGGTACTTGCAACATAAGTTAAATACAGAAAATAGGTGTGTAGGTTACACGTAAAATAAAGAAAAGAATAAAGGAAGAGAGATTGAGTGAAGAAAGAGCTGCAGCCCATGTGCTCTCAGCCCAGCCCAGCCCTTCCCCCGGGGCGGGGGGAAGAAGACAAGGTGGTTCTGACCCAGTAACAGCTGATCTGGTGTGTAACTGAAGGCAGAGGCAAAGAATTGGAAGGAAAAAAGATACAGTCTTGACAGAGTTTCTAAATTATGGAAATATTCTCATGAAAAATTCTGTTCAGTCACAGCAATATTAAAAAATCTATAATGAAGAATAAACACCATATTTACATTGGCTATGAAATTAATACTACTTTTTAATTATACAGGCAACAGAGTACAGGTAAGTATATTCTCTTAAGTAAGGAATATAAATCTAAGCAATTTTAGTAATACATTAAATACTGACCAGAACAATAGAGATATTTTTTGATTCTCCTGTTAGGAAATATAAATCTAAGAAATTTTGGTTATGCATTTACAAAATACAGACACTGTACTATGTCAAATAGTGATCAGAACAATTTTTTTTTTTTGATTGTCTTCTTAGGAGAATACAAAATACAACTATAAACCAAATCAATATGAGCTACGTAAGCCAAAAAGTTAACTAATCAGAGGACAGCAAATTAAATCTGCAGTTACAGATTCTTTTGTTTAGTGAATATATTAAGGAGATTTTTATTGAAAAAATTGAAGTTCATTGTTCCTCATTGATGTAGGCCTAGGTACAAATTCAGTACTATCTTCTTATAACAATCTTTAGGTGCTAAGAGTACAAAATTTATGAAGCAATTAATCTTTAGGTCTGATCTTAACAACAGGACATACTATAAGCTATATACAAAAATCATAGAAATTCCTTATTCCTATCACCCAGTTTTCAAACTGGCATGCTTCAGACATGCATTTAAAATGCTGAATTCCAAGCAGTAGAAATCGTTTGTAGGTTTGGATTTGTACCAACAAAGTGCCATTCACAGGGCCCTAATGGTGTTCTGAGAGCTGCACAGTAGTTCACATTTCAACAAAAGTTATTTTTATATGCCATTCAAATTTTCATTGTCAGACACCCAGGTCAGTGGAGAAGGAGAAGCAGGAGGTGCTCCAGGAGCCAGATCAGAGAATCCCCTGCAGCCCATGGTGCAGCCCATGCTGAGGCAGCTGTGCCTCTGCAGCCCATGGAGGTCTGTGGTGGAGCAGAGATCCACCCGCAGCCCTTGGAAGACCCCATGCTGGAGCAGTTGGATGCCCAGGTGGTAACATGGGAAGCCCATGATGAAGCAGACTTGTGGCAGGGACTTTCGGTTGCATGGAGAAAGGGGCAGGGTTGCTGGCAGGACTTATGACCCCTCATGGGACCCAGCTCGAGCGGTCCATGAAGAACTGCAGCCAATGGGAAGGACTTATGTTGGAGAAGTTCATGGAGGATTGTCTCCCATTGGAGGGACCCCCACACTGCAGCAGGGGATGAGTGTGAGGAGCCCGCTCCCTGAGAAAGAAGCAGCTGTAGAGACAACATGTGATGAACTGACCACAATCCCTATTCCCCACTTCCCTGTGCTGCTGGAGGGAAGTCAGCGGAGAAATCAGGAAGGAGGGGGGGGGGGGGGGGGGGGGGGCGGGTTTTTTTAA
>JAWWEV010000001.1:14363162-14375203 GCA_035583235.1 Hafferia zeledoni
AGTTTGCTTCTCCAGGACACCCCCTTGTTGCAGGGGAGAAGCTTGCGTGCCCTCATGAGGTTGAGAGCTATGCTGGCAGTGGTTTGTGCCACCGGTAGGGTCTCCCATGCCAGACAGGTCTCAGCTGAAGGGTCAGACAAAGTGTGTCCATGGGCAGGATGGGTTCGCTAGCCGTCTGGCAACTATCCTAGGAGAAGGATAAGTCTAATTCCAAAACCCAGGCAGATGGAGCTCGCTTAGCCCTGTAAGGCCATCCATCTAAGAGAAGGATACTCTAACAAAATCTGTGTCCTGAGGTATTTGCTGTTACCGTCCAAGCTCACTAGGCCCTGGCAGATGAACCTTAGGAGTAAAGGGTGGGGCCAGTTCCATGCATGCTGTGCCTCACCTAAAATGATCCATTGCACAGGCTCATAGGGTTCACCTTTTCAAGCTCACAAATTCCTCAATTACATCATGTTCTGCAAGACTTCCAATGCCCCATAGGACTACACTATACAGTTAAGTTATATAAAGATTATTATTCTAAGATACACAGATGTATATAATACACTCACATACAGAAAATTTCCTAATAAACAATAGAAAATAGAGCAAAGAAAGTCCAACCACTTAAAAATATAAGAAAAAAAGTAAGAAAAAAGAAAAATACAAAAGTACATCTGTTAAGACCTGCTCTTTTTTCCTAAGTGTCTGATCATACCCCCCTAATTTCAGAAGGAGATGCATTTAACTGTTTTCCAGTTGTGAGCATATTTTGAAGAATCTCTAGTAAGAGAACTTTCTATGCCTTCCTCTGTTTCTTACTAGTGTGACTCATGAGTGTTTTTAATCAAAAATGTTATCCTCCCATAGATTTCTGATATGGATGTTATCAGAAGAAGTCAGTAATTGCAAAAATTCTGCAAGCAACTCAAGGTCAGAGCATGCAGAGGACAGGCTGATGTTCATTCTGTTTCTAGCAGTTGTTTATCCACCAGTATCTGAGAGATGTAAGAACAGATATATACGAGCAGCCAGACTGGTGAAATTGCTTTACTAGTTCAAACTAGCAAACCTATTTTTTAAAACTTCTCTAGTAGAAGGAGAGGTCCCTTCTACCAGGGAAGGAGAGATCTATGTATTATTTACTCAGGGTCTACTGAATATAAGATAACAAAAGCAAGGTGTTTCTATCAGTGTGCAGGGCTCCATGTGGGAGTTTCTCTGTAACTGAAGACAGAAGATTGGATATACCCATATAAATGCTTGAGGAAGGAGAAGTTTGCAGAGTCTGAATGTATTTGTCAAGAATAAGGTAAGCTGTGTAGTGGGATCCTGAGCAACAGAAGAAGGTGAGGATTTAAGCAGTGCAGTGAGGGAGGAGGAGAATTGGCCATATGGGGTGGGATTTTTTGTTTGCTTGCTTGTTTTGAGGAAACATAGAAGAATTTTAACTTCATTAAGATTAAATTGAAGTCAGGAACATATAAAGGCAAGAGGAGAAATACAACAAGGAGTGGAAGAAGACAAGGCAGTACTGGAACCCTTAACTGGTAAAAGAAAAACGTTGTCTTTCCTCAAAGGAAACAGGAGCAGTAAAGCTTTACCTCATTTAAGGAATTAGTTATTAAACTTCAGCAGAATTCTTACTTTGGAAGCTGCTTCGGTTTTAGGCTTGCATTTATCTGCTTGCAATATGGGCCATTTTTCCTTCTGACACATTTATGCATTTTTTTATGACAAGTAAATAATATTTATATTTATTTAGCACCGAAGCAATTATGTGATGTGGGCTGATAAATACTAAAAGAATATTTATCAAAACAGGAATGAAAGCTACTAGGCTTGTTTTTGTGTCAGCACAAATTATTTATTCTGTTTACAATGAATATTTTTTGTCCCAGTCACCTGGGAAATCAGAACCAGTCACACATCAGCAGTCTCAATAGCAATTCTAAGAAGGAAAAAATCTCTTTCTCCCTCTCTGATTACTATTTGCCAAAAGGAAAATAGAGAATTTTGGACCATATTAAAATCTTTCTTTGAAAAATTTAAGTATGTATAGACGCTACTTAGTCCTTTAGAATAATTTTTTCATAATTGTAGTTTATGATTATTCCTCACAGAAAGACCACAGATGATCAGACAC
Organism: Hafferia zeledoni; assembly: GCA_035583235.1. NCBI lineage: Eukaryota > Metazoa > Chordata > Aves > Passeriformes > Thamnophilidae > Hafferia > Hafferia zeledoni. The sequence goes on from JAWWEV010000001.1 coordinate 14,365,294, forward strand.
AGAAATGTATTTAACCCTCATTTAAGATATGCATACACCAATATCAGTTTTAGTTTCTGGCTGCCCTGACAAAATGTGGATTTCTGTAATAAATTTTCTTTTAATTAGGTTTTGATATATTCATATCAATTCATATGAAGATGTATCTGATTTTTACCAGAGTAATTTGATTCTGATTAAGGTATGTTAGGAGCAATGATAATGTACACAATGCAAGTAAATCAGTCATGAATCCTTAATGCACAAAGCCACCATGACATTCCATTAAGACATAAGAAACAGAAGATTCTTATTTGCTGTAAAGAATATTACTTTCTGTAAAGAATGTTTATCGAATAAGTGCATTAACTACTATTTAGTAATCAAATAACAAAATATAAAAAACTCTTTCTTTGCTTTTCACAAATCCAAGAGAAAATACTTAAACTTTGCTGCATGGGAGGACAAAAGAAACTGATCTCTACTGTGATTTCAGGTTTTCACTCCATCAATTTGCTGTTTCTTGAATGTGGCATTTAGAAATCTTTTTCTTTTCTTTTTAATTGAAATGCAAAGTACTGTCTTATGTACTCTTAATAGGATTAAAGGATTCATCATTCCCTCCTGCCTAGCTGGGTAATTGTACAGATGTACGTTAATTAGCTGTGTGTCAGTGTTTGTGTCTTCCACAGGTTCTGTTGTACCTACTTGGCTGAGTATTCTGTGTTTTGAGGTCCCAGGGGAGGAAATCGTTCACCTATTCAGCTTTTACTCTAAACATTAGATGTAAAAATTAAAAAAAAAAAAAAAAATTGAAATATGTTAATTCATCCTTTTTCTTAATTTTCATCATATCAATAATTCTAAGCAAGTAAACAAGACCTCATGCAGTGTTCTGGTACATCTTTGTATGTACAAATAGAGAGAGATGACTATATAATATTTTTGGTTTCACTGTTGTAGCTGTGATGGTGTAAGAACAATCAACTCTCTGTTAAAGCAGGTTACTTTCCCATTTGGAGGACTTTTTATTTTTATATGTACATTCATGTCAATGACTTAAGTTTGATCAAAGGCAACTAAAGAGATGGATATAAGAATGGACATAATTTCACAATTTCTTTAAAAGTAGCCATAAATAGGCATAAAGGGATGAGTAAGACAAATTGAATATATATCATACTTTTGCTTAGTGCCTGTAAATTCCATACGTTGTCAGCTTCAAGGAGGTTCTGAGAAAGGCTTGTTTCAGTTTACATTGAAATTTAAATTTAAGTGACATTTTGGGATCAGGTTACAGAATCACTTCAAAACCCAAACACCTATTTATACACTCTTGCCATTTTTTTTTTTTTCTGAAGTTGCAATTTTGGATGATTTATTCTATATTTATATTACCATTTAAAATAGGAGACCATTACAGAAAGTGCTAAACAACTTGGCCACATTTGCATACAGTTGGGTAACTCTTCAGAAATAAAAGCATGCTCTCAATTATCTTTATATTTGGGAACAGGTTGCAGATGAAGTGTTCAGAGTTTATCTCTTGGGAGAATTCATTATTTACTCACCAAAACAAGACACTTTGTGCCAAGAATTTTAAGGTGAATCTACTTGTTCATATATTTGTTGTGTTTGATGACAGTGGAGCATTTGCTGAGAAAGAAATAAATTAGCCATTGGAAATTACTGTATACCAGCTTTAGAAAACTGTACTTCAAAAATCATACCTCAAAAGAGTGGAATCAGTGGATATCAGATGCTCCTTAAAAACTAGTCACATAGTTCCCATTTCTGGTTTTTCTGCTTATTTTCCCCATTTACACTATCTACTTTCGTCTCCTATTTTTCCCCAAGGTTTTTATTGTTTTATTTCCACTCCAATCCACAACCAATGCTCAACATTCCTGTTCACTTTTCTACTCTCATATAGGCTGAGGTATGTTTTTCATTTTACCTGTGGCGAGCAACCCATTTAAAGACAATGCTCATAAAATCAGTTTAGATCTCTGCAAGCCTTGTCAGACAATAAAAATATTACAGAAGATCTTGCCTGTACTTTACAGGAGGTTAAAACCTGTTCACCCTAATCCTGTACCTTCAGGAAGGGGGTCTTTCATGAACGATCAACTTTCATTTGGGTGTATTTTTTTCCTAATAAGAAATCATTTTTGTAAAGATTTATTCTTACAAGTGACTCAAGAAAAAACAATATAAAGCAACATATAAAGAGGATGATTTGAACTACATTAACTCACATGTGCATTGCATTCATTCAGAATGAAAGTGTTCTTTACATAATGTTGTTTAGTTAATTCAGGAATGAAACAATGATTCTAATAATAAAGTGTGTCTTTATAAAGAGGCATAGAGAAGTTGAAGTTTTTCCAACCCTACTCGAAATTCATGAGTCCCTAGTGTTAAAAAATGGTCAGGCTGTTAAACTAAACAGTTTTTGTAGGTCCTTTCCAATTGAAATAGTCTATTCTAAACTACACATTTATATTAGTGTGATATGTCAAAGTCTTTTGTATATGTCCCATTTCTGAACATGGCAACATGCAGAAGAAAGAAATTGAAATATTCTAAAAAATTAAGGGTGGTGAATGTCTGCCAATGGGTGAGTATATTTGGCATTTATATTTGCTGACAAAAAGGAAACACATTTATGAAAAAGCAGAGAAAAAAACCCCACACAACAGCATTAAAGTATAGAAATCTAATAGTAACACTTATGCAAATGTTATCTAGAGCTTTATTTATGTGATATAAATAACAGGTTGGTGAAACAGGTTGATTCAATATGTAGCATTGAAATGCTACACAGCTGAAAAAAATTCATAAGGAGGGAGACTTCTGTCTGCCATAACCCTAAAATATTTATTAAAAAGCATAATATGTAGGACCACTGAGGACGTATTCCTACACTATTCATATCAGCAAGAGCAGAATTTCTCTCTGAAAAGAATAATTAAAAAAGAAAGTATTTTTGTACTGTGGTTTGTTTTTTGTTTTTGTTTTTGTTTTTTTTTTTTAATTTGTATGTGTGAAAAGTTAATCATAATACAGTGAGAAGTGTGTCTGAAAAGTGCGGGTTTGTTCTGTTACAAATGATAACATCATCAAAATTGTTGTATGACTAGAAGAAAGCAGTCACTTTCAGCTATTCTATCTTACAACTCTGCTGAGCAGATGGGAAATTTCCCCAAAACACAGTTCTTTGACAGGATTGTGTGGTACAGAGGAACACAAGGTGCACAGTACGGCTTTAGTTTCAGCACTGTAAGCCAGGGGTAAATGAAAAGGCTGAAGAGCTGATGAGGGCCAAGCTGTGACAGTGCAGGGTTCTCTCCAGAAAGCCACTTTGCCCTGCTTGTTTCCAGAGCCTACAACAAACCTGTGTTATATGACCCTGTCTCTATACAAGGCAGGTTAAAGCTCACACACATGTATGTACTGAAGGCTTAGTACATGAAAAGCAGTCTCCACATTTAAACGAGATAACAACCAGAGAAAGATCAGTTTCTTGTGGTCTCTTTATGGGCATATGCTGTGTGGAGGTTAAAATCACACACACACATATTCATGTAGCTTAGTGTATTCAGTAATCCCTTATTTGGTAAGGCATTAATACCAATGTAAATGTATTAAAATAATTGAAGAAGGAATTGATTAGAGTGGGTATTAATGGGCCTTCCCTTTCACTCTCTACAATAATGCTTGAATAGACTTTTGAAGAAATGGTTCTTACTCCATGTCCTGAACAAGAAAAGATGACCTTTGGAAAGACAGTCAGAGAGCATTGCAGCATTACATGAACAATAGTATGATGTATAATCTGAGACAATTAATGCCTGGTAGTGCCCTCAGTCTCTGACTGCATGATATATCAGGGAATTTTCCATGTGATTACTTTAGTATGCTGGCTTAGTGCTAAAAGAAAGTTGGATGGTTTAAAAATAGTAGTTTCAGCTACTCCCTGATACTACTCACTGACTACTACTACTTACAGAGACAGTCCTAATTCTATTTAGTTTGCATAGTCTACTAAGTATATCTATGAGCTATTTTTTCCAATTGTAGCATTAAATTTTTCATATGTACAGTTACAGACATGCAAATTTCAACAGGATCAAAGTCCATGGATAATTCATGACAGTCTGCTACATTTGTAGCAGATTTCCTATTTTGGTTTACTCCTTTCTTTGACAAAAAATGCTTTCACTCGAATTCTGCAAAACACAGTATTTAATGAAAGTATGCAAATATGTCTACTCTCTTTATTAATTTGTTATATTAAAAGTTAGTATTGGATTCCTACCTCTTGCTAAAATTCTAGTTTTTTGAATTCTGTTTCTTCAGTCTTTCATTCTCTCACCTATCTGTGGTGTTTCTAGCTAGACTGACATCAGTTTTATATAAGATAAAAGGAGGGACACTTCAGGAGACTTCTAGAGGGTAGTAAGCATCTATTCTAAAAATTAGATGGTAGTTAGAGAAGGTAAAATTGGAGAAGTACAACGTTTCATTTAGCTTAATATTATCTCTTTATAAAATTCATTTTTTTCTATCATTAGTTATCAACAGGAACAATTTGTCATCTATTCTTTGTCTGAATGATACCTGAAACAACCGAAGAATCCTGTTCAGCACACGTAGAATTTTGCTTTAGACTGTGCAAGTATCCTGCAGCCCTAGTGTAACGGACATAGTGCAACAGTTCTGAATGCACCAAAAAGAGACCAGGGAGATGGTGGAGGTGGCAAAGGTAAACCAAAAGTTGGGACAGTGAAATTAACAGTTTGAATTGAGGGACATTCCTTCTGTGCAGTCTACCTGGTGATTCTCATATGCTCCAGGAGAATTAGCAGATTCTCACCATCTGAGCAGCTGAGAGTTACATCCAATAATTGAGCCAAATTTCCAGTGTTTCAGAGGATGATGAGTGCTCTCCCACTCTCCTTCCTCTGGGAAAAAAAAAAAAAAAAAAAAAAAAAAATCCTGAATTCTGTAATGTAGGTATGATGGTTAAAAAACATAGATAGATAAAATGTTTTTAATTAATTTAAGGATCACAGGCAAATGGATCATGATACACAGAAATTCAGTAAATAGTTTATATATTAAAATTTTCCTCCTTTCTTGTGTTTATTTTTAAATGTATTTTACTTGGAGAGAGAGAACCTGATTACTACCTGGAATGACTTTCAGCTACTATTTCTATAGCCACAAAGAAAAAATTAGTGCAATGTCATTGTTTCTCTAATCATCATTAATTCAGAAAATCTTATTAATTCCCCTTGCTTAGAAATAGTATATTATGGAGAAAAAAAGTTTAAGGAATTCTTTAAGGAATATACATTTTGTTCATACACATATTTTACAACCCATAACCTTTGAGAAATAAGACTGACTTGCAAATTATGCACTCAATAATAATTATTAAATGGCCCTAGTTCTTATTTTAAGACTAAAGGGATGCAGTAACGTTAAATATGTTTCTGGGTTTGAGCAAATCATTCTTCTTTTCTGACAGAGTAATACTATTAGCGTAATATGCCCCTGCTGCCTAAGCTGCATCTAACTGAACACTGCTTATTACTGTCAAGGAAAGCAGAAGTCAAACACATATAATTTGCTTCAGCTCTGTAATCTAACACAGTATGGAATACAAAGTTAGTGTCTAATGTGGTAAATTTAAATCGGGCTATAAATAGCTTTTTAAAAAGCAAGCACAATAAAAACAATTTATGTATTGAACAAGTACAGAACTTACATTAATACCACAGTTCTGTTAAGCAAATAAAAGAGAATCTAATTACATGAAAATATGCCTTTTACAGAGAACTCTCTTCGGCTTTTTTATAGGCAGTTTGTAAAGGGACATACCAAGTTGACATAGCCTCTTTATATGCCAAAATCTTTACCATAATCTATTAGTATTTTGGTGCAATCATGAAAGTCCTAACATCAACAAAATAAAAATCACTTTTCCACTGATTTTCTTTAAAGTAAAATTTCTCACATGAAAATTTATTCCACCTGAACAGTTACATAAACTATTCCTGAAGAGGAAGCCTGGTTTACATAGTTACTGCTTTATCACCTGTTTTTATAGGTTTTACACTGAACAGTTGAGGTTGGAAGGGACTTTTGGAGGTACAAGCTCCCTGCGGAAGCAGGACCAGCCTCAGTCAGCTACCCAAGACCATGTCCACAAGGATTTTGATGGACAAAGTCCCTTTAAAAAGGCAGCCTCTGCAACCTCTCTGGGCAGTGTGTGCCAGTGTTCAGTCATTCTCACAGTGAAAAACTGTTTTCAGATGTTCAGATAGAAACTCCCACACTTCAGTTTGAGACCATTGCTTCTTGCAACAGAGCATCATTGAAAAGAGCCTGGCTAGTCCCTCTTTGCACCCTCTCTTCAGATGTTTAGACACATTGATATGATCCTCTCTGAGCCTTCTCTTTTTCAGGCTGAACTGTTCCAGCTGTATCAACCTTTCCTCACAAATGAGATTCTATGGTCACTTTGCCATTAGTCTTGAGGTTGAGAGATTGAAAGCCAGCCTTAACAATAAAGTCCAAATTAACTCCTAGTTTTAGATTACAGATGCTCTGAAGTTCCTGCCAAGCAGTGAAAGCTCACCTTCACTCTGGAAAATTGATGTGTTTCTATGAGTGATTTCATTTTTAAATTGTTTTCTCACAGTATTCTTGACCAGCTCCAGTTATTCTTGTAAAATTTCCACATCTGCTGTTGACATTTAAACAAGTTTGATATTCAACTTTAAACATTAGCTACTGAATATTCATATTTAAGAAGTTTAATAGATATTTCTTTATGACATCACAATTATTGCATTGCACTTTATAATTATATCTTATAAATGTGATTGCATGTATTTACACTAATTACACAATTACAGATAATTTCATGAATTATGGAAACACAGAGAGTGACTAAGCTTTACTGAAAGAAATAAGTAAATCAGCAAAACACAAATGGCCTCAAAAAATCATTGAGAAAGTGAAAATATTCTACACAAATTTTCTCAAATTAAGCACTTCCAAAACACCTTAGTATGATCCAAAGTATATAAATATATGGTCAAGCAGACTATTTAATTATGTGAGAATATCATTGAACTAATTATGTGCCTGTTTTCTGAGCAGTGATAGTAAAAAATCTACTACTTCAAAACTTTAAAAGGAACCCTATATACAGTTCTAAAGCATAGAGCTTCTCATCACATGATGCAAATTCTCTATTCACTCACATTTTCTTTAGTCAATTGAATCTTTTCATAACAAACCAAAGAGGATGAAAAATAGTGAAAATGACAATGGCAATGCATCCTGTACAGTAAAAGTGACAGCAATGTCTATAGGGACAAGTAATGGTATTAAAGTTTCTAAACTGGAAAGGCATGTGTTCACCACAATAACAAGAAAACACCAAATAACCAAGTTTGTTGATCTCCTTTCTGAACTGATTAAGAAAATATCATAATAAAAATCAGAGAAGTCCCTTCACCAGTATTTCTTTTTGTGCAGTTGCCTGACACCAACAATTAAGTTGGTCAAAGGTAAAAAACCCATAATGGCAAAAGTGCAGTGTATATAATTCATCTTTTCCAGCCATGGACTTAGGGATATAAATGGAGGTAAATAAATTGAGCCCAAACTTTTCAAATAATTATGCATATGCCTGATATTTGTTTTTTTCTCTATTTATATTATTGTATTAATATTGAAGGTTTTCCAACAGAAACGCTCAAGTCTAGTCCTGATAACATGGTCTTTTTATGATATTGTGGCATTCATTTTTATGAATTTTTTAATATTACAAATGTTTAATATTACAAATGTTACACTTAAGTGTAACAGAAGTCATTAGAATTCCCACATTTTGAAAAATGGTTAAGTAAACATGAATATAGACATTATAGAAGCTTAGCAGATAGAAAATAATTAATGAAGTTGTTAAAGATAGTTCATATTTGATAATGTGCTCTGTGTCGCCTAAAACTGCATTAAAATGAGGTGTTTTAATTTCATATTTAAATTTTATAAGCACACCTGCAATTATTTTAATAGGGAGTAAATGTAGAGTAATACACTAGTGAACCAGACTATATGTGTCAAACATAGGGGGTTTTTTATATGAATAATAGCTTTTTTATGGTGTTGCAAACCTCCCCCCCAAAAAAAACCCCAAACCCCAGCATACTCCATATCCATGGCTGTGGAAAAAAAAAAACAAAAAAAACTTTTAAAAATATTTGAGCTCTGGTGTTTTCTAATGGTATGATTACTGGGAAAACAAAACAAAACAAAACAACAAAAACAAAACCAAAAAACAACAAATAAACACAAACCAACAAAACATTGAAAATTTGTCTTTGGTATTCTTACAAGTTGTCCCCACTTTCTGTGTGGGAGAAGCAAGGTCAGGTCAGGAAAATAATACAGATGTGTTGAAAAGCATACAATTAACACCTGTGGGAAGTAGTACAAATGGTGACATGGTAGGTTTAAAACTGGAAAAAAAAAAAGTCTTTATTGAAGCAAGAAGGAAACTTACAAGGGATGCACTCTACAAACAAAAAATTTGATTTGCAAGAGGAATGAATGGAAATTCACTGAAAAAAATTACATGCTAATCCAAAGTTCATCTACAGATGTATGTCAAGGTATTAATGCATAATTTTGAAGGACTTAGTTGTACTAATGAAAGCAGTAATTAGCTGTACCAAGTACTCAGGTCATCAGCCTTCTAAAGGAATGTTTATTTAATTGTTAGGAGTTACTAATAAAAATTTTAAGTAATATTTGATCTTTCCTCCATTGACTTGAGTGTGAGGACTATTAACTGTGACTCAGCAATGGTACTTCTAGAAAAGATGGCATGAGATTATTCTACAAGTCCTTACAGCTTACAGTTAGTCAGTGGGAAGTGTATTTTCTTTATCTCATACTGAAATAAATGGAGATCTTGCTATCAACATTAATGTGAGGTTAATTGGTTTTATAATTTCTGTGGCCAACAGAGTTTAGCTCTGAACAGGAACCCAAGTTATCTGGCATTGAAACATAACAGGCATAAATTTTCATATGTGCTGACACAGTAGGAATTTACAAGCAGAGTTTAAGGAAACAGAGAACAGTAGGACTGTGGTGAGCAAACAGAAAGGCAGTCCAGGAGGGTTTAACCCACAGGCTTTTGCTGGATCTCAGAAGAGGTTGTGCAGAAGCAGAATTACAGTGTTGACTAGAGTATCATGCTTTCCTCTTCAAATGGAAATGTCTTACTGTAGGAAACTAAAATATTGTTTGGTTCAAATTTAGACTGACTTTAATAAATCATCAGCACTGTTGGCTGGTATTTCTCTAATGAAATATTTTCCTCCCTGTAAAGTGTCTCTATTGTCTAAATAAGTCTTTCACCATAGTATATTGGCTTAAATTATCTTCTGACAGAACAAACTGGGTTTTGAGACACGGTCTGTTAGATTTCCTCCCCAAACTCTCTTGCTTACCTCCCAACTCTGAGCCTTGTGTCTTCCCTCTATACAATTGCTGCTGAATTAGGAGTCCTGGGGTTTCACAAGCCCATAACTTGAGTGAATCACATACTGAAATCAGCTCCAGGCCAACAGGATCTTGGTGATATGTAGATAGATAAGTGAAGTCCAGTTCAATGGTCATCCCAGGTGTATGATTGAACTGCCTCAGGCTTGCCCTTGTTTCACTTCAGCTAATGAACTGTGACTGTTCGAAAAGAAAGTTGGAAAACTTTAGAAAAAATCTGCAATAGCCTCTCAATTTCATGGATGTTGTAGTTTGGAATGATTATGTAAATTCTCTCCCCTGCCACTAACTGCCCATGCCATTAGTTAACAAAAAGAAGTAGTTAACTGCTACCATC
>JAWWEV010000001.1:14375303-14387234 GCA_035583235.1 Hafferia zeledoni
CCTTCTTGTATCCATTGTCTGATTAAAGTTCCTTTTCTTAAATTTGATAAAGAGTGGCGTGATTATTGTGGAGGAGGGCCCCCTCCCCTGCATTTTGGTTTTTCCCCTCAAACCAAGACAATGGAATTGTCTGTTATTTCAGTGTGATAGACAAAATGAGAAAAAAAAAAACAACACCAAACCAAACCAACCAACCAACCAAACCAAAATCAACAACAATTAAAAAAAAAAAAAACACAACAAAAAGCAAACAAACAAAAACACACAAAAAAACCCAAAACACCAGAAACAGTTAAAATTCACCCATGACTCTTTCCCACACCTTAATGGGATTGCAGTCCTGAAACATGTAAAAGCAAGCACTGGGGCAAGAAACCAGAAATAATACTGCTAGACTCCAGAAACAGTGAAAATGTGTGTTTAAGACTAGTAGTTCAGTAATTACCCACATACTTATAGCTAAAATGTCCAGACCTGTCCTGCTACAGAATAAAGATGCTCTCCAAACTGAGGATTTTGGTTAGTGGCAGGTGTTTGTAACTAGATGATTTTTAAGGTACATTCCAACTCCTTACACTCTATGATTCCATGATTAAACCTAATGTACAAGCATCAAAATACTACCTAAATCAAGAAGTTTAACACAAAGAATAGAAGTTTGCTCCTAGTGAAGCTCTTTCCAACTATTTCATGCACAGGTACAGAAATGTAAACTGTCTAATGTTGTATTCATGTTATATTTGCAGTCAGCTAACTATTGTTGGAACTCGAAATCTTTGAAATCCATGCCTTTTGAGAGAGTTCATTCACATGTAAAAGAAGACTGAGGAAACCACTCTCACTTCCCTGCTGTAAATGGGGAAGTGATAGTACTCAGCATTACTCCTTTGGAAGGACAAGGACAAACAAAATATAATGTTTTACTCAAGTGAACACAATGACAAGGCTGAAGGACCAAATGAAGCTGTGACAATATGCCTGTTGGGTGAAGAACTGGCTGATTGGCAGAGCTGAAAGGGTTATAGCGAATGGGGCTATATCTGGCTGGCAACTGGCCACCAATGTTGTTCCTCACGGTTCGATTCTAGGGCCAGTTCTGTCCAATGTATTTATCAATGTTCTTGATGCAGGAGTTGAATGCACCATCAGCAAGTTTGCTGATGACACTGAGCTGGGAGGTGCTGTTGGCCCTCCTGAGGGACAAAATGCCTTGCAGACAGATTGGAGCATTGGGTAATCATTAATGGGATGTCATTTAACAGGAAAAAAAGCTAAATTCTGCTCTTGGGAGGGAGTAAAACTGGGCACAGCTGCAAACTGGGAGGGGAGTGGCTTGTAGAAAGGGCTCTGGGGTTACTGGTCTGCAGCAGGCTCAGAGTGCCAAGAGGGCAAACCCCATCCTGAGGTGTATCAAAAATGGCATCATCAGCATAAAAGGAGGTGATTATCCCTCTGTCTTCAGTGGTGGTGTGGCCTCACCTCAAGGACTGTGTGTGGTTCTGGGCCCAAGGCTAAGAGAGATGTGGAGTTCCTTGAATGCATCCAAGGGGCAACAAAGCTGATGAAAAGGGCTGGAATGCATTTCCTAAAAGACCTGCTAAGGACTCTGGGCTTGTCTGCTGTGGAGAGAATGAGGCTGAGGGGTGATTGCTCTCTACAGCTTTCCTATGGAGAGAAGGAGAGAGGTAGTTGCCAAGCCTTATGCTTGGGATCCAGTAACAGGATGGATGTGTTCAATGCTGCATCAAGGAATGTTTAGACCGGACATTAAGAAGCATTTCTTTGCTGAGAGGGTGGTCAAACACTGGAACAGGCTTCCCAGAGAGATGATCCATACATCAAGCCTGTCAGTGTTTCACCTGTGCCTTCCTGTACTTGGCACTGGTGAGGTTGCACCTTGAATCCTCACTGCAAGAAGAACAAGAACACTGCAAGAGGTGCTGGAGAATGTTCAGAGAAGGGCTGGGGAAGGTTTTGGAGCACAGGTCTGATGAGGAACAGTTGAGGGAGCTGTGGGCGTTTAGTCTGGAGAAAAGGAGGCTCGGGGGAGACCTTATCACTCTCTACAACTACCAGAAAGGAGAGTGTAGCCGGGTAGGGATTGTCCCTTCTCCCAAGTAACAAGTGACAGGACAAAGGAAAAGGCCTCAAATTGCACCTGGGTACATTTAAATGGGATTTAATGTAAAAGTTCATGTCTTGGGTTGAGTTGGCAAAATGTCAACTGCCCAACACAGAATGTTAGCGTTTTTCTCTGGCTGAGAAAAGGGAGAAGGAAAAAAACCCCAACAACTAGAAATTCATTTAAACTTAAACTAACTATATATATTTATACAGAAAAGAGAAAATTAAGAGTAAGTACAATATAGCACACACACAAGTTAGAAATAACAAGAAATAACTTCTCACGCCCCAGTAAACACAAATCTTGCTATTCTAACTACAAATCACTTCAAAGAACTCAATCCCCAGAGAGACAGACTTAAGTAGAAAGAAAGACTAAGAACAAACATTTTACTTCCCTAAGATAACATGGTGGTGAGCCGGTGCTGGGCCTGGGCCTCTCTGTCCCTCCTGGGATGGCACAGTGCATGTTCCTCGGACAACAGCTGTGAAGCAACTGATCAAGTTACTGCCACACTGCCTCTTACTCTTTTGACATGATGTCAGAAATATGGTATGGAATATTATTGGCTATAAGAAGTGAGCTGTTAGCTAGCTCAGCTCAGCTCAAATTCAAGGCAGTCACAGGCCTACCTTGAAATCTAAAACTTAAATCTAGGCCTACTTGGCTAAACCCATAACACTTCACCACAAAGATTATCAAGTACTTGAATAGGCTACCCAGGGAAGTGACAGAGTCACCATCCCTTTAGATTTAGATGTGGCATTTAGTGACATGTTTTAGTGGTAGACTTTGTGGTGCTAGGTTTGTGGTTGGACTCAGTGATCTTGAGGGTCTTTTCCAACCTAAAGGATTCTATGATTTTATGAATAAGAAATTGAATTAAAGTTTGCATAAAAAAATTAATCAGAAAGGAGATTACCAATAAATGACTATTTCTCTCTTTTAACTAAAAGTGTTATTTCTCAGTGGTTTTTTACCAAATGGAAGTTTGGTATTTATAAAAATACTCTTGAGTATATTTATTTAATCTTTCTAGTGTTAAGGGAATGAAGAATTAATGATCTGATTACTCTTTAATCCCCAGTATCTCTGTCAAGAAAGCAAATTTGAATCTGCTAAATGTAGCAGACATACACCAACATATCAAAGATTCAGTATAAGAGCAAAAGGCAGAAAATAAAAAAAGTATTTTTTTTAAAAAAATGCCATATTTTCATAGTGTGAACTACTGAATTCTAAGGCAGGTTAGTAATGTATAGCCCACATTACAGAATTCTGACAAAAAAGGCATGTGTCAGAGAGATAACCTGTTTAAAACATGTGTGGGACCACTGGTAACTAATGGAAAGTAATTTTTTTGTCCTATTACAACAAAGACAACAACATATAAAATGAAACTGAATACACCTGGAGCAGTACATTCTACATACCAAAAGCAGGTCACTACACCAGGGGATTAAAAATATAATTCTCACTAGCTTAACCTTTTCCTACTAGCATGAAAAGACTAGTAGAAAGAATAAAAGAGACTCCCCCATTTAATATCTACTGCGAGAAACAAGACCAAGACACTGTTCAACTGTGAATTATGATTTGTAGCAAACACAAAATGAAGTGCAAAAAGATATATGAAGGGCTTGGCTGCAGATTTTGGCAGTGTTACAGATTATATTGCAGTAAAGTGGAGTAGTGATGCTTTGGCCATGGTGGTCTAGCACTACAGGAAAGACGAGTTTTTTCAGGAGAGGTAATAGCTGTTATAATTGAAAAAAGAAGCACACAGGTCTAAGAAGTTCTGCACTACTACTAATCTCACCAGCTGGAATCTGTCTCTCTATACAGTCTTGTCTTGGGAAACTCTTAGTCTACCAACTACAGACACAAAGACTATTGCTTCTGAAGCTTATATCTTCACATATGATCTTAGAGCTTGAGCTTATTTAAGAAATATTCCTGTTGATTATTAAATTGAATCTATATATGTCCCTATATAGATCTGAAACATGATCACTGGCTTTTTCAGAATTAGAATTCCAGTATCTTTTGATACAGTTTCCCAAAGTACAAAGAAAGGTATAGAAACAATGCACCTTTGATGAAAGAAACATTCAGGCTTTATCTGAACATACAGGTAGAATTTCAATCTGCCCTTTGCAAATGTCTTTAAACTCAAAGGGAGAACAATTTTTTGCTTCCACCTGCTTTAACTGTTTTGTCACACTTTTATGCAGAAGGAAGCATATTTAATACCAGATGTATTTGTTTCCACAGAAACATAAGAGGTTCTTGAAGCTGTTTGGAAGCAGAAGCTGTAGAAAATATTAGTAGATAAAGCCAATAAATAAAACCTCAAGAAATAATATCAATTTATGAAGCACAATACTGAAATTACTTTTTAAAGTTAAATGCATGTTCTAGAACAATTCAAAAGTGATGATATACTATTTTACAGGTTGAAAAATTAAAAAAAAGTATAATCCTAGAATAGTCAAATATGGGCCATAAATAGCATTTACATAATATTAACTGAAGGAGAACTAGGTCACTAAATTATCAGGCAAGCACAGAAATGCTTGCCTTGAAACAGACATCATGTAAAATAGCAGCCTGTCAGTAGACAAATCTATGACAGCATTTAGGGACATGGCAATAAAATGATAGCATGGCCAAAGCTCACTTATAATTGTCAAATTGAGTTATTCAATTATTGATGTAACAATGGTCAGTGTCAGTTTATTTTTCCCTCAGCTGTCACTCTCTTAACAGAAGTAAGAGTGATGGACATTGACCTCTGCCCTCTTTTTGACTCTTCATATAATAGGAAGACATTAGCAATGAATAGTTACAATGTTTTGCAGAAATCATTCAATTGAGGAATCCGATATTTCTGTTTGTTCTCCACTGAAAACCCTTTTTTTTTTTTTTTTTTTTTTGAGTCCACCGTTAGCAAATTGCAGATGACATCAAGTTGGGGGGAAGTGTCAATCTGCTGGAAGACAGGAGGGCTCTGCAGAGGGACCTGGACAGGCTGGAGAGATGGGCTCAATCCAATGGTATGACGTTTAACAAGACCAAGTGCCGGGTCCTGCACTTTGGCCACAACAACCCCATGCAGCGCTACAGGCTGGGCACAGAGTGGCTGGAGAGCAGCCAGGCAGAAAGGGACCTGGGGGTTTGGATTGACAGGAGGCTGAACATGAGCCAGCAGTGTGCCCAGGTGGCCAAGAAGGCCAGTGGCATCCTGGCCTGTATCAGCAATAGTGTGGCCAACAGGAACAGGGAACAGATTCTTCCCCTATACTGAGCACTGGTGAGGCCACACCTTGAGTACTGTGTTCAGTTCTGGGCCCCTCAGTTCAGGAAGGATATTGAGGTGCTGGAATAGGTCCAGAGAAGGGCAATGAGGCTGGTGAAGGAACTGGAGCACAAGTCCTGTGAGGAGTGGTTGAGGGAGCTGGAGCCTGGAGAAAAGGAGGCTCAAGCGGGACTTTATTGATATCTACAACTGCCTGAAAGGAGACTGTAGCCAGGTGTGGGTCTGTCTCTTCTCCCAGGCAACCAGCACTTGGACAAGAGGGCACAGTCCTAAGCTGCACCAGGGGAGGTTTAGGTTAGACATAAGAAAGAAGTTCTTTGCAGATAAAGAGTCACTGGGTATTGGAATGGACCTGGAAGCATTTAACAGTTAAACACTGTCTCTGGAGGTGTTTAAGAAGAGTCTGGATGTGGTGCTCAGTGTCATGGTCTAGCAGGCAGTGTGGTGTTAGGTCAAAAGTCACTCTTGATGATCTCAGAGGTCTTTTCCAACCTAGCTGATTCTATGATTCTGTTTATATATATATAGGTGTAGGGAGAAATTTAAACAACACAGGCCACAGCCGGCTGTTAAAGGCTTGTATGCCCCACCCAGTCTATGCAGAACATAGCAAAGCCTGTGTCCTTGAAATAGTTTCAAAAGAGAACAGACTTACAGTAAGCAGCAGCAAGCAGAGACCAATCAAATTGTGTTATAAGGCATGGACACTAGCTATTAGCCAATAATGTGCTTGTATTATTCACATGCTTTTAGAAGTATGAGATATAAGTTTGTGTGTAATAAACAATAAATCAGAACATTGATCATTACTTCTGTGAAGAGAAAAATCTTTGACTCCATGCTGTAACCTTGGTGGCTCCTTACTTTATATAGGAGAAAATTGCTGAGGAGTTACTTACAGCACCTTTCCTTACTGAGACAGAAAATAATGTTATAGCTGCAAACTTTTCACTGTATTTTTCTGTTTTCTGAGATTAAAACACTGGTTAGGTATTTCAAGTTTATATATTGTTTATGGTATCAGTGCCACAAAATAGATATTTAACATCAATCACATATACACTTCTGTAGGCCTCAATTTGAAGTACTAACTTCATATTAACTGTACATAAAAAATATGTCTTGATCAGAAACCAAGTGTTTATTGTTTTCCTCCCTTTTTTTTTAACACTGTGGTGCTTGTATTTCAGATATTCAGTGGAAATAAGTTCACAGCAGGGGGAGGTGTTTCTGTTAGTTTAGAATAGGCATTTACCTCGTTCTCTATAACGTCTTATTTTAGTCAATATTTAAAACCTATAAACTTCATATGTTGCTCAAATAATGTTAATTAGTTCATTCTGTCCCATTAATGCAAACATAACTTTGCCCAATAAAGACAAGAAAACCCATTGTACCTAAAGATTACATGCACTCACGGTATGGTCTCCTAAAACTTTTGAAATTAATTGAAGATTTTAAAAATGAAACACTGATTCTACTGACTTGTGTTTGGAATAGAAATGATCAATGACCCAATCAGATTAGAAAGGACTTAGCAGAAGGGACGTAGTACCTGTAACATTCACTGCCTTGCTGGATCAACATCTGTTAAAGTCTGGAACTGGTACATAGAAATGGCAAGTTATTATTATACAAAGGTTATTTGATGAATGATATGTAGCTAATAGAAAACTCCTGTGCCCAGTGGCTCTGTTATAAGTAACTATATAAGTACAGTCATCATCACAATTGGCATTTCTATGGCTATTCCAAGATAGGCATTAACTAAGAATGAAATATACTGATGCTGGAGGCTTTTCAGCAGACAGCATTACCTTTAAAATTCACATGTCTCTGTGGTTAACATGGCTTCCTCTCTGATCAATCTAGGATAAAATGATTGATGATGCATTAACCACTAAAAGGTCTAAATCTACTTGCTTTGCTCTTACAAGGTGATCCTTATGTGAACAAAAAGAAAAATCAATCAGATAGCATGGAAAATCACTAGGTATTTCTATCCATGATGTAACTTCCTAGGGAGAGACAAAACCTCTAACTTTCAGAGTACTTTCTGAACCTGAAAAAAGGTCACACAGACTATGTAATGTTCCTTCTCTGTGAAGGATCTTAAGAAGCACATATGAAACTGACGCTAACACCAATTATTGACTATCACATTACAGAATGTGCATCTCTTTGTCACACACAAATATTTATGTCAAATGATTCTCTTACACAGTGAATTATTGCCTGATTGCCACAAAATTAAAATATTGCAGGAGAAAAGCATTCATATTTCTTCCCACAAATCTAGGGAAAGAATAACAGTGATGGCAGCCAACATAGCCAACATCATATGAGTACTATTTGCCTGGATTGAAGACTGTATTATTTACAGTCATTTGACATTTAGGGAATTAAAACTTTATGAGAATGTATATACAATTGTATTAAATAGTCAATATTACAGTCCATGAGGAACTATTTCATCCATGACTTGTATACACTGTTTTCTGAGAACTATAAATGCCAACAGCAGCTGCAAAAAGACTCTTTGTGCCTGAGCAGATGGAATAGGTTTCAAGTCACTATAGGAAACCATGACAGTTTTAGACTGGGGTATAAAGCTTATAGCTGTGCACAGGGAAAAAATTACAAGTCCAATTATATATAACCCATTGAAATATGGTTAGGAAGTACCAAATAATATCATAGAATTGTAGAATCTCTAAGGTTGAAAATGACCTCTAAGATCATTCAACCCAGGCATTAACCTAGCACCACTGTTTATCACTAAACCATATCCCCAATGGTCATATCCACATGTTTTTTGAACGCTGACAGGAATGGTGATTCCACTACTTCTCTGGGTAGACTGTTCCAATGCCTAATCACTGTTTCATTGAAGAAATTTTTACTACTAATAAACCAAACCACCCCTGGTCCCTTCATCTTGTCCTGTCACTTGTTATCTGGGAGGAGATACCAACCCCCACTTGGCTACAACCTCCTTTCAGATAGTTGCAGAAAGTGAGAAGGTTGCCTCTGAGCCCCCTTTTCTCCAGGCTAAACACCTGCAGCTTCCTCTGCTGCCCCTCATCATACTTGTGCTCCAGACCCTTCTCCAGCTCCATTGCTCTTCTCTGGACATGCTCTAGAACCTCAATGTCATTCTCGTAGTGAGGGACCAGAACTGGTCACAGCAGTCGAGGTGCAGCCTCACCAGTGCCCTGTACTGGGGACAATCACTGCCCTAGTCCTGTTGGTCACACTACTGTTGGTATGGGCCAGGTGCCTATTTGGGCACACTCTGGTTCATGTTCATGTGGTGTCAAACAGCACACCAGGTCCTTTTCTGCCCAGCAGTTTTCCAGGCACTCTGTCCCCAGCCTGCAGCTCTAAAGGGCATTGCGACCCAAGGGCAGGACCCAGTACTTGGTGTTGCTGAACCTAATCCTTGTTCTTGGCCCATTGATCCAGTCTGTTCAGATCCCTCTGCAGAGCCTTGCTGTCCTACAGTAGATCAACACTGCAGCCCAACTTGGTGTTTGCCAACTGTCTGAGGATGAATGAATCAGTTGGATCTGTCAAATCTTTAGACATCCTTGTGGATTTTCAAATTCAGGAGCATTATAGCACAAGGTTAACATTGCTGAGGAGTGAGTGGTACAGAGAACAGCTTTATTAACTCTTTTCAGATCCTCAATCCAATTCAGATGCATTCATGTTTTGTTTTTATGAGATTACTTGGATGGGAACATACAACAGAGCCTTGGTAATACCAAAATAGACAACCAAATCGTGACTGTAAAGTGAGATTACAAAGAGGAAATAATTTTGAATTCTGGAAGACTGAAGACATATGAATATCTATTATATTGCCAGATATTATATTACCTGCTAAAAGTGCCAGAAGTGATAGTAAGCAGCCTATATGGCTATTATATGCTTTTAGAGAGATGTTTCTTAATATTTTATGTCAGAAACTAACACAATTCATTTATGATCTTAATAATTCACTAGAAATTCTAGTATAAGTTCTACACCTACAAAAAGAAATCACACAGAAAAGTCTCCCTCTTATCTTTGTAAGTCTCAGCCATCATGAACATCTCAGTCCAGAGGCTTTTATGAGAAACTAACAAACAAACAAACAAAATTAAAAAAAAAAAAAAAAAGAGAGATTTTCAGGTGTATTTCATTATTCTAAAACACCTTCTCTTCTGCTTCAGAATTGTTGGGGTACCCAGCTTTGGTAATCTAAGTCTTGGATGATTTGCCAGTTAATTTTTTCTTTGATAAAGTTATGAATAGAAATTGAAGTTAAGACTTTCACATTAAGGCTCTAAAGTGAAAAAGCCAGAAATATAGATGAGCTTGTAAACATCAGCATATTAAATTTTGCAATGTTCATTTCTATTATAGTCTTCTGATTTCTGAATTATATCTTCTTGTTATACTGCTAAGTCTGTCTCCATGCTTTGCTAAAATCTTTATAAACTCGCTATGGCATATGTTGTTTCATTGAAAAAAACTGAACCCAAACAAACTCCCTAAACAACAAAAAAACAGCACCACCACCACCACCACCACAAACAAACAAACAAACAACAAAAAACACAATAAAAACTCAAGAAACAATCCATATAATTCTGGAACAAAACATCATGTCACATATAATTCTGAAAAATCAGCCTTAGCAGAGATTATAGATTCCATAAGTCATGTTGGCATACTACTAAAGATTTTATCATTCTAGAAAATCTCAAGCAGAACTTTTTCCTGAAGAGACAGAATGTTGGTTATTTTCTCACTTTTGGTCTCCTACTGTTTAATCTACTTACGAGCAGAAAAAATGTTTTTTAAAAATCCCCCAAAAACCAAACAAAGAATAAGAAGTTCTGAACACACAAGTTATCTTATAATCCACCTGGTAGAACAGTAATTAGCATGAGAGTCTAATCTGCATGCCACTTGAAACTGGAAGTTGATTAAGGCAGAATTAAAGATATACAAAAATCTTAAACAGTATAGTTTAAAATCAGTACAAAATTTAATACAGAACAGATGCAGAAACGTGGAATCTGAAAAGAACAAGCACAGAGTAAAAGCATCAAGAAGAACTTCTAAATGCAGTTGGCCAACATACTTAATGGATAGTCAAAGTTATTTGAGAGAAATACAGAAATGAAATCAAGTGTGAATTAAAAGGAAGTAATGTATCAAAATGGATAAACTTCAGTAGACAAAATAGCACTCATCTCCAATAATTTTTCCATCATTATGTATTGGAAACACAGTAAATAAGAAGGCAAATTTACCTTCAAAAACTTCCAGAATTCTGGACTTCTTTTGCCTATTATGTCATTACAATAAATTGGTTCTTCTGATTAACTTTGATATGTCTTTAAAAGATGCAAATAGAGACTTTGAAAGAAAAAAGTGTGGTCTGCAACAACAATTGCAATTACAGTATATAAACAAGAGGGCAAGAAAAGGGAGAATATTCATGAAGTTCTAGGTAATGAACCATCTAAAGCACAATTTATGTTAGCACAAATGCATATACATACACTAAATTTGTAGACAATAACCTTACTTAAAATTTCTTTTTTTTTTTCTAAGATGGGGACTGTCAGGAAGAATAAATGATGAAATTATTTCCAGATCACATGGTGTCTTGGTGTTGTTTTTTATCAGTCACTGAATGTGATGACTGAATTAAACTACTTTTTGAAATTACACTCTATGCAGTGAAACCAAAACAAAATTTCATTTTCCGACTCTTGACAATGAGTTTGTATATATGCTATAAGAGTCTCAGATTTAATTTTATAATTATTGCAGAAAAATGTTGGTTTGTCCCCCACTTCAAGGCTATGAGCTTTAAAGTATGACTTTCAAATAGAGTGGTACTTATTTTCCTAATTTTAGCTGCCAAGGACTGTTGCTGCTGTACAAGTTTATGTAATAGAACTCACTTTAAGATTTAAACAAAGTTCAACTTTGAAGGATAAGGATATTTGAATTTGTATGGGCTTTAACGCTATCATCACATGTGGTCAGCAATTTTCATTGGAAACAAAAACACAAGTTTCAAGTGCTTCAGGTCAGGACTCATTAAAAACACTGAACTAAGTCTTTTTATGCTAAGTCCTTCATTATGTTTATCAAGGAAGATGGGAATTAAATTCACAACACTTTTCACAACTAGAAAATGAACTGACTCATTTCACCACTGGCTCACAGACGTCTATTCTTTAGATACAAGAGCAGCTATCAGAGTCAAGGAAAGATATTCTCACAGCAAGCAACTGTTTAGATCAAGAGATGCTACATTTTAAGATAAATGGGATACTGACAAGGATGTGGCCCTGTTTGGTCAATGAAGTAGAGGCAATGGGGATTGTCTTGTCCCGATACAGAAAAAATAGAAGAGTTCCAGAAGAAAACCATAGCTAAAGTGGAAGTTGTGAAGAGAAGCCCAAGCTGTCTTCCTCAG
>JAWWEV010000001.1:14401775-14421761 GCA_035583235.1 Hafferia zeledoni
CTACTTCAGTTACACTAGCTATATTTCTTTGTGGGGGCTAGCTCTTTAGGTTTTTAGGGTCTTGCTCTGTTTCAATACAACACCAAATTATGGTGTTATGAGAATAACCAACAGAGTTCCACTTTGCAGGGCCCTTGGTAAACTTGAGGTCTGAATTAATTTGATGAAGCTCAACCACGAGAAATGCAAAAGGCTACACCTGGAATAACCCAGCACCTGGGAACTGACAGGTTGAGTCATAGCCCTGATAAAAGGGACCTGGAGATTACAATGAAGGTCAGATAGATAGGGAATAGATATTTGCTTCTTCCACGAGTAGAACAGACTGAATTCTGGGCTACATTACACAACTAGCAGATTTAGGCAAAATATTATTCCCTTCTGTGTGTGTTATGGGTTTGGCTAGGTGTGGGCCTAAATTTAGGGTTTGCATTTCAGGGTAAACCTGAGGCTGTTGGCTGACTTGAGCTGGGCTGAGCTGACAGCTGACTTCTTCTAGCCAATAGTATTGTCTTCCATACCATATTATGACATCATCTCAAAAGGGGTGAGAGCCGGTGTGGGAGTGGCTTGGTCAGTTGCTTCACAGCTGTGGTCCTGGGAGGACGCATTGTGTTGTCCCAGGAGGGATGGGGAGGCCCAGGCCTAGCACTGGCTCACCACCATTTTATCTTAGGGAAGTAAAATATTTGTTCTTAGTCCTTTTCTCTGCTTAAGTCTGTCTTTCTGGGGATTGAGTCTCTGGAGTGATTTGTAGTTGGAATAGTAGAATTTGTGTTTACTGGGGAGTGGGGAGTTATTTGTTGTTATTTCTAACTTGTGTGTGTGTTATATTGCAGTTTTCTCTTAATGTTCTCTTTTCTGTATAAATATATATAGTTAGTTTCAGCATAAACCTAGTTTGAGAGGTTTTTTCCCTTTCCTCCCTTTTCTTGGCAGGTGGAGGGAAGCTCTAACTCTGTACTTGAGCAGTTGGCAGTTTTTCAGCTCAATCCAAGACAGTGAGGTACTGATGAACCTGCCTTTTGAATGTGGCTTTGAGTCAACAGTAGTTTAAAACGAATGTTCAGAAACTAACAGGAGTCCTACAGAGAACATTTAGGGCTGCCAGAGGAATTCAGCAGGTGTCCTACTGAGAAGGGAGGGCTTGGGTTAAGAGAAAATCTAATGACAGTCTACTGCTCCTGGTATTACAGAGGTGGTGGAGACAAGCCCTTCTCAGCAGGGCCAAATAATGCAACAAGGGGAAATGGCCACAAATTGTGACTGGAGAGGTTCAGACTGGAAATTAGGAAATACATTTTATAATGGAAAAGATAGTGTAAACATGGAGGAGGATTTCATGTTGTAGTGTTGACAGTATTCCTGCTTCAAGCAGGAGACCAGAACAGATGTTCTCCAGAAACTTCTTCCAAACAGCATTTCTATGATTCAATAGGTCTAGTGCCTTCCACTTTTTCTCAGTGTTATAGCTTCAAACTTTAATGACTCATAGTTTGCCCATTATGCCAATGTCTCTCAAGAAAACTTATAGAAAATACCTAGTACTGAAGGAAATGCTCAGCGCTTGTGTGGCAACAAAAGCAAATCTGCATGGTAAAAGTAGTTGAATGACTCAAACACAAAACCTTATAAAGCTAAAAAGTAATTATGGAAGATTACAAAGGAAGAGCACTGCCCACACATACCTTTTCCATTACAAAATGACCAAACATTATTTGGATATATGCTTTAGCAAAGGCTTTCATTTATATAGGTAAGTGTAAATTTGTAATAGCATCATTATTAATGCACTGGTTTTGTATTTTCCTGAATGTATTTGAGAAGATTATAATTTTAGAAAAACAATTATTATAAAGAAGAGGAAAGTATGCTGCAAATTAATAAGGTTTCAAAATAAACAACTACAGACTTTAGAAGTGTGTGCTGACAATAATTGCTGTTGCTCACTTAATATATTCTACTTAACTGCTTAAACTGTTTGTTGAAAGCAATAATTTAAATATTAATTTATAACTTATTTAAAGTTAAGGGTTGGGCAATTATGTTAATCAGTTGCTTACTTTAGCAAGTTCTCACTAGTACATATGAAGAGTGTGATATTAAACGAAAATAAGTGTGTTCTTACGTAACGTCACATTTACCTGATTTACATCGATACATATGCACTGGAAATTTGGAAAAAAATAGTCACAGGTTATCTTTCCTTCATTTCTCCTGAGTTTCAAAATGCCCTCAAAGAAGTAAAATGATGCAATATTAGAAACAGCTACCAAGCTTGTTTCCCTGTAAGTTCTGCATGTATTTACAGTCTGCCTTTTAGCTAATGAATCCAGTTAAGGATGTGTTACTAACCTTGTAGAGTGAACCATATTTTAGCAGAATTCAGGCAAATCTCTCTATTAATATCTAAAAAAAATCTAAATTTGAAAAAATCTCTCCAATACCATATAAATTTTGCATGTGTGACCAGAGATCAGAGGTATAATTTGTTCTCCTACAAACAGAAAGCCCCGGCCAGTGTAGGTGCAGACATGGTACAATTAACATAACCACTGACTCACACAGAATCAGTGTTGGAAGAGACCTTAAAGATTAACAAGTGTAACTGTCCACCCTTACCACTGTAACCCTTAAGCAGCTAATCACCCCATGTCACCCAGCACCACATCCAGACATTTTCTACCAAAATGTTCCCCTGTAGAAGTCCCAGAAAAGAGGAAAGTATACATTTAGAGACCTATTTTCTTCTTAAGATAGTGCAGAGTACTGGTTGGTGTGTGCCTTACCCAGAAGGTTTCTGTGTCGCCTGAGGGACTCTGTCCCTTGAAAACTCGCATGAAACTTCAAGTGAAAGGTTGCAGTTCAGAGAATCTTTCTTACAAACACTTCAGCTCTAAAAGGTATGCAACATTTCCAGCTCACTCTTAGAGCAGCTTTAGGCCTTTCACTATGAAAGATGTTACAACTTCCACCTTAAGGCACCCAGAAATCCCCATTATTTAAGAATTATGGAGAAAGAAACACCTTGTCCCAAGGCTCTGAAACTTTGACCAAGTTAGATCAAATGAACACTTAAGGAAATGCAGGTTTTTCTGGAACCGTGGGCTTTGTACATACATTGGATGGCACCTGAATTACTGTGTTTTCATGAATTACCACCATTCAAAACTTGGCTATGGACTTCTTTCTTTCAAAAGTATAATGAAAACAAACAGAGGATGTTACAATTGAAAACAAAATGTTTAACTGAACGGAGAGAATTGTAGATGGTTTAAAACATATTTTCATTCTTTATTTTGCCACATTGAGAGTTAGAGTAATTTTTCACGATTTAGACGGGAAATTGAGATTTGGAATTGGCACAGTACATAGTGATAGACACTTTGATAAAAAGACAGAAATCCTACCAGTCAAAAACTAAAGTAAATAATCATGTCACAAAATGCTCAAGAACGATAGAACTATATGAGCACCTAATTTTGGATTTAGTGACTGATTTGATGTGAATAGTAGTGTTTTCTAGGTCTTGTTTCTAATACATTTAATTTTCATTTTTGCATTTGAATTTTAAAGATCAAATGTTATTCTGAAATTGAAAGCCTATATATTCCTCAAGGAAATAGAAAAACTCAAAAAAGTATTTTCCTTGATTTGGATGGGGGTTTTGTCAGGCAATACCAGGTGGATTTGAATTTAATTCATATTTTTTATTTATTATGTTAGCATATAAATTATTGAATATTTTGTTTGTATCTTTCTAATAATACAAAAATGTCATTTAAAACAAAAAAATCTTAATCTTTTACTGTAAACTCAGTACTCTTAAAAGTTACTTCTTCCAAGTGACAGAAATAAATATTTATCTGGAGGAACTCTGCAAATATATACATGAATTTGCTTAAACATTGGTGCATAATCACTTGCTTATTTTTTCTTTGGGCTTTAGTTTTGGGTGAAACTGGTATAGGAGGGTGTTAAGAGGAAAAAAAGCACTCTAAGAATATAATAGCCTTAATGTCTCAGTCGTAAACTCTGCAGAAATGCTCAGATGTAGGAGAAGACCTGGGATTCACTAAATGGCAGGAGTACTTTAAGCGCTGAGCCTACGTGGACTGTCCGATTTCTACTGCCCCTAATGGTGATAGGTTAACATCAGAGGTTTAATTAAAAATGCGTCATAAACATGTCTTCTCCATTGTATTTTTCCCATAGTCATTCCCTATCCAAGTTTCTTCTTCCCATAATCCCCTAGGGTTCCTTTCCTGCCACTTCTCCCTAGTGGTTTATTGTGAAGTTCCACCCCTATCCCCCACTGGTCCATTTTCAATCCTTCATTTGCATGCCTTCCAACCAATGGGAAGCTTAGCTCCGCCCCTTGTCCTAGAAACTTCCCTGCTGAGCCCATAAAAGTGGGCGATTCCAATGAAGTGTGCTTCTTCTGCCACCCAGCCTCCAGTGTCTGGACCTCTGCTCTGGGTGCAGCGTCCTTGGGGATCGGAGTGGAGGGAGTCTTCCCTGGCTTTGAGGGGATAGAGCTGAATCATGCATAGCTGAGCCCCTCAGAGCAGAATCACTCACCAACATTTGGTGGAAATCATCCACCATTAAGCAACTATGCCCTCAAATAACTTCTGTTTTTGTAAAGAAGTCTTTTCAAAAAATAAGCAAAGCTTCAATATTATTTTAGCACTTAAAATAGATTCAGACATAAAAAGCCTGCAGATTCAGGGCAATAAAAAGCAACAAAATAACAATCAGTTCTTGAAGCTTGGCATTTACAACAAAACACAGACAATGCTTTATTCAAAACCAGAAAGATAACAGTGATGGATAAAAGCTGTTTTAAAACAGAAAATTCAGGCTGATTTTCCCTGTGATCCCAGAAAGAAAGCTTGAACTCCAGCAGGATGCAAATCATGTTTGACCATACCTACATTTTTTTAGAATTGTAGAACAGCTGATTTTTTAAAGAGATTTTATGAGGTTTATGCTGGGTTAATTATAAAGTTTACAGTGTCCCTGAAGCTGTGCATTTTTAAAATATTATAGGAAGTATAACAGTTGGTCTGTACTGGTTATTTAAAATATCTCACCATCAACAAAACTTCCTGCTTTTGTATGTGTTGCATTTTGTCATGTTTTATTTTTTCTTACTAGTTTGGCTTTACTTTTATCTATTTACATAACTTCTTAATTTCCTGTGGAAATTACATGGCTATCTTAGAAACAAAGCAAAAAAAAAAGAAAATGGTGTAATTTCTGATGTTTTCTCTCCTAAATACCCCAGAAACTGGAAATATCACTTGCTATATTTGTATTTATCTCTTTCATAAAATATTTAGCTCTTTTAAGGTAAAGCCCAAACAAGAAATGAGAACGTGAGAAAGATACTTACTCTTCTAATTGTTATAGAGACCAGCTTACCCTATTTGGCACTTTCTCTTCAGTGAATTCACTCATAGTGTATAGTAGTTACATGCTCTAATTGCAACACAAGTCTGTTTTGTTATAGAAAATAAAGTTCTGATCCACAAATGCAGCTCTCAGGTTTTCAGAACTGAGGGCATTAGTCACACTTGCAGGGTTTTTTTAAAGGGCATTTCAATGGCATATCCTACTCAAGTTCTTTTGCTTTCTCCAGAAAATATTGACATTTGATGGAGTAAATTGTGGGATAGTTGTGCTCACTTATGCTGAGTTGCTGCCAGAAAATGAGTCACATTGTTTATGATGTTAGTTCTAATAAATGTTGAAGACAGTAGGAAGGCTTTCTACAGTGTCTGAGTACTTACACTCAGAATCCAGCGTAAAGTTGGTCCTGCTTGAACCTGGAAATAACTACTTCTCGTGGACTTCACAGATGTCACTGGAAACATCATAGAATCCTATATTATTATTATTATTATTATTATTATTAAATCCCTGTAAATTGATAAAAAATGCAGAATCATATGGTCTTTCTGTAATATTTATCAGTATAAAGTTGTGGTGATGATGTGAAGGGAAAGGGAGCACCCAGGTGTGCAGATACTTGTGGTCGAAAAGGAGCAATGAAATAGAGGGAGTCCACAAAAAACTTACAAAATTATATTAGCAAATTATATATCCAGCATGGAAATTGATATGTTAGTGACTTATCTTTTAGTATAAACACTTGGTAGTGGATTCTGAGTAAGGGATAGGGTGAAAAAAAGAGAGAGCAGAAGAGCAGAAGGAAGGAAGGCAGACAGGCAGGAAGGAAGGCTGGCTGGCTTCTAAGATGCCTTTTTTTTTTTTTTTTATTCTGGTGAACAACAGCTAAAAAATCCACTTTCCAAAGCATATAATTATTAATGCACTTAGATAAAGTTCAAACAAAACTTCTATGTCTTTTTTATTTTCCCATCATAGTCTGTCTTTGAAATGTATAACTTAAGAGAGTCTACACAAAGATTTAAACCTTTTTTTTTTTTGCACTTTGCCAACAGGTAAAGAAGTTTTTGTCTTTACCATTTTCTCCTGCTGAAAAATAACACTTAAGGTCTCACTTAGAAGTTGGCATATTATTAATTGTCAACTATTGCATGCTTAGATAGTGAGAGGATTTTAGAAGACACATTTTTAGATCTTTAACTCAATATCCAGACATACTGGAAATACTACAAGATCACCTAATAAAATATTTTGTGTAAAAATTAATTTAAATAGGTATTTAAAAATAAAAATGACATATTTAACTAAATAATTAATAGTTTTATAATAGAAATATGAAAATTCAGCAAGTCCTTAATTTCCAAAGACTAATTAAATATTCAAAACATCTACTAGGCTATTTCCAAATAGCATCTAGTGGGTTTGGATACAGAGTTAAATATGTAGAAATGTTAAATTTTAATATTGCAGCAGTATTTTAAGATTAATATTGTCATCTTTGTTTTCTCAGCAGCTAAAATACTTCGTAAGGCAGCTAAAAATGCTCTATAGAGACATGAAATTAAAACTAATATAACATTTTCATCTATGAAATTTACAAGAATTATTTTTTATCCCAACTGAAGTAATAAGGACCCAACCCTCTGTTATCAAAGGAGGGAATAATTCAGTTTATTCTACCTATTAATTACCTCAAACTTGTGGGAAGTTTGTAAACCTCTGTATTTTGAAAGAATACTAATCCTGTCAAAGGAATCTGAAATGCAAAAAGAATATAAAAAAATTAAAGATTAATTTTCAAGAATTTGATTTTCATTCTCCAGAGCCTGATCAACTCTTTTATTCATATCAAAGATTGTTCATAATATCTAGCAATAATAATGCAAAATTAATTCTTTGTTAAGGTATTCAGATAAATCATTACTTTAATTGCCTGGTTTTGGCATATTTGTAGAAAGAAGCACAGTCAATTGTTATCAAAACATACTCCCTAGTAAGATATAAAATTATTTTTGATGTATACTCTGAATATGATACATTGGTTTTCTAGAAGGACCCTTTTATGTGGAATCTGACTGAAATTAGTTGTCCTGACCAGGTAGGATAAGAAGACACATTGCACAGGTGTGGCAGAACCTTGCAAAGGAAGATGGCATGTTCAGCACAGACCATCTGCTAAATTAGAGGGGACCTTGGAGCCCCAACAGTGAGAGAGTGATGGTGCTGGGGAGGGCAGGGACCCTCACACCTGCAAGTTTGCAAGTTGCTTTCTGCCAAGACAACTGTGTTTTCTCTGCCCTCAGTTTCCAATGTTCTCATAAGCCTTGTTTCCTTAGGAAGAAAAAGGATAGTGGTTGTGGTTGGTGTCTTATCATGCCTCTTAATGATTTTTCGCTGAGCCCTAGGAGACAGACTCCCTCTGCTTCTGCAAATTAGCAAGCCAGGCAGGGGATCACAGTAAGACAACGTGACAAGTAAGACAATTTCTCCCTAGGATACTATCGAAATTAATTTACTAGAGCTCAGAAGGCAGATGGTTACAGAGTTTTGTACAGAGGAGAAAAATAGCTCCATTTCATTGGTGATCCTCCTGTTACCCTTCCAGTGTGTGAGCAGGAACATATGCTGCTTTAAACCTTGCTATCTTTGGAGCCATACTGTGACTGCCTGTGAACATAAGTCAGAAGCAGAAAGTTGAAATCAATGGCAGCATTTTGGCATCTCGTCTCCCAGTGAGAAGTCATAGGGGACACTGAATAGTGAGGTTTATTGCAGAGTAGCTCAAAATGGGAAGGTCAAAGTCTTGCACCAGGGAAGGAATACCTCGTGCATGAATATATGCTGGACACCACCCAGTTGTATAGCAGCTTGGCAGAAAAAGACCTTTACAGGGACTGGTAGGCATCAGGTTGAGCATGAGCCAACAATGTGCCCTTGCTGTAAAGAAGGGTACTTGGTATCCTGGGCTACACTAGCATGATCATTGCCAGCAGGTGAAGTAAGGTGATCCTCTCCCTCTGCTCACCACTGATGAGGCCACACCTGGAGTACAGCATGTGTCCAGTTCTGGGCTCCTCATTGCACGAGAGACATGGACATTCTGCAGGGAATCCAACAAAGGGACACAAAAATGAGTAAGGAACTGGAGCATCTCTCCTGTGAACAAAGGCTGAGAGAGCTGGGAGTCCTTAGCCTTGTGCAGAGAAGGCTCAAGTGTGGAGGAATATGTGTATGTGCCTCTTATCAATGTCTGTAAATACCTGGAGGGTGGATGCCAAAAGGATTTAATCAGGCATTTTCAGTGGTTCTCAGTGACAGGACAAGAAGCAATGGGCACAAACTGAAGTGTGGGAGTTTCCATCTGAACATGAGGAAACACTTTTTTACTGTGTAGGTGGCTGAGCACTGGGACAGGATGACTGGGGAATTTACAGTGTCTCCATCCCTGAATATCAGTATCATGGCTAGGCTTTGTGAATGAAGATTTTTTGGGAAGGGCTCTACACACATGGGTGTGTCCTTCGAGCCTGCACAGTGGATTTTTTAGGTGAGGCACAGCATGCATGAAACTGGCCCTGAGTTTCCCAGGAAGTCTCCCATGCAAATACCAACTGGGCCCAAACCTGCTTAGCTTCTGAGATCAGATGAGAACAAGCGTCAGGGTGGCATGGCCGTAGTTATCCCTGAATATATTCAAAAGCTATATGGACATGGTCCTTGACAACTGGCTGTCTGTGGTCCAGTTTCAGCAAGGTACTTGGCCCAGGAGGCCTCCAGAGGTTCCTTCCAGCCTCAACCGTTCTGTGGCTGTGCCCTCCATTACCCGTTGTCATGGCCATGGGGCTCAGACATGCTCTGCAGTGGGATGGAGCCAAGTGGAGCATGCTGTGACCAGCACAGGGCAGCCCTGGATGCTCCTCACAGAAGCTGCCTGACAACCCCCTGTCAGTGTCGGACATGGATACCCAATATACCATGAAATTTTTTTCCAGTTACAATTTTTAATTCTACTGCTTAAAATGTTAAAGCATGTGTTTATTACCATTTTTTAATCATTTATTTTCATTAGTGAAAAGATGCAGAGCAATTTTTTCTAGATGAAAAATATGGTAGAAAATATTTTTTGAAGTTCTGCATTATAAATAGTGCTTACTAAAGAGATGCTGCTGCTCAAGCTAGTCAACATGTTGCAGGCTGCCTTTCATATACCTTTTCCCTTCACCTTCCTTTCATCCTTGCATTCTTTTCACGATTTCCAGCAGGTAACTCAACCCTTGGATTTATGGAACTACAATAAAGCCACTGGTTCCAAGGGTCTCAAGATTAGCTCTCTGTGTCTGTACTCATAGCAGCCAAATATAAATCATGAGAGATTAAGTAGTCAGTGATTTCCACTTTTGCAGAATTAAAATCAGATAATCTGACAAGCAACAAAACGAGCAGGTTCTCATAGACTGGGTGAAAATTTCATGTTTCACAGTCTTTCAATCTTCTCTTTCTGGAAAGAAAGAAAGTCTGGTTACTTGACCCCTTTAGCTTGGGCCTCAAGGAGACAAGTGACTGAAAATGCTTTTTTCTCTCTAAAGACCTTCTACAAACATAGAATAGTAAAAGTTAATAAAATCTTTATTTTCACAATGTCTGTAACAATATTGACACTTCAGAGATGGAAAACTCAAAGGCTCAGTTTCCATAGATTTTTTTTTTCAGTATTCTGTGTATGAAATGCTGATAAAACAAGGAATTTTTCTTTTGTGTCAAATCATGTTTTGACTTCCAAACATAGGTGGAAGCACATTTACAAAAATATCTGTCTCAGAAAAATCAGTTATAAATATAAATACATATCTTTATATGAAAATCTGTTCACTCTTTTTGTGCAAAACAACTTCACATTGAGGCACAAACTATGCCTGTGGTCTGAGGATTTCTTTGCAGAGGTACACACGAAATGCAAAGGGCATGATATCAAATAAGGATTTCTGTCCTATAGAAAATGATACACATAAGCTTCTTTTTTCTTTAATCCTAACAGAATGTAAACCTTTCCCTCTTTTAGGAGATGCAAGACAAATACTAACTATACCAGCAATGGAGAGGAGCTATCTGATTGGCTAGTTTAGGTTACCATTTTTTTAGAATATCACAGTGACTTCTCAGTACAGAATTATTTTCAGCAGCTTTGTGTACCAGTAGTATATTTCAGGTGTATATCCACTACCTAAAGATTAAGATCTGCAACTAAAGTAAATCAGCACTGACATTAAAGGAACAGAAGTTATCCATGCAGATAGAGGAATAATAAAAAAAAAATAAAATTACAAAAGAACCACAGACCTTTCTTGTGCTGTATTCAGTCCTTTGAAAGAGTACTCAGGGGAAAATGGATCTTCATTTCATGTTCTGAGATCTATGGAAAAAAATTATGAATATTTTGTGTCATATATGGATTTGACTCTTAAATGTCACTGTGATTACAGATGTATTTTTCTTTCAATGCACATCAATATTAAAATCCGAGATATACGGAGCACATGCTGAGGGGATAATTTGCACCTTAAATGTACAAATCCTATTATAATATTTGTCTAAAGCCTGGATTAATATTGAGTTGGTACTTTTGCTATCTCATCATAATTTTATCAGTGCATATACTTGAACTGTGAGAATGCTAATGACACACAGGATGCAATACATGTTATAATGGAGTCCAATTACTTTTGACTATTCAAACATGTTGCAAATTTCAAAGACAGTTCCCATCTGACTATTGTCTTAATCTAATTTCAAGAGGAAGGTTTTTAAAATGCTAAGTAGTAAACAACCTTACCTCATTTCATCTGTTCCTGATTGGACTATAATATTTTTTTTCCTTTTTCACATAAACTAGCTCTTCCTAAAGAAATGTCTTATAAAAAATTATCTAGAACACCATGTTGTTTATTTTGATAATGAATTCAGCATTTTCAACTTTGCCCCACAGTCACTCTTACAAAAGATTAAAGAGCTTTCTCTATCAATGTATTTTTCTTGAAGATTCAGGGTGTTTTCCTTAAATGAAGATATCACAACTTCACCTTGATTTGTTTATACATTTCAGGAAGTTATCTGTCCATCATGATTAGTAGAGCAGGTAACAAGCCTGATACCTGTTTTGTGACAGTATCAGATGAGTCAAGAGCTGATAGAGACTTTAAAACATTCATGCAGTCTTTGGATTTAAATCAGACAGTGCAATCCAGTCCTGCAGCTACCAAACTCATGATTAGTTATGTCTAGGAGTAAAAACTGAAAGGGACTTTTTTGAAAAAGTGAGGACAGAGATGAGATAAAAAGTTTAATTCTAGAACACTTCTTACCATCTTGAAAAAACTTGTGCTATAGATGAAAATCAAGGACAACATTAGCCCAATACACCCTGAGTTTCAAAATAATAGTTTTAGTGCAAAATTTTGTAAAAAATAGGGGGAATGAAGTAGTTCCTGAAATTCCCATTTAGTGTAAACAGATTTTTTTAATGAAAATAGACCTGATCTCCATACACTACCTCAGAACAGCTAAGATGGCTAAGATGCCTTCTTTCCTTACCCTTACTAGTAATAAATTTCTGGAATAAATTTTAGAACAGAAGTTATTCAATATAGTGGAATGATCTTTTTGGAGATTGGTTCTTGCATAGCGCTGAATGCTTTTGCATTCTCATTTCTAATGAGCTAGACTTCCTTTGGGAGTCATTAAGGTTTTTTACTATGTTCCACATATCAGTCAGTGTTGCTTAGTTCCTTATCAGTTCTGATTCTCTGTTCACCTAAGTAAGGGCTATTAATTATGAAAGTGAACTATAGCTCATTTTCTTGACTCTCTAAGCCTTCTATAGCCTTAGCTAGTGATTTAAGACTACACTAATCACAGCATTTCAGATGAATTTGAAGCAAGATTTGTAACTCAGTACTTAAAAAGTCAGACCTTGTAATGATTCTGCTCCTCTCGTGCAGATTGCTTAGAACTTTATTACTTCACCTCATCACACTGAAATGGTCACAAAGTGACCAGTCTTTCAATATAGAATCATAAAATTGTTTGAGTTAGAAAAGACCTTAAACATCATCCAGTTCCAACCCCTCTGCCATGGGCAGGGACACCTTCCACTAGACCAGGTTGCTCAGAGCCCCATCCAATCTGGCCTTGAACATTTCCAGGGATAGGGCAGCCACAACTTCTCTGGGAAACCTGTGCCAGTGCCTTACCAATTTCACATTAAAGAATTTCTCATTCAGTTTGAAACATAACTGTGATGGGACCAACTCAAGTATAAAACACTGCTCACAAAATACTAAAGATATTCTTTTGTACAGGAGGCATTCAACATCACTGTAATTAATTTGGAACTAAATATCTCATCTAGCACTGTCAATAATGCAAAAAATTTGGAACACAGGGCAGAGGAAGTCCGCATGCTGGGCACAGCCATTACAATGCATTGCTGCATCAAAGCAATTGATCACAGTCCTTGGACTGAAGTTTACAGTGCCCTGGATCCAGTAACAGCATCTTCACTGCATTATATATTATATATATTATATATCGTGATACACATGATGTTGATACCCTTAAATCTCCTTTAAGTGTTCTCCAATTAACAACTCATTACTAAGCCAGATGGATCTGCATTGGATGTTAACTCCCATCTGCTGGAAAGGCTCTTTCACATCAAGTCTGCCACAGCAATACATCTCTGAGTCCTGCACCAATTGTCACATGGCATACACACAATGTATTTTGAATCTGAACACAGACTTATGTTTAATCCCAAATTAAGCCATACCTTGGGACCTGACACTGTCCCTGGCAGTGGCAAATATTACCATACTTACAGTAACATTTACATGTATTTTAACTTTCAACTATACCCTAAGGGACAAAGTAGTCATTTCTCTGTATCCATGTTTTGTGGATATGTTGCAGGCATGAAACATTTAGGGATGCCATATATCCATGTTACATAACACATGTGATGGACCCAAAGATGCCACTATTAATGCTTGGTTTGCTCATTTATATATATGGTTGAAGCAAACATAAATATGTTTTTTAATTATGACTCAGTGTATTGTTTTTGACTTTTTACGGCTTGAGAAGTAGACCAAATATTTAAATATTTATTAACAGGGTATTAAATTAAACCAAATGTATTTCATTTATGGCACAGATGTCCAGTGATCTTGGCAGGGAGCAAGCCACAGATAATTCTTTGCTAAACTGTATAGAGTAAAAGCACAGCAAAAGGGACAATGACTTCTGAAACCTGAGAGAGAAAGGTGCAACAATTAGGTACATTCAATTAAAAGTTGATAGTACAAGGAGTAATGGGTACAAAATAAAAGAGAGGAAACTTAAGTTACAATTAGGAAGAAATTCTTTACTGTGATGGTGGTGAGACACTGGAACAGGATGCTCAGGGATGCCCCATCCCTGGAAGAGCTCAAGGCCAAATTGGATAAGGCCTGACCAGTCTGATCTAGTGGAAAGTGTCCTTGACCATGGCAGGGGACTTGGGACTAGATGATCTTTAGGGTCCATCCCGACACCTTAACATTCTATGATTCTAAGTTTCAGATGATATCTATATGCTTTCTTTAATAATTAGAGTATCAGGTCTCTCTCTATGGACATATGAGGAAAGACTCAGTTTAGGTGTTTGGTTTTTTTCTTTGTTTGGTGGTAGTAGCCTTTTGAGGACTGTAAGTTTGGTTAGATTTTTGGTTAGACATCTGTTCTATTCTTGGTTAGATTTCTACTGGTGTAGAAATAGGAAGAAGTTGCTAAATGGGATTCATTGGAATAGATGTATCTTGGAGTGTAATGTATGTCCTCTCTCCATACTTTTGGTATTTCTGTTAACATTCTGTCTTCAGTATCTCAGAAAAGAGTCACTAAAAGTTCCAGGGAAGTGGAATTATCACTACTTATAAGGGAAGTTTCTAAATAAATATTTCAGCTGGGAGGTAGAAGAAATTGTAGTCTCTGCATATATTATAAGGACTTGAATTCAAATTTAGAAATAAATCACTTCTTCAAAAATAAATACTTACATAATAAGCAACTAAAGAATGTAAAGAAAAACAAAACAAAAAGGCAAACCCCCCAACAAATAAACAAAATCAATGCTTACTATCAAAATTGGAAAATGTCCTATGGAATGTACCTTTTCCCCTCTTTTATTGAGCCTTGGCACTATCATCAGAGGCTGTGAACCTGCATGAGAGTGCTGACTTTGAATCTCTAGCTCCCTATGGCAAGTGGCAGGGGAGCATTGCTGAAGCCTCAGGTGAGTCTGCTGCTGAGATCAAGGTCTGCTGGAGCAGAAGGAAAACCAAAGTGCACATTGGAATCTACACACAGCTACTCAGGACAGGGAAGGCCTTTACCAAGAGAAAAGTGAGACCATGGCAGCAGCTCAGGGCTGAGCCCTCCCAGTTTTTTGTTGCAAGAGAACGACCTCTTTCCAGTCCTGTGCTGTACTGCCAGAGCTGGGAATGAGGCTGTATTAGTCTCATGTTTAGTTTGAAAGGTTAATTATAATTTGATTAGACTGTTTAAGGACTAAATGGCTGATCTGACTGATGAATGAGGATATATTTCTAAAAATAGTTAAGGAAAAGTACCCAGAGAAACAGTTCCTTAGTTACACATGTATTAAACTGATTAAAATTCTAGTCTGTGAAAGATGAAATCACAGCATATTAAGATCTGCTTTGTTATTTCTGACAGTATAGAAAAATTGTATCTGCCCTTCCCATTTTCCATATAGAATATAGCACTGAGATCTTTATAGGAGACATGAGATGTGATCATTTCCTTGTTAGATGTTAGTATAAATTCTCTGAAATGTGATTTCAATAGCTATTTGCTGTCTAAGGAACTGACAGTATAATTGAAGTATTCCAAATAAACCTCATATTTTTAAATATTCACTTAGTATATGCTTCATTTACTGGCTTTCTACTGAGAAGATTTTTTTTTCCCCAAGAAAATATATTTTAATTATTTCAGTTATTTTCCCTTGCTTATATTTTAAGTAGTCCTATCAAAGGCAGGTGAAACCAGTGGATTGCCTACTCTATGACTTCAGCATTTTTATAGAGAGAGAGAACCATTTGTTTGTTTATACTATGTAAAAAGATAAATGGGAGGAGGGAAATGTTTGTCACTGCAATCCTCTGTATCTACTTTCCTTTATAGTGTGCAGAGGTTAACAGCAGCACTGATGGGTAAAACATTTTCTCCAGGGATGTCAGAGAACTGTGTGCATTAAATAGACATGATACAAATTTAATAAGCATCACAGTAGTAGGAAGGACCTATCTCCATTCTGTGTTGCTGAAGCTTAAAAAATAATTAACAAGATTCAAATCTAACTTACTTGCAAACCTAACTATGCTGGGATGGGAAAAGAAAACAAGCCTAACTGCACATGCACAAAATTGAACATGAAGATATTACCAGCTATTGATCCATTAGCATTAGCCTTTGTAACTATATTAAGCAAGTATTAATGTAATACTTCAATAATTTCCCCATCCTCCACCATCCCATCTCCCATCTTACTCTCCAGAGTTCTAATTTCCTCCCTGATTAATTCATTGCTTTGATAATAATGAAAAATCTTTTGAGTTACAATTTCCATATCTATCTACAACTATTCGCATTATTTCTTCTACTTATTTCATATACCCTTTGATTATGTTCCTTGCTAATTTCTCTTTCTTAATTATGGTCACTTTCTGTTTCAAATTTGATATTCATTGCTTTATTTCATATCTATTCCTTGCATTTATAAATTTTATATATAATTTATAAAACTTCTACCCAAACATTTCCTTTTGTAAAGAAATGCATGTATGAATTATTGATATTAAAATATAAACAGATGCAAATTTTTCTATGATTTATATTAAGGGGAAAATGTTTCCACATAGTATGATGTAAAAACACCAACAGGTCTCCTTTCACTTTCTAGAGATATTTAGTTTTTTAACTTGGATACAAAAAGCTTCAGGATAAAGACCATTCAAATATATCTATATATTTTATTTTGAGACACCTATCTGAACAAATGTGTAACATTTAAGTCTTTCAGTAGTTTTATATAGTAAGGCTTACATTGCTTTAGAGTACAAAAAAGATGTTTTTTGCTTTGTTTTGTCTACCCCCATCCTGAAAAGTTGTTTTTAATATAAAAAATTCTCACAAAACTATTTCAGTGGAAAAGGAGTGACTGTCACACTTTTATCACTAAAAATGTTTTTGCTTCTGCCTTCGCTATTCCTATCTCTAAATTCTTTCAATGATCTTACTTTACAAGATGTTGGGTAAAATGTAATACTAGATAGGTAGTAAAGACCTGAAAGATGAAAACATAAATACAGAACTCATCTCAGTAAATCAATTTCAAACAATAAATCAAATTCTATGCAACTGTTATAGCAGATCTTTCTTCTCCTCAGGCAGAATTCTTTCTGTATCAAGTAGTTATATCTGAAGAGATCGTTACAGTTCTGGGCAATTGCAAGATGGTTGGAAGAAAAGAAATACAACATCAGTGATTTTATCTCTTTGGGTTTGTATATTGACTGTTTACAACTCCGGCTCTCCAATTTTTCTTAGCACACTGGGTTGCACAGATAAATTAATTGTTTTGAAGTAGTAATATTACAGAATAAGACTACTCATTTACTGTGAGGTTTTTTGTTTTCTTTTCTTTTGTGGTGGTTTTTTTTCCCCCTGTACTTTATCCAGGGTAAAATAGCTGAGATGGGTTTCTATATACTTTGACACCAGCATTCACAATTATCCCTTTGCTCCGTGTAACTTTGTGATCTAGTTTTGCTTCATTTTCCTGCCTTTTACATGACAAGCCCACTTCTCATCTCATGATGGAAACCAGCTGTGTATAGATTTGTGATGTTTGACTCTAACTCAAGCTCTGATTGAAACTTTCCTTGTTACTGGTGCATTTATAAATGCACTTCTCCATCTACATTCTCTGACTCTAATAAGAGTTTTCCACGTATCAGAGCTTTCAGAGGGAACACCTAAAAGGTTTACTCTTCCTGGCTGCCTATTCTCATAAAATGTAGGGAGAATAAGTTACCTCTAAGATTCATATACCTCAGACATATCTGAGGTATGAAAAAGCTACTCAGAGGACAGGCAGTGTGACCATATGCACTTCAATTCCTAAAAAAAATAAAAATAAAAAACAGGGAG
Source organism: Hafferia zeledoni (assembly GCA_035583235.1). NCBI lineage: Eukaryota > Metazoa > Chordata > Aves > Passeriformes > Thamnophilidae > Hafferia > Hafferia zeledoni. The sequence goes on from JAWWEV010000001.1 coordinate 14,419,461, forward strand.
AGAAGAAAAAGCACCTGATGCTTTAATTAATTGTTTCAATTGTAGTATATTGAAGTTCAACATAAATTAAGTAATAATTCTTATATGTAGGCTGTACATCAGATATTTCCAGATTTGCAATTTTTAAAGTAACTGCCATGAGACTGAGAAAAATTACCTCTTTTTTTTTTTTTTAACCCAGAAGTCCAGAAAGAGAATACACTTTGAATACATTCTATCCATCTGTAAATTCAGAATTATTTCCAAACTGTTCTGTCCTATTTGCAAAGATAAGAAACTTCATCTGACACCAGAAGCAGAGAATAAACTAGATTACAAGCAAGCAGTCATTGTGACATATGTACCAGCCTTTGAAATGTCATCTGAGTGGTGTTATTGGTAAACATGGTTGAAAAACAATTTATTATGCTGCGATAAATTAAATGACCATTGCTCTTCTTAGGAAGACAGATTACTTATAAAGTAGTCCCAGATTCTGGCATATGAAATTACTATAAATTGCAGTATCTTTTATAGTGGTCAGCAGCCAAAGTAACCATTAATAGCTATAAACCATCCAACACAGCTACCAGCATCTACTAATTGGAACTGTCATTTTTCTTGCTGCTTTCGAAACTACATTATAGTGCTCAAAGTTCAAAGAAGTATTTCACATAAAATGGTTCAGAAAGATGGTCATTTTAATGAACTGACCTCTCTGTTTTAGCTCTTTGACATGCCTGCAGGACTAGTTACATTTCTGTCTTCTATCTCCCAAAATGCAGAACATCACATGTTAGAAGTACCCTTCCAACTTATGCTAGACGTCCATGCCATTCTCCAGGCAACAATCCATGCACAAAATCCTTCTTTTATCTGAATTAACTTTAGCTAATTTGCTTCTCCTTCCAAGAAAAAGTGTCTAATGCAATGCTCTTCAACATGCAATAAACATAGCATGCAGTTAATATTGATTCAACAGGCAGGAAATACTATTTTCAGTTTTAAAAAAAAGTTCAAAATAGTCTATAAGAATATTATATTTCTTCAAGTTATTTTCTCACAAAAAAAAAAAATGCTGTTCTTTCACACCTTGGCAGAGAAAATTTACATTTTTTACGATTTAAGTAGCTTAAAACCTCAGTTATCTTATTTTGGCTAGAGATTATTTTATATTTCCAGAAGTCCTACTGCTCAATGGTCTTACCAAGCTTAACCAAATAGAAATTTGTCTTCTGTTACAGATTGCTATGCCCAATTCTTCAAATGAGAACCCTCGAGGAAATTACAAACTCATTTAATCTTAGTTTTCAGGTCCTTAACAGGCTTGAGACTAAGCTTGCCAGCTGGGACAGCATGCTGGAGTTTGCATCCTTCCTGTGGATAAACTCAAACTGCAGCATTATACCCCTTAAACTGAGCTTCTGCAGCCTCACCCTTCATCTTGTCCCTCCCACCTCCCGCTCTGGAACAGTCTTGCTTCCTTCTATAATGCAACTACAAAATATCTTTCAGTAAAGCTCTGTTATACAAACTTTTAAGATGTGGAGTGAGGTTTTACATCTCTAGAACAATCTTTACTGATGGATGTAGGATTTTCAGAAAGAATTGTTTACTTCTGTTCCAGATGTGTTAGGAATGCCCCTGCAGTACCACTAAGACTAGTTTTCATTCACATATCTCTGTCTCCTTCTTTTCTAAGAAAAGGAAGAAGAAATAAGATAATAACTCACTGAGACTTACTATCTTATTTAGGAAGGCATTATACTAGTTTTCCTGTTAATCCTATCCATTCTTGCTTTACCTTGATTTTTGTCTAAGCTCCACTGACAAAAATTAAGGTGAAAATAACCTCCATAAAATAGCATAGTGTGCTTCTATGAATAGAATACTTATAATGCTACCCTTTCTTTACAGTTGCAAGGGCAAATTAATGACACATGTAAAACTGAAAAATGACCTTTTCAACATCAGTTTGGCAGGATACGCACTCTGGGATAATGGTTCCCTTCGTGCTGTAAAGCCAGAGAGTGCTGGGTGTCCTTTCCCACCACTTTAGGATATATTTGGACTGCCAGGTTTACAAGAAACACCAAAGCCATTTTATTGAGTTCCACATACTGCAACACCTTCTATTAACTATCATTGGCTTGGAGTTCTTCACCTCATTGCAGAGCCAGCACTACAGGCAAATCCTTGGTCTCAGCTTCTGGGAAGAGCGCCATCAGCTTGATATCTGTTTTCATAATAGCTTTCCTTTTTTTCTTTCTTTCTTTTTTTTTTTTTTTTTTTTTTTTTTTTTTTTTTTTTTTTTTTGTTTTT
>JAWWEV010000001.1:14421861-14519161 GCA_035583235.1 Hafferia zeledoni
GACAGGGAACAGGGACAGGGGACTGGGGGACAGGGAACAGGGACAGGGGACTGTGAGACAGGGAACAGGGACAGGGGGACCGGGGACAGGGAACAGGGACAGCGCGGGATAGGAAATCAGGGACAGGGAACACGGACAAGCAGGCCGGGGACAGGGACAGCTCGGGGCCGGGGACCGGGATCTGCCAGGCCCGGCCATGCCGCCCCCCCGTGACACCCTCGTGCCGCGGGGCTGGGGCAGCCGGGGCTGGGAAACCCTGCCCGGCGCTCTGTGACAGGGGCTGTGCCCGTCTAGGGGTGCTCCTGTCCCCTGGCAGGGGAGGTACTGTCATACGTCGGGAGTAAAGGCTCCGAAATCACTGTGCCTGCAGGGACAGAGCCCACCCTGGCACAGCACCCACCACAACACAGCACCCGCATTGACACAACACTCACCATAATGCAGCACCCATTCTGACACAGCATCCTGACACAGCATCCACCACAACACGGCACCCAACCTGACACAGCCCACCCTGGCACAGCACCCACACTGACCCAACGCTTACCATAACACAGCACCCAGACACAGCATCCTGCCACAGCACCCACCACAACACAGCACCCATCCTGGCACAGCACCCACACTGATACAATGCTTCACCATAACACAGCACCCAGACACAGCACCCATCCTGACACTGTACCCACCACAATAGCACCCATCCTGACACAGTGTGCAGCCCTGACACAGCACCCTGACACAGTGCCTGTCCTGCCACACTGCCCACACTGAGGCAGCAGCTTTTCTCAGGGGAGGAGAACTCGTGCCAAGCGTGTCTCTCTCCCACCTCCGTCAGCAGCGCCTCGGAGGCTGCTCGGCAGCGGTTCGGCCCTGCGGAGCGTGGGAGGCGCTGAGCGGCGAGGGGGATGGATGTGCCGGCTGCTGCCGGGAACACGCCGCTGTCACAGCCCGGGGGAGAGCAGGAAACAGGCCTGGGCTCCACCATGACGCGGGTGGCACTCGGGTTATACCAGGCACGGGTGACACCTGGGCTATACTGGGCATGGGTGACACCCGGGTTATACCAGGCACAGGTGACACCCCGGTTCCAGCAGCCGAGGGTGACCCCCAGCCGGGCCCGCAGGGCTCACTGGGCTCGGATCCAGCGCTCCCTTCTCCTGCCTCCCCGGCAGCTGCGAGCACACAAAGGTCTCTGTTCATGGCCACTGCGAGGCCGTGCAGGGGATGAGGACACGGAGCCCATGGAACTGGAAACCTCCTGCTCTCCCCGTCCTCCCTGCCCAGAGCCCGAAGGCACAGCTGGCCTTGCCTGGCAGGAGACCTGGGTGACAGCAGAGGGGCCACAGCGCGGGGTGCCTCCGGGGCTGTGCCCCCCGACCGCTGGGGGGGACAGGGCTGGGACCCCTGGGGACAGGGACCCCTCGGGACAGGCACCCCCGGCGTGGGCTTGGAGGCTGTGTGGGGTCCCGGGGAGCCCCGCGCAGGGTGACAGCGGGGACAGGGGACACGCGCGGGGCGGGGGCGCTGAGGGGGCGGTGCGACAGCAGGGGCGGGTCCGGCGGCAGCCCCGGGGCCGGGCCGGGCTGGGCTGGGCTGGGCTGGGCTTAGCCGGGCTGGGTTGGGTTGGGCTGGGCACGGCTCGGTGCGGCGCCACCGGAGCGCCATGAACCGCTTCAAGGCTTCCAAGTTCCGGCACACTGAGGCCCGGCTGCCCCGCAGGGAGGTGAGTGCCGCGGGACGGTGCGGGCGGGGGCGGCGGGCACGGAGAGGGACAGGGGCAGGGGCAGGGACAGGGACAGGGCAGCACCGGCCCCGCGGCACCGGCAGGGCGCGGCTCCCGCAGCTGAGGCACCGCCGAGGTGGCAGGGCCATGCTCGGGTCCCCCGGTCGCAGTGCGGGTGTGTCACCCGGGCGGCCCTTCCTTGGCACACCTTGTATCGGAGCTCCTGTCCCCGGGGTGCGCCGCAGGTGGGTCTGCTGGGGAGCCCCCGCCCTGTCCCGGGGCGGTGCAGCCCCCCGGCCGGAGCCGGTGCCCGGCCCGTGGTGCTGCCCCTCCAGCCGCTGGACACGGCTTGCCACAGGCAGTCCATGCCCGCTGCCCCGGCTCGGCTCGGCGCGGCTCGGCACGGCACTTCACCTTTGCTCGGCCCTCCCGGGCAGCACGGGCTTGCCCAGCCAGGAAACCGCGCACCCCGAGCATGAAATGCCACCCCGGTGCTGCCACCCTTCTGCAGGCAAAGAGGAAGCGCTGGACCCCACGGGACGGGGCTGAGCTCCATCACCCTGCTCATGAGCTGCACAGCTCGGCATGGCCGAGGCCACACAGGTCTGGCTGGCAACATGTGGTGCCCACATCTCACTGGGCAACACGTGGTGCACAGCTCTGGCCTCAGCACCATGAATAACCAGCCTCTGTTGTGCCAAGTGGCATGATCCGCCTCTTTGCATGGTGTTGGCAGTGGGTAATCCTGCCCTGCTCCCCACAACACTGTGGAGCTTGGCCAGGGTGCTCCCCTGTATCCTTGCTCCTGCAGGTTTGGCAGAGATGTGGGGTCGGGGTGGATTGTGCTGGAGGTTATCAGGACACACAGCCCTTCTGGGGACTCTGAGAGCTGGGAATTCTTCATCCAGCATCTCCTCAGCACTGTGGCTGTGAGTGTGGCTGGTGCTACTTCCAGCCCTTGGATGTCAGTGTGCTCCTTCCCTGTAACTTCCAAGCCATCCTTGTGCCTGCTCTCACTCACCTCTGCAGACCTGGTGAGCACCCAAAACATCCTTCTGAGCTTCTGCTGTAGGACCCCTCCCCATGCCACTGTCCCAGCCTCAAGCATCCCCCCATCCCCATGGTGTGCCAGCCTTGGTGTGCCTGCAGGGCAGGTGGCAGATGGTCAGAATCTGAGCTGGACAAATGTTTGTGATCCTCAGGGTTCAGATGAGCCACTGGCAGGGCAGAGCATGTGTGCCTGTGGGGTGTGGGTGCTGGGACATCTGGCAGTGTGGATGTGGCATCCTCCAGGCAGGGACATCCCCATCACCACTGCCCTGGGGTCAGTTCCTGTGGTGGGGTTGCTCTGAGGGACAGTGTGCTCTTGTTCTGCTGTGCAAGGTGGCCTTTCCAAAAGGCTTTTCCCATCCAGCATGAAACGTATCCCTGGGAAGCAAGGCTGCATCACCCAGCTCTGCAGGGGCAGGAGGTGGGAGATGGATTTCTCCTCTCAAAAGCCATCTCAGGTGTCACAGCAGGAAACACTGTTTGGTCCCTGGCTGAGCCGGCTGTTTATGGAGCCTCAAGCAGACACCTGACCTGGCCAGATTAGGAAGCGCAGTGTAAACATGAGGGATCACATCTGAGTCTCTTCTCTTTGGGCGGTGTATTCAGGGCTCTGCTGGCAGATGCCCCCTGAGAGCTCAGGGTTTGTTTTAGGGATGTAGCCAGGATGGTTCCATATGCTTTCCTGGCCATGCTGGCACGCTGCAGGAAGGATCACTTCCTGGGGGGCTCCTGCCTGTGCATGGGGAAGTTGTGGGGCTGGGATGGACCAGCTCAGTGGTCCCTCTGTGACACCTCACTGCAGGGGTCCTCTGTGGTACCCCGGAATTTGGGGCCAGAGGTAGCTGGTATCCCCCTCACCGAGCAACTGGTGCAGACTGATGGAATGCAGACAGTGGGACCCTTCCTGCTGGGTCTTGCTCATGCTCCAGACCCGTTCCCCATCCCTACTGCAGCCCCCTGCCCACCCACCAGGTGCAGGGAGAAGAACCTCCCTTTGGCAGGAGAAGGGTTAACAGGTCTGCACCAAGTTGTGAGGGCCTGAGGAAGTGCTACAGGAACTGCTGCTCTCTGTCAGGCCTCAAAAGGAAGCTGTGCAAGGAGAGGAAACCCGGGGCTCGTGTACATGGCTCCCTCCCCTTCGAGGGTGCCTGCCTGGTTTTGTGGGGTATCTGCCACTCCAGACACCTGCTGCAGCTCTCTGTGATGCCAGTGGCTGCCATGGGCACACAGGCATGGTGGCACCCATGAAACACCTGCTGTTGCCATTGCTTGAGGGTCGGACTGGGCCCTGGGTGTTCTGGGAAGCTCCTGGTCCTGGTGGCCACTTGAGGTCGGGTGTCTGTCACTTGGAGGAAGGTTTGGCTGATGCAGGGTGGCCCTGTGCCCCATGGGTACAGTGCTCAGTTGTGGAGTAGTACTGGGATGTTTCCCACTATTGCACAGTGGGATTTTGAATTTGGAGCTGTCATGGAGCTCCTTGGCTGCGTGTCTGTGTGGGAAGCTTGCTGGTTCAATCAGCCACAGCCTGATCCTGTGGTGCTTCACAGCCCAAGAGCTTTGGTCCCATCCAAATTTCCTGATATCAGTTTATCACAAAGTCCTCGGTGGCAGAGCCCAGGGCTGGGACTGTTTTGGAGAGAGGCAGTGCTGGGAGCCAGGATGCTCCTGTCTCCCACCTTCCAGCCCCAGTGAGGGGCTGTGCTTCATAGTGGGAGCATGAGCAGCCACATGGCCCTGGCCATCCCAGAGAAAAGGGCTTTACAAATGTGTCTCTGGCGTGATCCCTTTGGTATTGGCAGCCTCCAGGTCTCCATTGGCATGGGAGCTCCTCTGGGTCTGAGGGTCTCTAGCCATGCATTGTCTCCCCTCCAGCTGTGTTCTGGCCATGGCATCAGCTTCCACCATAATAGAGGCAGCTCCTGACATGGTTTTTCCCTCTCCATCCTAGGCATGGATCGGGGGTATCCGAGCAGGCTCCTTCGCATCCTGTGGGAACCATGTCAAGGCCAGCTGCCACTGGGTTGCCTTCAATGCCGAGGCAGCAGGTGAGGCACAAGGGGTGGGGTGGATTTGTCCCAGTGTTCCCTGTGGGGCTGGGTGGTGGGTCAGCCCCATGGACCCCAGAGACATGAGGGTGAGGGGAGGAGGCTTTCCCTGAGATCTCCCCGAAGTGCTGGCAGTCCCACACCTCTTGGCTTGCATTGCAAAGCTGGGTGACCCGCACTGTATCCCAAGCTGGGGGATTCCTGGGAGCATCCCATAGGCAATGGGCAGGCTGGTGGGTGGCTGGTGATCTCCTGTTCCCTCTCCTGTAGGTGTGCTGGGCATTGTGCCGCTGGAGTGCAAGGATGGGGGCAAGAGGACGGTGTCCCAGCTCTGCTGCCACTCAGGTGGGTGTCAGGTCCCACCTCCCACCTCCACATTTGGTCTCACGTGGGCTGTGCCAAGGGGCTCTGATACTGAGTCCCAGCCCTGGAGGCTGTGGTGGGCTGCCTGCCAGGCAAGGGGCATGGGGAACTGGTGGGGTCCCAGGGACCATCACCCACGGGCAGAGTGACCCTCACAAGTCTGATGGGGCACAAGCCACCTGGAGCTATGCTGACCTCAAGTGACTCTGCCAGGCTGGAGCCAAATCGATCCATGTTCCTCCATCTCTCAAGCTGCAGCGAGGTCTGGACATGTAGCTCTTCCTCACACTCTGCTAGCACTCTTTCCACATTACTCATTGCACAGCCTGAAATTCCCAGTACACCCAGTGCCAGGCTGGGGATGGCATCACCGTGGCTGTACCTGGCTTCAGTGGCAGGAGGAACAGGCTGGGCCAGCAGCTCTGATGTGGGCAGAGCCAGTGCTGCAGGGGAGAGGCACTGACAGCATCACTGCTGGAACAGGAGCAGGGCTCTACCTCCTGCCCAGGCACAGGGAGTGTTGATGGGGGCCTCAGGGTGCCCCTCTCCTGGCTGTCAGAGCAGCAGTGCCAGCCTGGGGTGCAGTGACCACCCATTTCCCAAAAATTACACCAGAGCAGATGGGAGTCCATCCTGGTGCTGCCTTCCTGTGTGTGTGCCCTGGCATGGCTGCAGGACTGCACAGCGTGCGCAGCCTGTGCCACCTTGGCCCTGGCACCGGGAGCTTCCTCCTGTTGGCAAACCAGCCAGTGAGCTCTGCTGCTTCCTGGGGAGTGCCTGAGGGGTGCATGGGAGCCAGCCCAATATCCACGACTTCTTAATGCGATTAGCATGAGCTCTTTGAAGCCCTTGGTGACAGAGCAACGCCTCCATGGCAGGGAAGGGATTTTCTCTCCTCCTGGTGGATGCAGCAGAGCGAGCTGCCTGCTCTTCATGCCTCTGGGGCCTGTCTCCTGGAAGCAGAAAAGTACACAGTGACCTACTTTTCCGAGCATGCCAAATGCATCCGAGGGGCTGCTGCTGCTGCTGGTGCCAGCGTTCCTCCCGCTGGGCCCTGCTGCCAGAGCTGCGAGGAGTGTCCGTGCCACCAGCGTGCCGAGCCAGGGTGTTACAAAGGGAGCCTTGTTACCAGCATGGCTCCAGCAGGTCGTGGCCTCCAGCATCTGGTGGGCACAGACACCCTTGTGCTGTCCGTGCTGCTCCCTGTGCATCCCCACGGGGATGTTCATCTGGAGATTGTAGCCATGTGTGGGTGGTGGTGGGTTAGACAAGGAGATGCCTACAGGGCCCCATCCCCTGTCAAAGGGGTGCAAGACCTGATGGAGAGTTTGGAGGCACTTGGGCACTCACAGCAAAGCTGAGTTGCTCCAATGCAGGTACAGAAAATTCAAAGGTGAGCAATTCAGATCTATGTAAGACCCTGTGAGACTGAAAGCAGCAAAGAATAATCAAGGCTGCAGCTGCTGCAGGCGGTTGGAGGAGAAATCACTCCCTGGGAGTTCTTAGTAACTTGCTGGAGGTTTCTCATGAGAACTCGTCAGGTTTTCCACACCACACTGAAGATGTTCCTGAAAACAGTTAGGATGAGTTCACCAAAACATTGGACTTGTGAGATATGGATTATAACCAACTGGGACATGCAGTTAGAGGGTGTGAGGTTCAATTTAGCCAATAGAATGTAGCTTTAACCCTATATAAACCATGTGCAGTGTGTAATAAAGGGGGCATTCGCTTGATCACACTGGTCTGATGCGTGGTGTCCTTTTCCTCCATGTTATTTGTTGTTTACTTTACTCCAAAACACATCAGTGGGTCTGGATCTGCCCCTAGTTGCCCACACGTGTGTGTGTAGGGAAGGAATCAGGCTGAGGAAGAGAGAAGGGGCAGCTGTTTTGTCTGCAGGGGGAAGGTGGGGACAAACTTCTGCCCTTCTTGTTGCAGATGTGGTCACAGACTTTGACTTCTCACCCTTTGATCAGCTCCTGCTGGCCACAGGCTCTGCTGATGAGACGGTGAGTGCTCAGTGAGAGGGGCCCCCAGGGGATCCCCCATGTCCTCCAGGATATCTCTGGGCTTCACTGTGGAGCCCTGGAGGAGATGGAGTCAGAATGATGGGAGTAAGGGGAGTGTGGGGTGAGCATGCCAGGTTGGGGAGTGGAGTGGGACTTCCCCAGGTTGTGGGGGACAGAGAAGATGGTCTCAGAAAAGGATCAGCCTTCTCCCATCTGGGATCTGAGTTGCAACAAGGGGTCACCTGGTGCCCTCAGGGCCCAAAGCCTGGAAAAGCAGCAAGCCCAGGCACCAAGCCGGGTCCTGCTCACCTGCCTGGGGACTGACCCTCCTCTCCCTGGGGCTGCAGGTGAAGGTGTGGCGCCTTCCAGAGAGTGGCCAGGACATGCCCAGTGGTGCAGGGCTGACCCTGGGGCCCGGGGAGTGCCCGGTGGACGTGGTGCTGTTCCACCCCACGGCAGACGGAGTCCTGGCCAGCGGTGCAGGGAAGGGAGTCACCGTCTGGGATGTGGGGCAGCAGCAGCCCCTGACAGGTAGGCAAGGCTGTGACTGCCTGAAATACCCATCTACACTGCTGGTGCCTGAGCTCAAGTCCTGACGTTGGTATCACAGAACTGGCAGCTCAGGTGGCTTTTTGGGCCGGGAGCACCAAAGCCCCTTGTGCCTGTGCAGTGGAGGGAGGAACAGGCTGGGCCAGCAGCTCTGACGTGGGCAGAGCAAGTGCTGCAGGGGAGAGGCACCGGCAGCATTGCAGAGGAGCAGGGCTCTGCCTCCTGCCCAGGCACAGGGAGTGTTGGTGGAGACCTCAGAGTGCCTCTTTCTGGTTGTCAGAGCAGCAGTGCCAGCCTGGGGTGCACTGACCACCATTTTCCCAAAATTTACAGCACAGGCTCCCCTACGCTCTGATGCAGCAGCGTAAAAGGCTCCAGTACTGCCCAAGGTGTCCATGGCAGCTTTGCTGGGGATCCCCTGGGTGACAGGTCCCTTTTCCTGCATGTCCCAGGGCATGGGCAGATGTGGGTGCCATGGGTGGTTGCTTGCCCAGACCTGAGCTAACCCAAGAGGGAGAGATGGTGGGTGGCAGCAGAGGCCTGTGGGGCTTCTGCCCTATGTATCCACCTGCCAGCAGGGCAGGAATGCCCCCTGCACAGATGCAGCAGTGTTCCATTGGGTCCTGGCTGCCACCAACCCTTTGGAAAGGGTGCTCAGAAAGGACCAATGGTTTCCCTTGGGAAGTGTTCCAGGTGGGAGACAATGCCTGCTGCCCCCATCCGTGGGAGGGACCCTTGTTGACTCTGCTTTCCTCCTGCAGCCCTGGACTCCCACGGGGACCAGCTGCAAAGCCTCACCTGGAAGCGAGATGGCTGCCTCCTTGGCACCTCCTGCAAGGTGAGCAGCACACATGGGTGACCTCACTGTGGCACAGCATGGCTGGGCTGGCAGCTGGCTGCACCCTGGTGTGCTTGGTTTCATAGAGTCAGACTGGTTTGGGTTGGAAGGGACCTTCGAGTTCATCTTCCACCCCGCTGCCGTGGGCAGGGACACCTTCCACTAGACCAGGTTGCTCCGAGCTCCATCCAGCTCGGCCTTGGACACTTCCAGGGATGGGGGCGTGGAGGGACGAGAAGTTTTGAGGTAGAGAAGGGCAGGATTGAGGTCAGCGTGCCACTGAGAGGCGAGGATGCAGCACTAGATGGCGCCGGCCGCTCGCTGGGAACGCGCTGCGGGACGCGCCGGGAACGCTCGGCGTGCGCGGCACTCGCACGGCGGCCGGGCGGGCAACGGGCGTGCAAACCGAGTGTGCAAGATGAGTGGCCAAGCCAGAAGCCCCTCAGGCTGTGCCTGGAGGCTGGGCAAGCAGGTCTGAGCTCACAGACCCAGCCCACAGGCTGAGAATACAACCCCCTCCCCGTGCCAATGGTGCGGGCGGAGCGTCCTGCGGAGCCGGTGGGCTCGGATGGAGCTCGGAGGCCAAGTTTGCCGAGAGAGAGTGCAGGCTAAGCTGGAGTCCCAGCTCGGGGTTGGAGCCCCGTGCCAAGCATGTGGGCTGGGCATAGGGGGTACAACGCCAAGCTGTGACATCTGGGATGTGGGGCAGCCCCCGAGCTGTGCCGTGTGACTGATACAGTGTGTGTTCTGCAAACAGCACCCAGGCTCTCAGGCTGGCACCCAGGCACCCCACTGCTGCTTCTGTGCCCTGCAAGCCCTTGTGAAGGGAGTCCCGTGCCCCTTTTGGTGCAGGGGTGCCAGGCAGGAGAGGACTTGCTCCCCTCCAGTACTGCCAGGATGGCATCTGAGGGTCGGGCTCCAACCCTGGTTGTACTTTAGGAGGCTCCCTCCTTCCCTAAGAATAGTTTTCAGAGTCTCGGGGTCCTAGTGGGGCTCTGGGGGTGCTGGGGGTGCACCTCTGCCCACAATGTGGGACAGGACTAGGAGGACATGGTGCAAGCCATCCACAGGAATAGACACTCAGGCAGGAGAGGGATGGGCAGGAAAGAGAGAGGCTGCTCGCTCCAGCCTTCTGCCTGATACATCCTGACATCCCACTGGCCCCAAGGTCCTTAACCCTCCTCTGTTTTCTTTTATCTCACCAGGACAAGAAACTGCGGATCTTTGACCCCCGAGCCAGCCCAGCTGCCTCCCAGGTACTGTCCCTTCCGGGTGTGCTGCAGGCGGCCCTGCCCCACTGGGGTGTCTGCTGGAGGGTGGCCTTTGGTCCCCCAGAACATCCCAGGCCTGGCAGGACTTGGGAGAAGCAATATGAAGGCAGGGACTGCAGGCAGAGGGAATGGGGCTGCCTTCTTTTTGGCAGCAGTGGAGTTCAGCAAGGGCAGACCCATCTTGGTGATCTCCCCAGGGCACCGGCACACTGCAGACAGTAATCCCAAGCCCTGGAGGCATAGGGGCTGTGAGCTTTGCAGGCCCCCAGGCTCTGCTCTGCCCTGCAGGAGCTGGACCAAAGGCTCTTGGTGATGAGGACCTGCCAAGGGTGAGGGCTGGGCTACCAGATCTACACAGCTCAGCAAATAACAGTGATTGGGAAATAAGTAGAGAACTTAAGCCTTGACGTGGAGTTCAAACAGCCTCTTGTTAGAGGTTTCCTGTGGCTTGGGGGTTCTGGCTGCTGAGGGCTGTGGGCCTGGGCTGCAGAAGGAGCTGGAAACCTTCGGGAAGGGAGGGATGCAGTGGAGAGTAGGGTGAGATGGCTGCAGATTCTGCTGCTCCTGGTGCCTCTCCTGCTGCTGTGGGCTCAGGCACAGTGGTGACCATGAGCTCCAACTGGAGGGAGACAGTGCTCCAGCACCACACTGGAACTTTGATGTGCTTCTGCCCTTAACCTGGGTTCTGAGCTCCTGTAAGGCCCCTGGGTGCTTCCTGCAGGTACAAATGGTGCCCTGACCCTGCAGGCAGGCTTGTAAACACCTCACCACAATATATAAACATAAACCCAGCAGTGACACCTGCGGGTGAGCCAGAGCAAAGTGCTTCCAGCCCTCCAGTGGCCCCCGTGACACTCTACTGCTCCAGATTGCCATTCAGCATGGCTGGAAGGTCCTACTCTCTGCTCCCAAATTTATCCTGTGCCTATTCATCTGTGGCCCCAGTGCTCCCCTTCCCTCCTGCCCCCACTTCTCCCACTGCCAGACCTGTCAGCTTGTCTAACAGCATTTCAATGGAGCTGTGAGTGCGATGGGCTCAAGCCAAGTCTCCTAGGGAGGGTGGACTCTGTCTCACTGAGCTATTAAAAATAATGTGTGAATGATGGTGGCTGTTCAAAGCAGGCAGCTCACTTCCCTCCGCTGCCATCTGATCCAGCTCTGGGCCAGCAATCCATGTTTGCCAAGAGAAATATGCACCTTCACTGCTGCGGCCCTGCCCCAGCCAGCTTGGAATGGATGGAGATGTTTAGTCTTGGAGAAGGACTGTGCTGAAGGGGAAAACTTTAAAATGCCATCAATCCTCTGCAAGTTTTCACAGAGCTTGCTTAGCCAAGGGGAATAACACTCCTGGTTTCTGCTGTTTCTTTTTTTCCCCGTTGCTGGAGGGCTGGGTAATTTGGAAGTGCTGCTTCTCCCCTTGGGCCAGTGCGGTTACAGAACTGGGTGATGCTGGGGCCGCTGTGTGGTGCCAGCACCCTGGGAGCTCCTGGCTTTGAAGTTGTGTGTTTCTTTGCAGAGGTGAGCGGCGGGATGGGTTTTCCAGCTGAGCTGGCCCCCGCGGCGCTGCGGGCTGGGTTTCCTGCACAGCAGACGGAGGGCTCGGCAGTGCTGGCTCACCCCGGTCCCTCTGCGGCACGTCGTGCCGAGAGCCGGCCTCGGCCTTGGGCTGCTCCTCCGGCTGGGCTCCTTAATTTGCCAAGCCTGTCTCATTAAACATTCCTTTTTTTAGAGCAAGTGGAAAAGAATGAGGAGGAATTAAAATAAGAGGCTGGGACAGGAGGAGTTGCTCCTCTTAACACGTGATGCTGCTCTCAGGTACTGTGGATGCAGCAGGGGAGTTGGAGTGGGTGACAAGGAGGGTGATGGGCAGGCTGCCCACACCCCAGCCATGCCCTCGCCAGGGCCTGACCCCCATTCCCGGCTATGCCTGTGGCAGCTATTTTGAACATGTTCCACTAGCCGGCAGGAGTGTGTGACGCAGCATGGACAGGGTCTGGCTGACCCCGCGGGCTGCCTGGTATGTACCCGAGGCCATGATTTCCCTTGGGAGAGTGGTGGCCTCATCCTGCTGGACACTCAGTCCCTCATTGCAGGCCTTTAATGAGTGTTAGGGCTGTGCTCACACCCTGTTGCTGCTCTCTGTGCCTCCTCCATACCCCTATACTGGCATTGGGGATGCCAGGGCTGCAGTGGGTCCTGCTGTGCTGCCCTGTGCTGCTGCTGCCTGGCTGGCTTCAGGTTCAAGCTCTGCTGTCCTTCCAAAGAGTCCTGTGAGTCCTGTCCTCTGCCTTATCCCCTCCCAAGGCTGCTCTGCCCCAGCCTCCTGCCCTCCCCTCCCACGGGTGCTGGTGGTTGTGCCCCTGGGAGCGAGTCACATCCTCTCCCTCGCGGCCTCGGCTCTGCTGTGGCTCAGCGTCACTGCTCCCGCCCTTGCCCTCCTGCAATCCCTGTGCAAATCCCACCAAACCTCCTTCCCATGTCCCCCCAGGCTATGCCCTTGGTGGGACAGGGCACGCAGTGCTGAGCAGGGAGTTGGAGCACCAGGAAGGTGCCCATATCCTGGCTGATTCCCAGGTGGATCACCAGCACAGGGCAGGGCAGTGATTTGGGTGTGACGTGGGCTTCTAAGGTGGCATCTCTGCTTGCCCACTGCCCTGGCCACCTTCTCCTGGGTACGGAGCCCATGGGTGACATTCTGTCCCCTACATGGTTGTGCCAGGGGCTGTGTGTGCACGTGGCCAGCACCTGGCTCCTGGGACAGGAGCTGTCTGTGTGAAGCTGTGGGGCTGCTGCTGAGCACGGCCAGTGTGGGATGGAGAGGAGCTGGCTCTGTTCTCACGAGAAACTTCCTCCGCCGGCGTTTCGGCAGCGCTGGGGGCGAGGGAACGGCCACGCGCACCGGGCCGGCGCACGCTCCCGCTCACGTTGGAATGAGCTGCTTTAATGAGCAGGGCTGGGGCTGAGGGCGCCTGGGGACAGCTGGGACAGTGTCCCTGAAAGTTTGTCCCCGCCATAGGTTTGTCCCCCCACCTTGTGGTTCTGCCAGGGGCAGAGCTCAGTGATGGGGAGCAGCCAGGGCTCATGGTCCAAGCACACCCAGAGCTGTCCCAGCCCTGCTCAAAATCCAGGGGCGGGAGAGGGACTCCAGCTCTTCTTCCAGACCATGGCCACCATCCCATGGGTCACATCAGTCCCTGCCACAGTGGGAGATGCAGCAGGGAGAGGGTGTCCATGGGCACCATCGCTGTCGTGTCAGGGTGATGCTGTGGCAAGAGGGAGATCCAGGTTGGGTGACTCGGCTGCATCCACAGCCAGAAAGGACTCCATGGACCCCGACATGTCACCACTGCCCAGGGTCCAGATTCATCATCATCACAGGAAGGCGCATCAGGACATAGAGAGACTTTTAGCTTTCCTTCCCTCACACCTCATCATCAGGGTATCCCACGCTGGGGTCACCCTGGGGGTACCTGACTCCCAGCCTCTCGGCAGCAGCTTCCTCCAGGCTGGGGGAAGGTCCACAGCATCCCACATTCCCAAGGAGACCGTGGGAAGCTTTGAAAAAGTTGGCCTGACTCTGGGCTGCCTATTTATAGCACTGCACGCTCGGCGCTCTCATGCTTCTGTTCCCCAGTGTAGCTGCACAGGACTGTTTATATTTCCTCTGCTCTGCTTCCCTCTCAGCCGTCCTTCCCAGGAATGCTGCTTGGTATGGCAGACATGGGGAAGTCAAGCAGGATTCGGGATGAGCCAGAGGCATCTCAAGGGATGTGGGTGTGTGGCAGCACTGAATGGATAGGCCTGGATGCCCATCCCTCCTGCTGGGAATGGCCTTGGTGGCTCAGACACACATGGGTTGGCATCTCCCTCCCAGCATTTCAGGACCCCCAGCCTGTGCCTGACCTGGGACTCCTGGCAGGCTCCTACTCCAGAGGGAAAAGGTGTTTTGGGATTTGGTAACAGCCTCACAGTTGGTGGGGTTGGTGGCTGCAGGAAGAGAGGAGATGTGGGAGAGGAGAGATGGATGGGTGGGTGGATGGATGGATGGATGGATGGATGGATGGATGGATGGATGGATGGTGCTGATGGGTGCTGCAGCCTGCCCATCCCACATGGCCAGCAAGTCCCTCCTTGCCTGCCCAGAGGTGGAGGTCATACTTCCATCCTGGTCCTGTGTCCTGGCATCTGTGCCACGGTGGGGGATGTCAGGGTGGGAGCCCACTCTCCTTCCTGCCCTTGCTGGGCTGGCAGCATCCTCTGGGCAGGAGGGGATGATGGAGGTGGGGACTGCTCTGGCAGTGAGTGGGAGAGGCAGAGCCTGACAGTGCCCACTGTTCTGGGTCAGAGGGGCACTGCAGTGATGCTGCCCTGGCCAGTGGGCTCAGGGAGGCAGAGTGGGCAGGAGGAGGCTTGTCCTGCTCCATCCCCACTGTGACACAGACACCCCACACTCAGCAGTGGGCATGGGCCAGTGCTGGAAGCATGATGGCTACTGGAGCATTCCTGCTGCTCTGTGGGATCCCTACACTCCCCTGGGGCAGGTGGCAGATCCTGGTCTCCCTGAGCTCCAGGCAGAGACCAGGAGTGGGGCTGGCCTGGGAGAGGCTGCTCTGCTCTCCTGGCCACCTCTGGAGTAACTGGGACTTGGCAAGGAAGGGAGATCACTCACATTCTTGTTCAGAGAGGAGGATTCAGTGCGTGGTTAACCCCCTCGGCTCCCTGGAAGCTGTTCCTGCTGTTCCTCATGGGGCGTGGAAGGAGCAATGGCTTCCCCGTGTACATGGACTTGGAGAGGGTGTCTGTCCCTGGAGCCCCCCACAGTGCCCTGGCCAGGCGAGACCCCTCCTGCCCTGGCACCCGCTGGCAAAGGAATGGCTCAGCCTGGCTCTGGTGCCTCCTGTGCCCATACGGATCCTGCTGCTTCCCACGGGGATCAGATGCCTGTGGGCTGCTAGCCACAGGCAGGGCTGAGCTGTCCCAGCTGCTGCCATCCACGGGGGCTGGTACCCTCCTGGCCATGTGCCTCCTGTGCAGCCCCATGGCTATGCCCTCGCTGCCCTGCATCCGGCTGAGGGTGATGGCTCCCGTGGAGACCGGGATCGCCTGGGAGCCGGAGCAGCCTGGGCTTTGTGTGGGGCTCCCCCAGGCAGCGAGGAGCCGAAGCAGCCTCTCCCTGCAGGCAGCTGTTACCAACTCACCCGACCCCGCCGCCACAGCGCTGCCAACAGCTGCAGCACACATGCCAGGCTGCCCCCCCTGCAGCCCCCGGGGCTGCACAGGGAGCAGGGCTGGGGACCCCCAGGGGTACCAGTGCCTTACCCCAGCCTGTACTGGGAGGGATAAGTTGAGATTGGGAGGGGGATGGTGCTAGGAACTCTCCCCATGCAGCTGATCTGGCTCTGAGGAGGGAGCACAGGCTGTCCCCAGCATGGGCTGCCCCAAACCAGCTGGGCTGGACCTGTGCAATGGGTGGGAGGAAGTTGGGCTGCCTGGGCACTGGCAGGGAACTGAGAAGCCTCTTTGGATCCCTGTGTGCTGGATCCCTGTGGCCTGGAGCTGGTGGGATCCTTGCAGCCTGCTGTTGGGACAGGAGGCTTGGGAGGGATGCCTGTCCTTTGGGCTGCAGCTCCAGGGACATGGATGATTCCAGCATCACTCCAGGAAGGGTGCCAGGGTTTCTGCCAGCCCCAGGGATTTGCAGGTCACCTCAGGGCTCTGTGCTGACCAAACCACACCAGTGCCCACCCTCAGTGCCAGGTCACACAGCCCCAGCCCTGCCAAGACCCTCTGCCCCAGAGGGCACAGAGCGGGGGATCCCCAGGACTGCCTGCTGTCTGCATGCTCACCTCTGGCAACATGTGTGCAGCCGGGTGTGTGAGTGAGCCCGGAGCAGCCCAGCCTCCCACATACTTGCTGCCATACGTACTGCTGAGCCGGGATGGAACTAATGCAGAAAACATGGCCCTGCTCCACAGCCAGCACACCACGGGCTAGGAGTGCCACAGCAGTGCCCTGCCCTCTGCCAGCCCTGCCACCACCCCAGGGACTGCCACCCACCACCTGGTGGTCCAGGGGACCCACAGGGCCCTGTGGCCATGGGGCCGGCACATTGGCTATGGGATCTCCAGATGTTGAGTTCTGCCTGCCACAGCCAGGTGCAGAAGTGCTCTCCTGGCTGACGTGTGGGCTGGCCTCAGCTCCTGGAGTTTCCATCCCTCTTGGCACTGATCCTGGGACATGTTCCCTTCTCCAGGTCCCTTCCCTGCCGAGCACTGGCTCCACTTGCCAGCGTGTCAGTGGAGGGGACCAGGCCCCTCCTGCCCCACATCCTGCCCCTGTGGCTGGGAGCACCGGGCTCAGCTTGGCCAGTGCTGCCTCTTCCAAGTGAGCTGTGTTTGTGCTGGCAAAGTGGCTGGTGTGATGGAGCCAGGGGAGAATGACCTTGGCACTGTGTGCCTGCTCCCACCCCAGTGCTCTCCAGAGGGGTGGCATCTCTCTGGGACTGGAGGAAGGTGCTCCAGCAGGGTTTCTCTGGTGGCAGAGTGGGAGATACAGCACCTTTGTGCCCCTCGCTGGCTGCCACCATGGCAAAGTCTTGCTGGCTGTGGCTGATGGTCACAGAGCTCACACCGAGGGGGATGCAGCTCAAGGGCTCCTCTGTGGGCACCCTCAGTGCCCCATCCTTCCTGCCCCTTCCCACACCTGGTCCCCCTGCCCTGTGTGGTGGTGCCAAAAGCACCATGGTGGGTTTGGCTCTGGCAGAGCTCTCCACTTTCCCTGTCAGCTCTGAACTTGTCAGCAGCCATTTATTGGCACGTCTCAAGGAGAGCAAGGGACTGTGAGCACTGCCTGTGCCATGGGCAGGAGCTGGCTGCCCACTGGGCACCGGGAACTGCAGGGCACATCTGGGGGACACATGGCAGCTGTGAAGCACCCACTGACAGCGCCGTGGAAACTCCACCCCTCCTGTCCTCAGCAGGACTGGGATGGGGGGCAGAACAAGGTGGTGGTCTGAGCTGGGGGTCCCACTCCCACGGGAAGCCCAGGCAAGAGGTGGAGCAGGGTGCAGGAAATCGGGACAGTATGGGGAATGTGGCCAGGCTCAGTTTGCCATGTGTTTTGGTAGCATGTGGACACACACGGGGTACCCAGCTCCTGCAGCCGGGATCTGGCATGGATAAAGAGCTCAGAGATGCAGCTGAGGAAGTAAGTCCCTCTGTCATGGCTACGGCCAAGCCTCCTCTCGTGCCTGTGGCATGGAGCAGTTTCCTCGCAGCACTCTGACCCTGTTGCCCTCTTGCTGGGTGTGGGGAGAGCCCTGGGGACCCAGAATCCATCCCCATGCCCCTTCACGCTCATGTTACCTGCTGTCACACCTTGCTCCTCACTGGGAGCCAGGCCAGCCTCTCTACAGGGCAACCACGCTGGCACTGGCACCGACACAAGGGGGTCAGGGCTGTCACTGCTTACAGGCTGTTCCCACTGCACTGTCCCCACAGCAGCTCTCAGCAGAATTGGGAGACAGTGCTCAGCCCCAGGGCAGTTCACAAGCATGGCTAGTACAGCACATGTCCCTTCAATGTGCCCAACAGGGCTGGCAGCAACACTGACAGCCGTGTCTCCTGTGCCTTGCAGAGTGTCCCGGGACATGAGAACAACAAGGACTCCCGGCTGCTCTGGATGGGCTCCAGCGATTGCCTCATCTCCGTCGGGTTCAGCCAGGTACAGTCCCCTCTGGAAAGGTGGCCCCAGCACTACCAGGATGTCCCAGCCCCGCTCCCTACAGCTGCTATGCTGTGGTCCCCAGCTGCTTTTTTGCTGTCCTAAAAGCATGAAAGCAGGAGGTCCCCTCTCCAGGTGCCTTGGCCCTTGCTGGGAAGGCAGGAGGCTGGATGGCGAAGGCAGTGGCACTATGGGGAGGGCTGGGCAGCCCCAGTGCCCACTGACACGGTGTCTGTGTCCCTGCAGATGCGGGAGCGGGAGGTGAAGCTGTGGGACATGCGGCGATTCAGCGGAGCGATGCTCACCATGGCACTGGACACCTCACCTGGGTAGGGATGGGGACCCGCTACGGGGCAGAAGGGCTGGCGGTGGGGACATCATGGTCAGGGACCCCCAGGGAGCGCCGTGGTGGAGCAGGAGGTGGCAGAGAGCCCCTGGCACCAGCAGCACTTGGTCCAAATCTGGGAACAAGGCTGCAGGCAGTGCAGCCACATCTGCCTCACCATTTAGGTGGGATGGGAGGGTGGTGGCAGTGCTGGAGAGGGCACAGAGGTGCTCTGTGATGCTGTGGTGGGTGGTGGCACTGCTGGGGACAGTGTCTGAGGTGGCTGCTGGCTGGGTGAGCACGTGCACCGGGACGGTACCACAACATGCTGCGGGCGAGTGAATCCCTTTGGCGCTGCTGGAGCACTGGAGCAGCTCGGCCCTGACCCCCTGCTCACAGCGGGGCCGTGGTGCTTTGTGCTGTGGTGCCATGGTGACTGCCCAGCCAGCCATGGCCAGGCTGGTGCTCACCAAGCATGCCCTGGGGAAGTAGAAGAGGAGCTTTGGCAGCATAAGGGGTCAGCGCCTCTTGTCACGGCACGATGGAGCCGCCTCCTGTCTGCGGGGCACTGCCAAGGCGAGGAACATTCCAGTTACACCCGGCCTGGCCTCTCCCACGCTGCCCACAGAGCTGGCCTGGCGTCACAACAGGAGGAGGAGGAGGAGGGGGCTGTGCCTTCATCCCACCCATGCAATGGAGGTTTGGGCCATGCTACTTGTTGGAATGTGCTAGAGGCCACTGACTCTTCCCAGTGCTGTTGGCAAAGCCTTGGGATGCCAAGAGCATCACTGGACACTGAGCTGGCTCTGTGGTGGGCCAGGTTGCCAGGGCAGGCTGGGTGATCAGCAGCCTGGGTGCCAATATGGGGCCTCTGGCAAGGGGCTGAGTGAGCCTTTGAAGCAGGGCCGGCCCTTGGCTGCACTGCCAACATCCCCGACACTGAGGTGTCAGCCCTGAGCTGGTGCTGGCAGTGCCGAGGGCAGACAGGAGGGGAGAGGATCAGCTCAGTAGGGAGGTGCCAGCATGGTGGGGGCAAGCAGGGAGGCTGCTGGAGCATCCCTCACCCTCCTACGAGCTCCAGGGGAGAGCAGCTCCCAGCAATCCTGCCCCCAGCTCTGCCAGCACAACCAGCAAAGTCACCCACACAGTCCAGCCTCAGTGACCAGCCATTCTCTGTCCAGAGTGAACACTCTTACGAGAGGCCGGGGCACACAGCAGGCTGCAACGGGACTCCTTGGAATGGGCTGCCCAGAGAGGGGGTGGATTCACCATCCCTGGAGGTTTTTAAAGTGAGCTTGGCCGTGGCACTGAGTGCCATGATCTGGTAAAGGGACTGGAGTTGGACCAAGGGTTGGACTTGATGATCTCGGAGGTATTTTCCAACCCAATCCATTCTGTGATTCTAATGATGAAACCTGTGAAGGTGTAAAAATAGGAAAAGCATCTTTAATTCTGGTCCAGTGAAAGAGGTTTGGAGTTGTTTAAACCTGGTCTGTTGCTTTATTACGATTTTTAGCAATTTTGCTGATGCTTATGGGGTTCATTAACTCTAGTTCTGAGGTGATTTTGTTCCCAAATGTTTTTCTGTGCCCAGTTGAACTTCTCAGTTGTGACTCATCAGTGGAAAAGTTCAACTTACTTGAAAATAGTGCTGGTATTTTTTCTTGTTTGCCCAGTTTGCGTTTTCTGAGCTGTGACTTTGCAGTTAGCAAGTCCATTATTTATCTGAGTATCACAAATTTTAAGGAGACCAAGAAGCATCCCTGTGCTGGGTATTTTGGTTGCTCATTCATGGCTTCAGTTCAGGCAAACCAAAGTGCTTTAGAAGCTTCAGGGATTGAAAACCAGGTTTATTTGTATTTATATTGTGGAGTGAATGAGTTTCAGACAAACATGCACCAATTACGTGCTCGTCACTACTAATTACCTGGGTGAAAAGATGCTGTTGTACTGTTTAACATAAAATTGGGGTAAAAGGTTGGTGTGCCATCCAAGGGTCTGTTTTCTTATCTTGCCAACTTTCAGAGGTGTGAAATCAGAACATTTGGAGGTGGGAGATAAGATTTTACACCCCAGTGAAGACGTTCAGGAGCAGTTTTGAGGACACTGATTTTAATGGGTAAAGAGCACTCTGAGGGGTTGGCTGCTCATTCCCAGAGTACCTGCTGTTTCTCTTGTGCTCCTCTATCTGTGCAGAATTTTCATAGATTTTATTTTATTTGCTTCTTAAGGACTTCAGATTTTTGTCTGTAGCACTAGTAGAAATATCCTGGTTTTGAGAAGCGAGCTGGGATTTGTGTGGGATTTAGCTGGAGAGATGAAGGATCTCTCTCTACCTGTCACCTTCAGGTGATGGATAATTCCAGCTAATAATGGCCTGCAAAAAGTGCCAGTGATCCCCAAATGCACTAATTTGATCGTACCACCTTAATAGCCCATAAAGTTTAACTACACAAGTGATATTTATTGCTCAAATGAGGCTTTTTGTTTATTTTGGAGGGGGGTTGCTACTTTTAGTTCCTCATGGGGCACTTAACCAGCTGAGAGCAATTTTTCAATGGCCCTTTTTTTGCATGGGGTGTGATTGCTCCTGGCCTGGCTTTGTCAGATGTCTGTTTGATGGATATTTGGCTTTGATCAGGTTGTCATACAAAACCAGATCTGGAGGGGAAATGGTAGATAAAATCAAACTGCTAAGTAGCCTTTAATAGTTGGGCCTTGGTGGAGTGAAAGAAGAATTCTCTGCTGATAAATAAATGTGAGGCTGTTAACACAGAGCAGGGCTAATTACAACTACAGAACTGGGAGCTGAAGAAGGAACAGCTGCAGCCACAATTGGGTAAAAAGCACGTTAAAGTATATTATGTTAATCTAATGTTACTTTGTTGCTGTAACTTCAACTGAGATGAAAAACACCAACAGATAGAGATGTTGCCTAAAGCTGCTTATCATTATATGACAAGCAGAGCAGCATCTATTTGTAGTTGGTGTTTTATTAATCCTGTTGGAGTTTATACATAATAAATGGGTTTACAGTGAAGCCCCCGGGAAGGCTGAAGTGGGTGAGGTTAAACACAGAGCTGTGTGGACCAGGATCTCCTTTTCTCAGCCAGCTGTCTGAGCTGGGGTCTCCTTGTTGGCCATTTCACCCCCAGGCAGCACAGCTGGGGACAGTGTGTAGGTCGTGTGTTTAAAAGTCTTAGGGTGTTCCAATTTCCAGTTTTAATTCTCTTATTTATAGGTATCCGTAGGTTGCTGTGGGCCAGGACATTCTGTGGTTCTGATGTTAAATTCTCCTCCAGTGAATAAATTTTGCAGTCTCAGCTAAATGCTGTTTTATTAACAAATCTTAATTATTAAGAGTTGTGGTCTGTTGTGCTCTGCATAAGAATTTCTTCTCAGTTCGTTGCACTCAGACCTGTACAAAATGCCTGTTTTAGTCGTAGGTCACATGGATTGTCACAGGCAGGTGCTGCAGGAGTGCTCAGAGCAGGAACATGGGGTGATGGAGGGGCTGCACTCCTCAAACACCACCTCTCTCTGCCTCAAATGCCTCATGTTCCACTAACACATCCCTTGTCAAAATGTCTCTGCATATTATTGAGATGGTAATAGTGTGTGAGCTTCATGGTAAGCGTGTGGGATGATAAACTGCACGTCATTTGCATTTGAGAAGAAATGCATCAAAGGGCTGAGCATTTATGGAAGTTTATAATCCTGCAGCTCAGTGTTAGTGCCCAGAGCCACCCTCTGCCCTCTTGCTGAGGGTGTTTGGGGGATGAAATTGTGTGCTGTAAAAACACCCTGCTTTGCTCTCTTTTTATATTGGCTTTAATGCTGGCTTTGTTCTTGTGTAAATAGGTAGCAGTAAATAAATCTCTGCTTGCTAACAGGCTTTTCCTTTTTCTGCCAAATGTAAGAATTCCAGATGTATTCCTGTGTGTTTTCATGGAAAACTTGCTTTCCTCCCTGTTCCAGAAGCAGATAAGTGTTTGAAAGAGATGGTAACCTCTTAAATTTAAAGGAAAAAAGTCAACAGCACCTTTGAGAGGCAAAGGATGTAACTTCTTTTCCTATTTACATTCTTTTTCTCTCAGTTTTTCTTTCCTTACCTGCAGATTTTTTGCTAATAGTGCAGTTCACAGACACACCAACATACCACCTGCAGCCTCTCAGGCACTTTGTTGGAGCTGATGTTTGATTGTGGCACAAACACACCTTAGACAGAAACTGCCCTGCACATCAGGGCCACACAGGGATTTATTGAATGACTCTGTTCTTTCTGTAAGTGTGAAAGTGGGACTGGTGTAATTCAGTTTGCAGCATTTGAGTTCACAGGCAGAATTAGGGTGTGTCTCCTGCTCTGTTCTAGCAGAGGTTTATCAGTTTTCCATGTTGTTCCCTTCTCACCTGACTAAATGCTGTAAGGGTGATTTTTCAATATTCCTTAAATTTCTAAAACATTTGCAAAGAACTGTTTTTCATCTCAAAACTCCTCTGTGCCCAAGCCAACATTTCCAATGACAGATTTTCCACACAGGCACCTGTTTAAATGCAATATCCTTTTGGGTTTAAACCAGGAGCTGCTGCTCTCCCACCTTTGCCATGGAGTGGCTGTGGGTAGAGTATTAATGGTACTGTTTGTGTTGCTCTGAGATTGTCAAGGACCTCTCTGTGAGAGTAATTTTATCATATTATAATAATAACCGTACTGTATGTGCCAGTTAAAAACCCAAACAAACAGCAGGCAGACCCAAAACACCTCCCTGAGGAAGAGCAATATAACACTGCCCAATGTTTTTGATACTAATGCCCTGTGTGTTATTTTTTTCAGGAAAGATGTTGGTTTGAGACGGTTTTTCCCGAAGAGTTTGCTCGACTCAGTGAAGGTAATTACAGTTCCAGTCAATCCCGTGCTACTTGAAAGTGTCAGAAATCAGAAAATTGTACCATCATTTCCACTGTGTAGTCCTGAGGGAATTGCTGTGCAGTTTTTCCTGGTGGAAAAGCATCCCAGCTGTGGGATGGGTGGGATGTCAATCCCAGGAATAATCCAGCTGGGCAGGACTGGGATGGCAGGGGTTCCTTCCCCTGGCCTTGCTGAGCACTGAGAGACAAAGTGTTGGGGACAGAGAGGCAGAACAAGCCCTTGGAGACTCATGGGTCAAATAACTTCTTGTTTTCCTTCCCTAAAAGAAAGGTGAGACTTGTGGAGAAAGAGGAAGGGGACATGGAAGAAAAAAGCCAATTTTATGGCAGCTTGATGTCTGCCTTCCTTGCTGGAGGAGACTCCATCGAGCTCATTCAGGGGAGATTTCCAGTCATTTCTACTTATGCTAATCCTGGTTAAGGCTATAAACATGACTTCAATCTCACTCCTATTGAAGTCCATATGTTCTCAGAGTGAAAAATGCAAATTTTTCTCAACATGTGTTGAAAAGGGGGATTAGGAATGGTCACCAAGTACTTCACAGCCACAGCCACCTCGATATGAATATCTTACTCTTCACACATGAAAGTATAAATCATAAATTGGTGTTTTGGAGCTGGGGTTGGTGAGCAGTGGTGCTTCAGAGGAATAATAGAATTCATCTTCAGATTTGCATTGTGATTGAAATGAGTAAATAGAAAAGGTCTGTCATGACAGGGTTTTGTTTCAAAAGACTTGAAAATCAGGAGCTAATGAAGTCAAGTGGATTTAAGTAATCCCTCTGCATTTTAATTTAAGTAATTATCTAAAACTATTCTCTGCTAGCAGGAGAAATTGTGGTGAAAGGCTCCAGACATAGAAATATGAATAACTGTCTCAAAAATGGTTTTGTGGAGCCAGAAAACTGAGCAACCAAGAAACCTGCTCTTTAGAAATCCTGAAAGGGGGAGAAGAGCAGAAAGAAGCAGCAAGAACTGCCAGAAGGTGAAGCTGAGTGGAACTTTGCAAAGGCATGAAAATAATTGTTGGATGTATGAAGAGGAAAAACAAGGGAAGGAAAAGCAGCTCTGCTTTTTAGTGAAAATTAATCCCTGTTCAAAATAATGTGGGATTGATCCATGTTCTTAAATGGCTCTGGTGGAGACCAGTGATTTTGAACTGGCAGGCAAAGGAGGGCTCCTGTTGGCCATGAAATGTGAAGTTTTTTGTTTCTCTTGGTTCTTCTGCCTTGCACAAATGCAGAGGGGAAAGTGGTTCTTAGACAAGCTTTTAAGAGCAAGTTTTTGGTGCATTTCCCTTGAAGGTGGCACTTGCAGGTATTTCTCATGGATGTCTCTCTTCTGTTATGGAAGAGCTGCTTTTGGGGGCTGTTCAGCCCGGGGAAGAGAAACTCTGGGGAGACCTCAGAGCCCTTCCCAGTGCCTGGAGGGCCTCCAGGAGAGCTGGAGAGGCACTTGGGACAGTGACTGGACAAGGGGAATGGCTTTAAGCTGAAGGAGGGCAGGTTTAGATCAGATATCAGGAAGAAATGCTTTACCCGGAGACTGGGCAGGCCCTGGCACAGGTTGCCCAGAGAAGCTGTGGCTGCCCCATCCCTGGAAGTGTCCAAGGCCAGGTTGGACAGGGCTTGGAGCAACCTGGGATAGTGGGAGGTGTCCCTGCCCATGGCAGGGGTGGAAGCAGGTGGTCTTTTAGGTCCTTTCCAACGCAAACCTGGTTCTCACTGACTTCCATCTTTCCACCTTGCCAATGATCTCAGCATTACAGTGAGGAGTAATTCTTGGTGGACTGAAAAAAGCCAAATAACACGTGTCAGTGTTTGTGGCAGTAAAGGGGATGCTGGAGGGGGTCAGGAAAACAAGCCATGGGCAGAATAAAGGATCTTTAAACAACTGAGGGGCTGAAATCCTTGGGAGAACTTGAGCAGGCAGTTTCTTTTTTTTTATTTTGTGGTGCCTTGCTCCTGGTATTTGCCTTGTGATAGGGTAAGGCTGAGGTTTGCAGTTCCCTTCTCTGTAAAAATGAGGGTAACAGGAAGGTGCAGTGTGGGATGTGCTGAGTCCCAGCACAGTGTGAGGCAGCTCTGGGGGCAGCAGGGAGGATTCCTGGGAGCAGCAGGGAGGTTTCCTGGATATACAGCAGGGAGGTTTCCTGGGAGCAGCAGGGAGGTTTCCTGGTGCTCTGTTACCCCACCCAGCTCTCTGCAGCCTCACCAGAGTGATGATGAGCCACCTCCTAGTTGGTAAAAGATTCTGCTAATTGACACAATTCTTTGAAATTACTCCAAAGTATCAGATTTCTTTGTTAGCTTCCCAACATAGGATGTGCAGAGATGAGGGGGTTTTTTCAACCTATATATGCATTGTTGCAAAATGATCCTTTTGGATGAGAATCTGCAACACCTTTGGATCACTGCTACTGGAGTCACTCCTTCTGAACACTCCTTGTGAAAAATTCTGGCTATTTTGGCTTCTAAATGCTCTGTAGAGGCTTGTTAAAAGTGAGTGTTTGATTGGCTGGAGGTGCTGATGAGAAAAGGAGGTTGGTATTTGTGTCACACCTGGAGCTGTTAATGAGCAAAGTGACAGAATCAAAGTTTTCCTGCAGTAGAATGGGACATTCAGGTGTTTGAAACAGTGGGAATTCCTGTCTGATCCTTGGCACAGTGCAGAGAGGAGCTGGTTTTGCTGCTCTCACTGTTGTTAGTTGGGAGGTGTATTAGGAATGATGTTACTAATGGATTTTTGAGCCTTCAGCCACTTTGGGCAGATGTTTTTATTCAGGATTCTTGATTCACTTTGAGGGAATGTTAGAGATTTCTTCTCAGATCCTGTTCTTACTTTCATGAGTGCAGCTTTTCCAGGGGTTATACATCATATACAGGCAGATGCTTCACTTTTCATAAGTCTTAGTTTGGCTATCTTTTTTTAAATGTAGTTCTTGTACCTGTTGCATGTTTTCCTTTTCAGGATGTGTAATCAGGTGTCTTGCTCTGTCCCAGGTGTTGAGAGGATGCCCTAAGTGGTTTTTATACCCTGAAAACAGTCAATAAAATTGCATGCAATATAGTTGAAATAGTTAATCTACATATTTCGTTTACTTTTTACATTTCACTTCCTATTTAAATTTTCCCTTTTTATCTGGAAGTTGTTTTGCTTACTATCAGACTGAAGGAATCCACTGTGTAATGGATAGTCTTGAGTTCTTGTGTGCAGAGATTAAGGTACTGCTGGCTGGTTATTACCAGGTAAGACCGAGGATGGTGATTTAGGGTTAAAACCTTGTGTGAAGGTATAAATGGCTGTGCTTTTATATTGGCACTCAGTTCAGAAGTTGGGAGAAATGAGGAATCTAAAATATTCCTGGAAAGGTTAACATGTTGACTTTTGTTATAACTTACTCAAAACATTGTTAGTTAGACATCCCTCTATAATGCAGCAGAAATCATTCTGATCCTAAGCAGAAGCTGAAAGGCAGAACTGGTACTTCTGTTATGAAACTTCTTTTTTTGGTGTGTGTTGAGAACTGTGTGCTTTTCATTGATAAAGACACTGTTAGTGCTATTAAGTGATGACCATAACTCTTAAAATGCCTCTCACTGCTGAGATCCAAAATAATTGTTCTCCAAATACTTTCATTCCCAGGCCAAAACACTACGGAAATTAATCCAGCAAACCTTTCGACAATTTGCCAACCTCAACAGGGAAGAAAGCATTTTGAAGTTCTTTGAGATCCTCTCTCCAGTGTACAGATTTGACAAGGAATGCTTCAAGTGTGCTCTGGGTGTAAGTAGAGTAGTGTCACAGTCTTTGCTTAGTTCTGCAATAATTGTTTGCTTCGTTCCTGTTTTGATGCAGAGTCAATTGGATTTCATTAACAACAAAACATATTTATTGATTTTATTTACAACTTTCTCCAGTGACTGCTTTAAAAATATAAATCATTAGTAGGGTAAGAATTGTATGCCTTTAAATGTTTTTATTGGTGCTTTGCTTGTGAAAGTCAAGCACTTTTTAGTGAGGAAATGAGACTTCTCAGCTGCTTCTGTTTGTAGATTTTCCTCTATTGCCTGTTATTCTCTATCCATTTCAAACAAATTTTGAGGAAGGGCTGTAGGTCTGCAAGTTATGAAAATGAACATTCGAGTAGAAATTAGAACTTGAACATCCATGGCCATGAGAAGAGGAAATACAGGAAATCCATAGTTCTCATGTGGGCCCAAGATAAAACCCATGGAAGTGCATTTTGGGTGGCAGAGATCCCCAGGAAACCAGACATGGGAGTTCTGCCACTTACAGAATTACTTGATGTTAATATATTACTTCTAGAATGTTTGACTCCTTTGAAGGCTTCTAGATGTTAATTACTGAAACCTGTAGCTGTAACAATGGAGGATGGGTGGTTTTTCATGGCAAGGTGTTGTCTTATACTGAAATTTTGCCTTGTGTTTCTCCTTTGGTCCCAAAGTCAAGCTGGATTATTTCAGTGGAACTGGCAATTGGCCCAGAAGAAGGAATCAGTTACCTGACAGACAAGGGTGCCAATGTAAGTGTGATGCTCCTGGGGTGGGTTTGTCTCAGTTCTTGTCATGACAGCCATGACCTGCTACTCCTTGGGTGGGTTTGTCTCAGTTATGTCATGACAACCGTGACCTGCTGTCACCTGAGTGTCACCCCAAGGGGAAGGACTGGTGTGGCCTCTCTTTGGGCTGCTGAGTGTGCTCTGAGCACATGTGGCTCCATGTGGTTTTCCCGTGGAGTTTCTCCCTTAACATCCCAGAGGTTGCTCCTTCCCATGTGCCTGGAGCTGCTCAACAGTGACCTCTGTGGGCACAGAGTGCAGGATTCGTTTTCCAGGCTGTGGATGTTTGTGTGTGTTCTTATCTGATGATAATGGAACTGTAGGAGGAACCAGAGGAGCAGATTCCACAGGTGTGGTCTGGAGATCAAAGTCTCCTTGTGCTTTTGCAACATCTGTAATAAAGACAAAGTATTTTGCTGTAATTTTGAATTTTTTCCCCACTTTTTTGGTTGTTTTTCTGCAGCCAACTCATTTAGCAGACTTCAATCAAGTGCAAACCATTCAGTATTCCAACAGTGAGGACAAGGACAGGAAAGGGATGTTGCAGCTCAAGATAGCAGGTGCACCTGAGGTGTGTTGCTGGCAGTTGTGATAAACTTCCTACTCACTTTGGTTTTCCTGGGAAGGGGAGGAGATTGGGGTGCTCCCAGTGGGGATATATTCTGTGCTTTGTACTTTTGTTCTGGATTTGGTTTTAAAATACATGCAGAGTTCATGTTTCAGGTTTTGCATCTGGTGCTTGTAGGCTTTGATATATGTAAAAGAATTACATAATGTATTAACATATATATTAATAATACAAAAATACTACCTCTTCAGTTCAGCTTAATAGCTGTGTATGATACTGTGTCTCAAAGAGGAAACTGAGCAATTTCATTTTTGTGAGTAGAGAAAATAGGAAAGAGGGAAAAATAGTTCTCTCATACTTTGTGGGGGCAGTGCTGAAGGTGGAATCAAATCTTTTCCTTGGTCCAGTGCAGCAGAAAACAGTCACTGTGGGAGGGGAGGACTGAGGGCAGTGCTCACATCTGTGCAGAGGATGAGGAATGTTGGTGGGATTGTAAGTGAGAGCTTGTCTGTGTGTCTGTCATCTCTTTCTCCACTGTCCATCTTTTATTTTTTTATTATTATTTTTATCTTTTTTCAAACTAGGAAGAGTTGTTGTCAGGCAAATAATAAACGGTGGTAAAAACAGACACCACCTGTAAGAGCTTTGAGGAATAAGCAGTTTCTTCAGAATTTGAGTTAGAGCAGTTGTATTGGGCAGGGCTTGACTGAGAGTTCAGCCAAAAAGTCACATCCTAAGCCCAAATTACTGTTTGGGTGGGGGGGTTTGAGCCTCCTGCTTTTCCTCTGCTCCATGGCAGGGAGGGCAGAGCTGCTCCATGGCAGGGAGGGCAGAGCTGCTCCATGGCAGGGAGGGCAAAGCTGCTCCATGGCAGGGAAGACAAAGCCCTCCCTGGTGGTTCTGTGCCTCCCCAGCTCGCTGTTTACTCCCTGCGAGTCCTGCTGCAAAGCCACAGCTGTTGTGCCCCGTGCTGGCAGCCCCAATAATCCCTCTTTGTTGGTGCCTTGTTTTCTCCCCTGTAGCCTCTGACAGTGACAGCACCATCCTTAACCATTGCAGAGAACATGGCAGACCTGATCGACGGCTACTGCCGGCTGGTGAACGGCGCCACCCAGTCCTTCATCATCCGGCCCCAGAAAGGTAAGCACGGGCTCCTCCTGCTCGATCTGCACTCACATCTGCTCACAGATTGTTTCACATTTCAGTAGGAGACACAAGGTAGCAGCAAAACCCTCCTTGGAGGCTCTCTTCTTTCAGGGAGGAGCCACGAAGGTATTTTAGTGCTGATGGTAAATGTCACTCCATCAAAAATTACTTAATGGCTGATAGTTTAGAGTAGTTTCCATTAATCACTGCTTTACAGTAATTTAGACTTAAGTAGCAGGAGTAAATTGTAGTTAAAGGCACTTCTAACAAGGATGTGTTATCTAATTCCCTGACACACAAGTGGAAACTCGGAGAGGTTGGTTTGAATGTGTTTGGATAAGGCTCTGACTAGTGGTGATCTTCTACATTTCTGCCTTCCTCCTGGATACTCAAAACATCTCTGTTTAAAACATAACAATGTTAAGAGAAGTCTCACGAATCTCTCTCATAAATTAGAACTAAAGCAGAGATGCATTTTGCAGTGTCAGTTCAGTTTTTGTAGCAACTCAAGCAGTGAGATGAGGGTGCAGGTACACCTGGCTTTAAAGAGAGAATTTTAATTAATTTTATTACAGATTTTCCTAATATCAGCCAGCATTAATTATGGAAAAACATCCAGACGGAGCTGTTTAAGAATGCAGTTTCTTGTCCTCATGTGCTAATCTTTATGCGTGGAAATTCATCCAACTTTTCTGCTTTCTAAAACCATGAACTGTTTCCCTATTTGTAATACAGGAAGGTACACAAACTGTCCCAGGATCTCTCCAATGTGAAACTAAGTGTCTTTTCAGCCCCTTTCTTGCTTTTTTTCTGTGATAGATTTTCCCTCGTCTGTAGTTATTCAAATGTTCATTGTTCACACAGTTCAGGTCTTCCCCAGGGCCACCTGTACCATCCTGGCTGTGCATGGCACACAAAATACCAGACTGGAATTTAGTCATTCAGTAATAAAGAAATGTGATTGTAGTGTGTTATATGCTTTGACACTACTTAGTAATTGTTCAAATTATTCTTAAAAGTGCGTATTTGTTTGGTATTTCTGAGCCTTAGTGTGTGTGACTGACCTTTGGCTCCAACACAAACAGCTTTATTGTAACTTAGTTAGTTGTGCAGCCTCATCTGCATACAAATGAAACTCTTCCCTCAGCTCTCCAAGCCAACCTGGTGCACATCTCAGTGATGATGGAGCATTTGCCCCAAAATTTGACACCAAAATGATAAGCTGGCAGCATGACAATGTTAGTTTCTTGTTCTAGAAGTAAAGTAGGCATCACAAACCAAGGTTTTCATTGTGCTACACTGGTCTGTACCTGTGAACAATTGTCTTTTGTGCCTCTTCCTTTCGGGAAAATCGTGGTTTGGAGTTTGTTGCAGTCCTTATTACTCCATCCCAAAGTTTTCCTGCTCATACCGGTGGATTGGCTGTTTTTCAGCCTGAACTGTGGTGTAGCCACAGTTGAGCTTTTCGGACTTTTTCACATCCTGACATGTTACCTCTGCCCTGGTCTCAGTCACACTGAATTACTGGATAGCTCTGACTGTCTCTGCTCTTCCTTTTGGGATATGTGGGCTGTGGCCAGTTCTTGCCACTTCAAACTGGTGGTATCCCTTCACTCTGCATTTCCAGTCCTATCACTGGCCCTTCTTTTCTTACCTGTTCTTGCTCAGGGAAGGGAGCAGCTCCCAGTGCCAATCTCCACGGGATTTTCCCTGTCCTTGAGGCACTGAGCAGCTGCCAGCTCATGTATCAGCAGGGCACAAGGATCCTGAATTACTGCTGTTGTAGTTGCCAATAAAAATTGACACCCTTTCTTTGCACTTTTTCTCTCTGATTTGTCTTGCTCTGACCTGACTTGCTTTTCTTCAGCTCTTACACCTTCTAAACTCACCAAGCTCTGAAGGGCAGTGTCTCTGATTTTCCTGGGCCTTGCACTGAGGTTTGCTGGCAGGCAGGAATGCAGAAAAAATCCATGCATTTAGTGCTGTGTGTTTATTTGAGTGACATTCTGATAATGTGGCATTTTAACACGGAGCAAACGAGCAGTGTCTGAGTTACAGGAGCATCATGTAGTGCTTGGGGAACACTCCTCTTTATGCATCCATGAGGAGAACCCCTCTGGTTAAAAGAAATTGGGTGTTTCTTTTGTCTGAAGTTTCTCTTTTTGAAGTTCATAGCAATACTCGGCATATTAATTAAACATTTCATAGGAGAGCTGTCCCCACCACAATCTGCACTCCCAGATCCCTCCCACAGAGAGCTGTGATTGTGTAAGGCACATCAGAAGCAAATGATGTAGCAACTCTTGATCCAACAGATGTGTTTTATCCCTTCTTTGAGCTTTCCCAGCCCCTCTTTGTTCTAAATTTGCATATTTATTGCAAGTCTCCTCTCCTTGATTATTCATAGAGCCTTTTTTTCTGATATCTGTCTTGCTCTCCTTTAATGATCCAGTTTCTCTTACTTGGGTGAGAGCATGGAAATCTTTAAAACCTGGACAGCACTTGACATTTTTCCATTCTGATGGTTTTATTTGTCATAAATATTTTAATATACAAGTCCCTTTAGACCAGTGTGGAAACTTCACATTTAATATTTTTATTTCCAGTATTACACTTAACTCTTACAAGCAAAAAGCATAAATGAAAAAACTCATAAAAAGTTGAACTGGTACAAACTTCAGTTTAGGAGATGTTTAGCCTGAAGAGAGTCAGGGGGGACCTTTTTGCTCCCTGCAATTCCCTAAAAGGAGTTTGTAGCCAGGTGGGGGTTGGTCTCTTCTCCCAGGTAACAACTAACAGGACAAGAGCAAACAGCCTCAACTTGCTCCAGATGGGGTTTTAATTGGATACTGGGACAAATTTCTGCACTGAAAGGGTGGCCAGGCATTGGAACAGGCTGGCCTGGGAAGTGGTGGAGTCACCATCCATGGAAGTGTTCAAAAATACCAGAATTAAGGAGTCCAAGAAATTCACCATGTTAGTGTGTCCTGTGTTCACCCAGGTTACCCATGAGCATCATTTTAATGGAATGGCAGTTCCCATTCTTGGGATTCTCTCTGGCAGGTTTAGCCCCTCACTGACTTTGCTTTCCCAGTCATTTCAGCCAGGTGGGCACAGCTGGCACTGTGGTACATGGAAACACTTGAGGGTTGTGTTTCCACTTGCAGGAGTGATGGAAGGTGTTGTCAAGGTTTTGGTGGCCATGGGGCTGCTGGGGTGGCCACCGGAGGCTGTTCTGTCCCAGCTGCCTCCACACCATTCCCCCATTGCCTCTGTGACACCCAGCCTTGATAATCACCATTAAATACACATTCTTTATGACTGTCACTTCATCAACAAAAATTCCCAACACAGAATGACAGAATGGTTTGGGTTGGAAGGGACCTTAAAGACCATCTTGTTCCAGCCCCTCTGCCATGGGACACCTTCCTCTGGACCAGGCTGCTCAAAGCACTGTCCTGGAACACTTCCAAGGGTCAAAATCTGAAGTATCACCATCACAAAAGCAAAACAAAACCCACGGTTAAGTAGACAGTAAAAGCCCCTCCTTGTCCCATGGCCACTTTACAGGAACACATTCACAACACCAACATCCAGGCTCCCTAGATACTGCACTCCCTGCTGTTCACCAGCCTGACTTCTGGCCAAAACCTCCTTCAGTTATTCCTGAAGCACCACAAAAGGTGGGTTAGCCCTGGCTGCAGCCTCAGCTGGTTGCTCCCTCCTCCTCCTCCTCAGCAGGGCAGGGGGAGAGGCTGGGATAAGATCCATGGCTTGAGATGAAGGCAGGAGATGCCAACATGGGCACAACAGCTTTGCCTGGAGCCCTCCCCTGGCTGCAGTGGGGCCACTGAGCTGTGTCTGGTGTGGGACAGCTCTGGATTCCCCTCACAGTGGAAACATCTGTGTGGACACCCCAGCACAATCCTGCATATCCCACTTTTTTAACAGAATACAGAATTGGGCAAAATGTTGTGGGTTTCAACGTGTGAAAAGCAACATATGCTTTTTTTGGGATGCTGTTGGTAGGGAATTTTGCCCTCAGACCTGTGGGGGTCCTAATGAATATTGGGGTTAAAAGCTGCCAAAGGATGGCACCCCGTGGGAGCTGGTGCCAGCAGTGAGCACTCTGTATCCAACAGCACGTGGGCGTCTGGAAGATCAGGGGTTCCATGTGCAAGCTTTAATTTTCTCCGGTGAAAGAAGAGGCAAAGAATCAATCATAGCCTAGTTTGGGTTTGCTGATACTGTTAAGAATCTCCTCGTTCCACCCCTGCTGCCCTGGCAGGGACAGCTCCTACCAGCCCAGGCTGCCCCATCCCTGGGTTACCCTCAGAGCACTCCAGGTGCTCCTTCCTTCTTTTCATGTTTTCCACATCTCCCAGCCCCATCAACCCACAGGACAGGGGACCAGGGGCACAAACCCAGTCCTGCCCCATGGAATTTGGGGAGGGACAGTGAAAAGGAACATGCAGAGATGGAACAGTTTGGGTTATCTTGGACCCATCTGTGCTGCCTGGTTTACCAGCCAGTCTGTACCAAACATTCATTTAACTTGGGTCAGAGTCTCTGCTTATCTCTCTCCATCCTCATCTTTCCCTCACAGTTTTCCAGACTTCAGTTCTTTTTCCTCAACACCTTCACCTTTCCCTCAACCCCTCACATGATCCTCACACTCCAGCTGTGTGCACATCATGCTCCTACTCAACTCCCTACTTAAGGCCACTCCTGTTCATACTCTTCTTATCACACAAAAAACGTAGATTACAATGGAATCGAAAGTTTGTTTTGTGACAATTTATTATGTTTTATTATGATCCTTGCTTTGCATTTTGCAGTAAGTGGAATGGAGACTTGCAGGAACAGAATGAGATTCTCTTTGTTAAGGAAATTTAATACCACCCTGGAAAGTTGGGCTGTCTCTTTGTCCCTCTTAGATCCTCTTTGATAGGTGGTATTTGACTGCAGCACACACCAGCAATTGCCACCTCTGGTATTTCTCACTTTCTTAAGAGGCTGGAGGAGGGAGAAACTGTGTGATGTGATCTGAGGGCAGTACCTTGAACACACGAAGCATTGTGGCCCTGCAAGTATTATGAAATCATTCCTATCAAGATTAATGAAATCATTCACAGATCTTTCTGAAGTCTCCAAATGTGATACTGCAAACACACAAAAAAAGCCCTAGAGGAAATTAAAATTCCATCTTTGAATACTGTGCAGTTAATATGCAATGGAGCTACATATTAAAGAGCAAAGGACATTATTTCAAGTATCTGCTTATTAATTGTGCATTTCTTACCTTGAGTTAAAAATACAGAATGATAAAGTTAAATGCAATTTAATAAAGTTCTTTTATCCCAGAGGTTTCTAAACCTGTAGAAACAACAGACTGCAGGTGTGTTCCACCAGTAACATGTGTGGTTGATGAGCACCCTCCAAGCCCTTGAATCCATTGCCAGATGGAGGAGCAGCATTGGAATGGCAGCAGCAGGAGAGCATGTCTTGGTGGGAACCAGAACTCAGGGTGCTTTCCCAGCTGATGACTGGCAGCTAATGTGGGTGTCAGGCACAATTTGAGGTTCTGTTGGGTGTTCCTCACAGTCCTGGGGAGGCCTGTTCAGGAGCGAGCAGGAATCCTGTGCCTGTTTTTCCAAGCTTGGTGCCTTTTGCCCAGTTCTATCCAGGCTGAATCCTCTGGGGTGCCCATTACAGCCTCTCTTTTTTGGGTACCTGCCCCCCAGGCTACACCTTCATGCCATTGATCTCACACTTGTCACTCCACACACCTCCCAGGATCTTTGCCTTTTGTTTCCTTCCTCAAGAGGTATCATTTAGCTGAGCAAAGGTATCACAATACCTTTGTCTCCCACCTCCTGGTGCTTGTATAATCTTACTGTCCTTCCTCTCCCCTCCAGTGTCAGGTGCTGCTCTTGCACTTTGCTGTACTGCTCCAGGTCTCCAGATTGCACCTTCTGCTTTCCCTTCTTTGCTGCATCTTCCCTGTCAACAGCCCCCACCAGGCAGATCCAAACAGACCCACATTGCTGAGCCAAATGATGCTGTTCCACTTTTTGGCAGCAAAAAACTGGACCAAAATGCTGTGTGTGAGTGTGGCTCAGCTATCAGGTGTCTGTGCTCAGAGGGGAAACTGCAGTCCTGTAATGTTGGGCAATCTCAGGCGTTTTAACACAGGAAGGAAAGAACCAGCAGTTTACAGCAGTTTGTGTGTCGATATTTTCTATAAATGAGGTTATTCCATTTTATCTCAGGTTACTGTAGCAGAGCTACAATGATTTAGGGAGTGGAATTCATTTTCCTTGCCCACCTTTGCTTCTTCCCTGCATATTTCAATCTCCTGTGAAGGTGTTGCACTAAAGAATTCCCAGCCTGCCCATCATCCTTCCCCAAACAAATACAAGTGTCTCATTAAATCCAACAGGAAACAAACCCTGGAGTATGTGCAGCCAAGCTTTTACACACAATACCATTACCAAAGAAAGGCTGGCAAGGATTTGAAAACACTTTTGAAAAAGCTGAGTTATTCTCTGGCACTGAACATATCTACTGTATAATCTCAACCTAATGTGAAATCAATATGATAAGTTATGTGCTTTAATGATTTATTTCAGTTGTCTTACTTGCAAATCCAAGTTGGCTTCCATTGTTTTATTTATATGTTAGCACTTAGGACATCTTGAGGATAAAAGAAAAGCATTTCTTACTAGAGAGATGAGATAGTGTCACACCTTCTGCAAGTGATTTATTGGAGTTATTTGTTAAGAATATAAAAGAGCCTTTGTATTCTGTATACGTTGTTTCCTCAGATAAGAATTTTCCAGAAGGTCTGTATTGCTGGTTAGGAGGAGTTGAGTTGTTCCACTGCTCTTTATTGATGTATAGGACATGCTTTGGAATAAGTTTCCATGAGAGATAGTGATGATTATTGTTTCAGGCATGTATCTATTGCACATTGAGAGAGGTTATTTGAACACCTGTAAAAGCTTTAATCCTGTTTTCTTCTTGTTTACACAGAAGGTGAAAGAGCTTTACCATCAATACCAAAGTAAGTTTTGTGCTCTCCTTTCTTACATATTAAAAAAAATGCTTTGAAAAATGGTTTTGCTGAGGTGATGCTTTAGGACTTTTTACAGGTGCCTGATTTTTAATGTTAGTTTTGGTTTCTGGAACAAGTAGCAGGTGGTGTATAAAAGCCTCAGAGCAGTGTTAAACTAAAGGTACCAGGAAGAAAACCCGAGGGGAAAAATGCAAAATGCATCAATCATATTTGACAGTGGTAGAAGCAGGATGTGCTGGAAAACACTGGACTGGGATTCAGGCTATGCCTTTTGAGTCCCTCAGTAAATATAACTGTAGGAATGAACCTGAACAGTTTTGGAATTGTGATTTCAATCTATGAGTCAGTCTGTGCTTGTTTTCCTACTTGTGCCCTTCTCTGCTTATGTGAAAACAGAAATACTTCTTTTTTTCTGCTATCATAAATCTGTCCTGTCACCTTTTCCTTATAAATCTTCCATAATGGAGCCAGTCTGAGTTGGTATTTACATTCAGTGTAATGAAGAATACTGATTACATAGTAAATACCTCTTTTTTTTTAATGCAGTCACATAGAAAAGCTCTTCTCTCGTAATAATTGTGGATGTGTAGAAAATGCTAATCTAAATCAGGCAAATAGAGATGCATTTTTATCTCTGGTTGCTTTTATGGTGAAACTGTATCCAAGCTGTGCTGAGACATGTTATTTGCATCTAATGATTCTTACAAAGCATGCTAAGATACCTCTGCATTTTTCTTCTTCTCAAACTTGAAGGTAAATGAGAATCAATTTCTAATTTAGCTGTTTGAATTAAGGCTGCTCCTTGCACCCTCCTGGTGGAAGGGCTGGGGCAGCAGCATCCCCTGTGTCCAGCAGCATCCCCTGGATCCAGCAGCATCCCCTGGATCCAGCAGCATCGCCTGGATCCAGCAGCATTCCCCATTTCCAGCAGCATCCCGTTAACAGCAGCATCCCCTGTTTCCAGCAGCATCCCTGTTTCCAGCAGCATCCCTGTTTCCAGCAGCATCCCCCGTGTCCAGCAGCATCCCCTGTGTCCAGCAGCTTCCCCTGTGTCCAGCAGCATCCCCCGTGTCCAGCAGCTTCCCCCGTGTCCAGCAGCTTCCCCCGTGTCCAGCAGCCTCCCCCGGGTCCAGCAGCCTCCTAGGGGGTCCAGCAGCCTCCTAGGGGGTCCAGCAGCATCCCCCGGGTCCAGCAGCATCCTCCGGGTCCAGCAGCACAGTCAACTTGAAAACCAAATGACATTCGGTGTTTTGCAATGTCTCTTCTTTTTCCTTTTGGGGCACAGAGGCTGTGCCTGCTTTGACCCAGTCACCTCTTTCTGCTTCTTCCTGTACTCTGGAAGGAGTCCAGAATTATTACCGTTGTTGTGATTATAATTATTATTGCTACTACTACTTTTTTAACTGCTGGATGGAGTGTGAACACCACTTGTCCCTGCACAGGTCCTGTTGCAGGGCTCACTAGCCAGGCAGCTTCGGCATGGTGCAGAAAAAGAGAAGTTAAAATGGAGGGAAGAAAAGGCAATGAAAGTTGAGGCTGGAAGCAGTAAAATTGGTGATATTATTATCCACTTGTGGAACAGGAAAATTTCTTTTTGCTTAAGTAGACACAACTGAGAAACACACAATAATAAGTCTAATTACATGAAGATTAACCTTTTTTATTTATAGGAATTTCTGAGGTAAAACAAGGTTTGAAGGAAAAGCCTCTTCTCACTTTTGTACCAAAACTGAATTTGTAGTCTTCAGCTTTTTTGGTAAGAGCACCACATGTATCTGAGTCTGGCAGCAGAGCTTTTACCAAGTACATAGAACTGCCAGCCAAGAGCATCTTGGATCTGGGGAGACCTGCCTTTGCCAGAGGAAATTCCTGATTTCTGGAAGCATGAAGTGCAGTCCTCTCTGACCATTAATACTGTGGTTTTATATGGAATGAGTTAAAAATGGAGAATTTGTTAGATTTCTGATAATCATGAATGTTTATACATAAAATATACATAATATAGTGAATAATAGTACATAATGAGCAGTACATATACACATAATGGACAATATATAATATATACCTGACCTAGTGCATATTTATACATAATGAGCAATATATTTATATGTAATAAAAATATATATAATATTTCCTAACCTAGTGAATATTTATACATAGTAAGCAATACATTTACACATAATGAGCAGTACATTTATATGTAATAAACAATATATAATATATACCTAACCTAGTGCATATTTATACATAATAAGCAATACATTTACACATAATAAGCAGTGCATTTATACATAATGAACAGTATGTAATATATACATAACCTAATGAACATTTATACATAATGAACAGTATGTAATATATACATAACCTAATGAACGTTTATACCTAACTACATTTAGTTTTTTTCGTTTACTTGATATGTAAATTAATTAAAAATTGTTCAGGATCAGATATCTTAGAGACAAACCCTCAGTTCAGCCTGTTCCAGCAGAGCACACAGAGAGCAGAGGCACAGGCAGGTACACACATTGCAGTGTGTGCAGCTCAGGGGCTGTGTCTGCCTTGAAATTTCAACAACTCCTCGTGCTAATTGAGCTGCAGTGTGTCCCCCCCCCCCCCCGGGGGGTTGCAGTGGGAGGCTCCTCCCTGCTCCCTCCCCTGGTGTGGGAGGCGGGTCAGTGTCTGATTCCAGGGCTGCCCGCCAAGATGAGTGCCTGCTGGGATGAGTGAGTGCCCACCGGGATGGGATGAGTGAGTGCCCACTGGGATGAGATGAGTGCCCACTGGGATGGGATGAGTGAGTGCCTGCTGGGATGAGTGAGTGCCTGCTGGGATGAGTGAGTGCCCACTGGGATGGGATGAGTGAGTGCCCACTGGGATGAGTGAGTGCCCACCGGGATGGGATGAGTGAGTGCCCACCGGGATGGGCTGAGTGCCCACCGGGATGGGATGAGTGCCTGCTGGGATGAGTGAGTGCCCACCGGGATGGAGTGAGTGTCCAACGGGATGGGCTGAGTGCCTGCTGGGATGAGTGAGTGCCCACCAGGATGGGATGAGTGAGTGCCCACTGGGATGGGCTGAGTGCCCACCGGGCTGGGATGAGTGAGTGCCCACCGGGATGGGATGCGTTCCCACCAGGACGAGTGAGCACTGCTCCCTGTGCAGGATGTGCAGCACTCAGTGCTTCCCTCCTCTCTCTCCCAGGCTGGCCAACAATGAGAAGCCAGGAGTGCGGTCCCACACGGTCTCAGTGTCAGGTAAGGCTCGGCACAGCCCGGGGCAGGGGGTTGCTGGAGCTGGGAGGGGCAGGCAGCTTTTGCACTGTTAGCTCAGCACTCATTCCCAGATCCACAGCTGGGCTGCCTTTCTGCAGCAGTTCCCAAAGAGAAGCTTCTCTGCACCCTGCAGGTGCTTCACAGCCAGGCAGCTTTGTCAGGATTTCCACTTTGCTCTAAACTTAAATCACCTGAGTGTGTGCTAATTAGGAGGAGCAGCTTTAAAAAGGGAAAATGGGCAATTAAATATTAATTGTTGCTTTTTGGAAAGATGAAACTTAATAGCTGTTTTTCTGTAGCTGCTGTTTAGATCAAAGCATTTCATTTTTTGCTGTTGAAAATGACAAGTTAATTGAAGGATGAGTATGTGAGGTAATTGTTGTTTCTGTATCTTACAGGCTTAGTTCTAAGAATTCTCTTAGTTACTGTGGGTTTCTTAAGTTTTTACAGTTGAGAGTGAACATTTTTCTGTTACAAAATAATAAATAATTTTGAATTGATTCAGTGTCTTAGTAGAAAATGCATTTTTAAATCCACATGCATAATACTTACTAAGGAGATTTTAATGCAAAAGTGTATTTTATATTATTGTATGTCCTTGTAGGTTTCTACTATTTGGCCCCAAACTTGAGGAACCAATACTGTGACTCAGTGGATTTCCCACCCATGACTTCAGCTCCACTTTAGTGGCACAT
This sequence comes from Hafferia zeledoni, assembly GCA_035583235.1. NCBI lineage: Eukaryota > Metazoa > Chordata > Aves > Passeriformes > Thamnophilidae > Hafferia > Hafferia zeledoni. The sequence continues at coordinate 14,462,036 of JAWWEV010000001.1, forward strand.
ACTCAAAATCCCAACATATTTCACACAAAAAGGAGGAAAGATGTGCAGACATTTGATTGATTTCCTACTTTACAGATTCCTTTCCCCACCCTTAAGCGTTTCTTAGAGGTGTTTGAGAGTCACTCCTTGGCATGGCAAGCCCAAGTAAATAGAGGTTGTGCAAGAGAACAGGTGAGAGGGTGTGGAGGTGGAATGATGGAGCTGCAGAGGGTGTGGAGTTGGAGTGATGGAGCTGCAGTGGGTGTGGAGTTGGAATGATGGAGCTGCAGTGATGGAGCTGCAGAGGGTGTGGAGTTGGACTGATGGAGCTGCAGTGTGTGGGAATTGGAATGATGGAGCTGCAGAGGGTGTGAGTTTGGACTGATGAAGCTGCAGTGGGTGTGGAGTTGGAAGATGGAGCTGCAGTGTGTAGAGTTGGAATGATGGAGCTGCAGTGGGTGTGGAGTTGGAAGGATGGAGCTGCAGTGGGTGTGCAGTTGAACTGATGGAGCTGCAGTGTCTGACAGAGCTGCATCAGTGCCTGGGACACTTCAGAGCCAAACTGCAGCTCCTGTTTCTCCAAGCAAGTGTGGCAGATCAGCAGCTAATCTTCAGAACACAGTCACACTGTCTACAAACTCAGATTTTCAGCCTTTGAGTTTTTCTGAGAATGCTGATCCTCTTTTACTGTTACAAACAGTAGTAATTGCTTACTTGATGATCCTTCATTGCTGTCCCTTTGACTTTGCAGAGTTGTGTATCTTTTGCTGAAGTTCTCCTGTGTCTCAGAACACAAACACTCCTCTACTCTTTGAAAGTAGCATTGTGATACCTTTGTGGGTAGAGTAGCTGTAATCCCCCACCTCTGGCATTCAAAGCACCCCATACAGGTGGATGGATGGTGGGGAGGTGAGAGCTTTGCTGTAGCACCACAGAAGAAACAGCAGTAGCAGCACTGGAGGTGAGCTGGTTGTTCAGGTGAATGTCAGAGCACTGGAAGGTGCAAAGCTGGCTCCTGGAAGCAAAACAATACAGTTAAACCAGAAAGTATCATTCTTTGTATTGCCAAAATCAAACCTAGTTAGGTATTTTTCTTGTGTTGTGGTAATGTTGTTTGTCTTTCCATGACAATCATTGTACTTGATGCTTGTCTTTTATACCATGTTACAAACCACTGGAAACACTGACATTAATACTGGAACAATTCAAGCCAAAACACTTATTCAGTCTCAAGGGTTTGTTCTTCTTTTAATATAATGACACAAAACACATACGTGCTTGTTTTGTTGCTGAGGGGTTTTGCCCCCAGATTATTTGAGTGTGTCCTGGATGTCAGTGTATGAAAATTAAACCACAGGCAGATTGCTGAGATGAAGTTACATGGTAGAGGCTGTTCCTCAGAACCTGGGAGTCCCAGAGGAGAGAGTTTGTAGCAATGCTGTGGATGTGAAGAGGTGCCACTCCTGGCGCCACGTGCAGTGAGGAGCAGGGGAGGCAGCAGCTGTGCATGATGCTCGTTATTAACCCAGGGCAGGGGGCAGCAGAGCTGCCAGCTGGGATCTGCCTTGGTGTGCAGAGCAAGAGCTGAGCTTGGTGACATTTCAGTGCCTTGCTCCCCTTTGCTGACACCTCTCCTGATGCCAGAGCTAAATGGCAGAACTCTGAGGCAGAGATTCAGCAGGAAAATTGAGCAGCCAGACATACTTGGAGCATTAACACCCTTGGAAAGGAAAGCTTCACAGTGAGGTCCCCACCACAGATCAGGGAAACAGCAATGTCCAAACCCACTGTGGAACTTGTTTTGGTGGCCTGAAAGTTGTCTGAAGTTTTGTAGGTTTAAAAAGGAACCTGTTAATGAAAGACACCTTGTCTTTTTGAAATATTTATTAACATACCTTGGAATATTTCTGGTCTAGTGAAATGAAAACTTGGTCTTTCCTAGAGCTTCAGTATTCCAAAGCATACAAATATAGAGGGAGTTTAAATTCTTTTTTTTCCTCCCTCTAAATAAAGGCCTTTTCAAAGTTCTGAAGGTGAAGTTGGTTTCAGGGACCCAGAGCAGGGGATTGCTGGGGCTGGGAGTGTGTGTGTCCCTGGGCCAGGTTTCACCACACACCTCTCCCTGCTGCTGGTCCTTCTTGTCTTTTGGCATTCCTCACTAAATTCTGTGTTCTTGCAGTGGGCACTGCCCTTCACTGTGTGCCAGGAAAGTCCCTGCAGGACCTTTCTTGGAGCACAGTAATTATTTTATCCCTCAGCACATTTGTGTGTGTCTAGGGTGATAAGTAACTATAAATAAGCCAAATTAAATGAGTTTGATTTTCGATTTCCCTGGTAGTCATCTCATGTTTTGGCTGAAGTTGCTGTGATTCAGAAGCAATGAGTGTTTCAGCTGACAGAGGGTCATTGCAGCTTTTACCTCCTTCTCCCTTCACATCTGCCTTCACACTAAAAAAGACTTCTTTGTACTCAGCCAAGAGTGTGCTCTCAGGAAATGGTGGGGCTAAACTATTTGCTCTGTGCAAATAGTGAATCAAATGTGCAAGAAGCAGCACAGCAGTTAACCATAATTTTATTGACTGTATTTCTGCTGTTTTGCTTGGAGACACCTCATTAAAACACTCTGCCCTGGGCTGAAGGAACTTCCCTTGGCCAGCAGCTTGTTTTGAAGTAGCAAACATTAGCCTGAGTAAGGTAATGCTTATATTTCCTGATGCACTTATTTCCAAAAATAATAATTCACCTGGCCAGTTATATATTATAAAAAGGTCTTCATCAAATGAAATCAGTAAAGCAGTAGTTGCTTGCTCCCTTTTCACATAAATTCTTTCTGCCATGGGGTTCTCTGATTTCTTCTGCCCCTTCCTTCTAATGTAAATATGACTAGGAGGAACAAATAATGCTTTTGCTTCCCTTGACTAATGGCTGTGCCTCCTTTGCCCTGGAGAATTCCTAAGTTTTTCAATCCCAGCTCAAATGCTGCCTCACCTGCAGTGCCACAGAACAGGACATTCCAGGCCCTGTTGTATCAGGGAGTATTGAACAGGCAGAGTGTTGAGCAGGTCTTGGCAGGTTCTTGCAGTGCTGGGTTTCCAGGCAGACTTGGTGATCCCGAGGCTCTTTGCCAGCTTGAAGGATCCTGAGATTCTGAGCAGTCACTCCAGGCATTGGGATATTCAGGCACTGCTGGGTCAGACAATGTGTTTGCAGGGAGGGAGAAGCTGAGCTGTCCTGCAGGAGCCAACACAAGGAACGTGTCTGAAGGGGCTTTAGGATGTCCCACAGGGTTGGTGTTGGTTCAGAGCAGGTGCTGGTTTTGCACCTTTGGTAGGTGCTTATTTTGTGAAGGAAATTAAAAGGTCTTTGCAACACAGTCCCTGTTTCAGGTGTTACAGCAAACTTCGAGTGACCTGAGTAACAAACCCAGTGACATGCCCTGTGAAGGGGAATTGGGATCTCTTGGAGCAACTTCTGTGTAGGGGCTGAAGGATTTTAGTGTCCCGAAAGAGGGACTTCTCAGCAAGTGCCAGGCTCTGCCTTGGACTTAAAATATTGTTACACTTAAATCAACTGTGGTGAACTCCTGTGGGTGGCAGAGAAGTGGCAGGAGAGTTCTGTGAGGTGCTGCTGATGAGCATGCCCTTTTGGGAGTAGTGGTGAATTTAGTCATTCACTTCAGCTGAAATTTGACTGGAAAAAAAGTCTTTTGGAGGGAGAGAAGCCTGATTGAAGTGAGGTTCTGGCATCCAGAAACTAAAAGCTTTATGGTACAGTTTGTCAGTGAGAGAGACTTCAGGAGGTTACCAGGAACAAACTGAAATAGAGCAGGAGCCAAATGTCAAAAAACAACTAACAGGAGAGGGAAAAAAATGATGAATATATTGACTTAGAACCCTTTCAAGTGCTGTGAGTGAAGCTGTTGGGTGTGGAGGGGCCTCCTGAAAAGAAAGACTTCACAGTCTTGGCATAAATCACACAGTTATAAATTCAAATTATTAAGTAATTTGAGGAATATAAAGGCTTGGTGACAGCTTTAGCTTGGCCATGTGTTCCAGCACTGGGAGACATGCAAGCTTAGGGTTTACTGCAGATTAATTTTACAAACCTTCAGTTACTGGTCTCCAGGGTCACAGAGGGAGTTACTTGCTTTTTAACTCGTTCAGCTATTCCACTGATTAATAAAATAATATAGTTAAAAATACCCTTAATGCTAATAAATTATAGTAATTGAGATTGCCATCACAGTTGAACAGGCTGGTGGTGGTGGTTGGTTTTTTTTGCTATTTTAACCTGACTGACTAAAAAGCTGCTTTTCATGCATAAAAAGATGAGAATGAATTGTGGGGACAGCCTAAAGAGATTGCCTCCCTGTCAGTGTCCAGGAAATCCCTGCAGTTGATTCCATCAGTCTGTGGTGTTGGTTAAGGAGCTCTCACTCCCCTGTGCTCCTCCTTTGTGTCCATCCCTTTGGTTTGAGCAGACCCTTTGCTTTGCCGCAGGAACTCTGAGTAGAGCTAAAGAAATGTTCATGCCGGGGCAGCTTTGGGGGGTTGTTATCTATGTAGAAACAACCCCACAGTGCTCATTTTAGTTCAAAAGCTTGAAAACCAATAGATTTATTCTTTCTACGGGTTTGGGATTCTTTTAAGGTTTTTTTCCTGAAACTGATTCAGGAACGTAAAACTAAAATAGAATAAATTTCAACCTTCCAGAATTGGTTCTCTCCTACAATACTAATGAGGAGCTCCAGCAGTACCTGCCCTCTAGCCTGGTCTATTCCTCTCTAACAGAGTTACTTGATTTTTTTTTTCTTTTTTTTTTTTTTTTTTTTTTTTTTTTTTTTTTTTTTTTTTTAGAACTTTAAGAAATATATCTTTCTATATTTAATCCACTATTATGTCCCATTGACTGCTTCTGGGAACCTCAAATGCATCTCTTTTATATGTACACTGTAATTTAGTCATTTACTTCAATTAGAACATTCAATACAATATTCATGAAAGTGGCCTCTCATTGAGATAGACCATCCATTTGCTTGGAGATAGGGCTGCACACTCACAGGTATAATCCATTAGACAAGCTAATTGACATTTTGACCAATGGATTTTTCATGACCTCTCCCCATGAATCTTGACAAAGGCTACTGGTCAAAGTATCAATTCTCAAACCTACTGGGTGACAACTACAAGTAAATGAAATGTATTTTTAATAGAACACTCTGTCTAAGTGACCCTATCTCGATGAGTAGACACTGCCATGAATATTTATTCAGTACTGCCTTTAATGGAACCTGATACTGAGGGACACTTACATCACAAAGAAGTCAAGCCCTATTAATTATCCAAACCAACACTTGTAATAGATTTCTGGGAAAAATAATTTTTCTTGCAGTTTACTAGATTTGTATCTACACCTGATGATTTATTGTTATTAATAGAACTAACTACATGCCAATTTTTTTTTGTACAAATATAAATTACAGATAGGGAAAATTTGTTACCTGAAATCAGGTCTTGATTTAGCAAACTTTTCCTCCTATGTTCATGTTTGTGAGTATACAGTCTCTGAAACAACATATATGAAAACAGGATAATATCCGTATAGGTGTATAATGGATCGGTGACTTGAAGTGGAAAGCACAAAGTCTTACTGATGTACTTTGGCTGCACATTCCCAGGAATATAAAACAATCCATTTATTCCATTAGAGGGACACCAACATCTAACAGAGTGGATAGTCTTAAGAAATATATTCTGTTAGTCTGAATTGGTTATATTTTCTGGCTTTCTTTGCCAAGAAGAGGAAGAAATTATTATTTTTGCACATATCTGGAAAACAGTTTCCTGAAACTTTAATGAAATATTTTCCTTCTTGCTGCCTATGCCTTCTGTGCCAAATCATTCCCTTCATCAAATACTTACAGGGAATCCAAATATTTCTCCAGGGAGTATTCTACAGGAAACCATTTGAATTAAATAGAAAAGATTAGCTCAAGAATTCTTCCCATAAAGCTTTTTTTTTTTTTTTTTTTTTTTTAATGAAAATGGAAGTAAGAGAAAATTTAAAAGCATAGTCTTTCTTAATCTCAAAATATGGAGGGTGGTGCAGTTCTTCAGCATTCAGCATCATGGTTCATTTGAAATTATGCTGAAAATATACACTTTCTTTGATTTAAACTGCCTACTGAAACAGTATTACTGCTGGCGTGTGCTTTATCAAGACTATCAGAATATGTCTTTCTATACGACATTTCATTTCCCCAATTACAGTATCTTGACAGCATTTCCACTGGAGATTTATTTCTTGTCTACTTTGATGAGATAATGGAGGTATGTGTGGGCTTCATTCAAGAAGAATTTACTTTCCAAAAACAGAAAGAATAAATATGTATGTTATATGCATGGAACAAAACCTCTTCCTATTTTCAATTACATGGACCATCAACTATTGAACTGCTAATACTACTTCATATTAAGAATACAAAAAATTTCATTTTCATCTCATTTTACTAAGGAACTTTTACACAAGCAAAGAAACAAACAACAAAAATCAAACCAAAACAAAAATATGAGGAGTTAACCAACTTGTATTTCAGTTCCATGATGAAATTTTCAAGCATGTGGTAGAAGCATATGCCAGATACTCTACAGCTGCCTCTCTCAAGTTTCGAAGTTGGAAGGGGGAAAAGGGATACAGATCTGAAGGAAGAAGCCTCAGAAGTTAGCAAAGGTGTTCACAGTGTGGAAAGGAAATAAAACCCTGGACTGCAGGAATGAATGAAGAAGAAAGACAATGCTGGGATGCAAAAAAAAAAAAAAAAAAAAAAGGGCTCTAGAGAGAAAAGAGTAGACATGAGGGTGAAAAGATGAACTCCAGCTGATACTAAAAGTAACTGAATTGTCTAATGTATGGCCAAACTTTGTGAAGGAAGATTTGGGAAGGGCTCTCCCTATGTGGGTGTGCCCTTCCAGCCTAGGCAGCGGATATTTTTAGGTGAGGAACAACGTGCGCAGAACTGACCCCACCGTTTAAGTCCTAAGGTCCATCTGCAACAGCCGAGTGAGCTTGGACAGTGACAATGAAGTCCTCAGGACTGCCACAGCACCTGGTACTGACCGGGGCTGACCCTGCTGAGCATCCGAGATCTGATGGGATCAGATGTCAGGGAGGCTTGAACTGCCAGGGGACAGTCCGTACTGAGACTCAAACTCACACTAACGATCTTGGGATTCAGAGTCTGGAGTGCTCTCCATTACACCATGGGACCACCCAATGACCTAATAGGATCAGTCTAAAGAGTAAAAAACACCAAAAAACCAACCAACCAACCAACAAAAAAACCCACACACACACCAAAAAAAAAAACACCAAAAAAACACAACAACAACAAAAAAAAAAAACCACAAAAAGCCACTCCAGTTATTTGTGTTTTACAAAGCTCATAAAAGTTTTAGGTGCCTGTCAAAAGTTTGGAGGTTGGGAGGGGTGGCATAGCACTGTTTTCCAGTGTACTGGGGTTTTGTAAAGAAACTATAGTTGAGTCCTGAGGAAAAAAAATTCTTAAACCTTTACAAAATAAAAAACAAGTAAATAATTTATATGGAGAAATGCAATACTACAAGCCTTGTTAGCATCTTCTCCATAAAGAATGCCAAGATGATGGTATTCTGACAGTCTTTTTGAAGACACAGTGGGTGTTAATTTACGTACACACACCGAGTATGAAAAGCAGCTGTCAGGTGGCAGTGATGAAAGAATCATTTTTTTCTTGGCTACTCTGAGGTTTTCAAAACTCAAGAGAAAACATTGAATCATAGAATATCCTGAGCTTGAAAGGACTCCCAGAGATCTCCAAGTCCAATTTCTGGCCCTGCACAGAAGAGCCCCAAGAGACGCACCATGTGCTTGAGAGCATTGTCTAAACACTTCTTGAACTCTGTCAGGCTTGGTGCTGTGACCACTGCCCTGGGAGCATGTTCTAGATCCTAACCACCCTCTGGGTGAAGGACCTTTTTCTAATATCCAACTCTGTAATCGCTAAGTTTCAAAGGTTGTCAAAGTTCTACTTGAACAGGATTACTGATATAAATCTCTATCCAACCCTGCTGTTGCTAGCTGGCTCAAGTGGGAGTCTCTTCAAAATAACTCAAAAAGTATCCTAATAGCTTAAACAAATTAATAGCTATTATCCTAATAGTTTAATCAATTTGCACTACAGGTCCCAAAAATTTGAAAGCATGCATAAAGTCCAGCATTAGAATCATAGAATCACAGAATGGTTTGGAATGGAAGGGACCTTCATGGTGATCTAGTTCTAAACTCCCGCCATGGAGTAGACCAGGTTGCTCAGAGCCCTATCCAACCTAACTCTCTTCTGCTAGAGTCTAGACAGTAATTATCCTCTGGCAGTGAAACTTGACTTAAAACATTCCTGAGATTTTAAAATACACACAGAATTTCTGATTACTGTTTTTCCACTCTAACTCAGTAAGTGCCACAGAATCAGCACTTGTCCTCATCAATTCAGAGTGTAGGTGTGTTTCTACATTTTTAATGCTGGATCAAGAGGGGATCAGGTGTTTAAGCCTAAAAAAAAAATTACTTCTGACATTTAATTGCCCAGCCTTCAGTTCTTGGCTGTGTCCTGTAGAAGAATTAGGCTTAGGAGGTTTGTAATCACTGCTGTGGTCAACAGTGTCCTAGCAGAACTTATTAAAATAATTTTAAAACAACTTTGTGATCCAGGCTGTGTAACACTTTAACGGGACTTTGTTTTCCTGCTCAAAATTTCAAAGGAGACAGTATCATTAGTATAGAGAAATATATGATGTTTTTGAGACTAGCCATTAATTAAATCTGTTATTTCAAACATTTGTTGAAGTCACGACTGTAAGACTTCAGATACAAGATGAAAATGTTCGTGAACAGATGTGCTAACCAGTGGGGTAGCTGGGTATACTTATGTACCTGTGGCATTAAACTAGAATTCAAGGCATTTAATGTATCGCGTTCACAGTGAAATGCACAGAGATGAAAATATGTCAAGAAACAAGGACTGTAAATATCAGCTGGTGCTGCAAAAGTGTCAAGTCAGTTGTACATTAATGAATTTAAATTATAATTGTCAATGAGTCTTGAGATCTTGTCTTCCTCCTTTTTGTTTTCCATTTTAGTGTTATGAAAATGCTGGTTTGCAGTTACTTGTAAGATATTTTAGCTGTTGTTCTTTCATCATGCAATGCAATGAAGTCACAGTTCATAGTGGGAAGTTCCATATGCTACTGTTCTAGAATAGGCAGAATTTATAATCTCAACATGGAGATGTTCCAGTTAAAATAATATTTCATTAGGACCATGGATATCTCATTAGAAAGGCAAGATAAAAGCAGTCAACTGACACTGATTTCTTTTAAAACAAACATGGTGTCTTCTCTTGGCTGAACTGAAAGGGAGTTTTTAAAAATCTGGCAATTCACAGAACCATAGAATCATAGAATAGTTTGTGTTTAATGAACCTTAAAAATCATCCAATTCCAATCCCTTTGGTGTGGGCAGGGACACAGTCCACTAGACCAATTTATTCAGGCTCCATCCAACACAGCCTTGACTTTATAAAAATGTCTCTCTTTTCCTAATCTTTTCATATAGTTGATATTGTTTTAGGGCTTTGGAAATGTTAGGATGTTTGGAGAAAAGTTTACCATCATAATTCTTATTTTTAAAATTTAAATTTTAGGTTTAAAATTAAAAAATTTGGACCATTTTTCAGATTTGAATAGAATATTTCTGAACTATTATAAAATAGTTTTCAGTTTAACAGCAAACAGGCTGTTTCAAGTTGGTGGAGAGTGAAATTTTTCAGAAGAATTCCTGGGATAGAAAGACTCATGTCTTCTTATAAAGAAGGCAAAATATTCTTTTAGATATATAACAATATTTTTGATCACTTTCATAACAATAAAAGAAAAAGCCATCTGAGAGGAGCTTTTAAGAATCCAATATTTTCCCTTTTAGTAAATACAAAACACATGGCTAATAGCCCCTATTGTTTTGTGGTTTTTTTGTAAATAAGTCAACAATCAAATGTAATTGTTTTAGTTTTTTTTTTTCCTTAAATTTAATGATTGCTTGCTATTCCAGTATTTTCTATGAAAGTATAGTGAAAGCTTTCAATAATGTATTTTCTGATAAATCCTAAAGATTGTTTTTATGATATTTTCATCATAATGAATGCCTAATATATATATTCTGAACATATATAGATTTTCTTCTAGAATCCCAGAAAAACACTGTAGCCCAGAATACATATAAATGACAAAATTATGATTATGTCTGGATGCTTAAAGTGACTTTCAGAAAAATGTACTTTTTAACAAATCTAACAGAGCTTTATTAAAAAGTAAAGATTTCAAATATGATAAGACAACTTTTAAAAAGTATACTTATTACTTTGAAGATGTGTGTCCTCTAAGTACTGTAGGTAAAAGTCCATTTTACGTTTTTACCTCCAGCTTTTTTTTGAAATATCCAGGAATTTAGTGTTCCAACTCTTTTTCACATTATTTCTTGAGATTCTATGGCTCTGGACTTCTTCTTCTATATTAAACTTCCCCCTTTTTAATGTATAATCTATTTCTACTGAGTGACAGCCCTGGGAATACAGTGCACACAGAAATATCCATATTGGGTCATATTGGAAAGAGCTCTGAAACAACAACTAATCACATAGAGCAAGAAAGGTCCCAAACTATGCCCTATTATTGAAAGAGCTTATAAAGACCAATAGTGAGGAATTATCATCACTACTATAAATCTGGAGCAAGATCTCTGCCTAGAATCACATACAAAGTTTGTCTAAGACTGAAGTTTAAAAGCCTGATCTTCTGGACTCTGATTTCCATAACAACCATTGTCTCTGCAGGGAAAAGCAAATCACAGGAGGATTATTTGACTTGTTCAGAGCTATGAAGGCAGACTAGCTAAAACCTTGAGAAAGCTCAAGTTTTCTAAGCCCCAACGTGACTCTGACTGTCTTACAGTACTTGGAGAGGAAGTAGAGCTCTCAGATGAAGAAAGATAATACAGTATTGCACAGCACATGGTTCAATATCTGAATCTCTAAACTCATGGAACAGGAGTTTATATTTCTTAAGAAGATAATCTGAAAGGACTGGGTTTGGGGGGGAGTTTTTGGTATTTAGCAATGGTCTTTGTTCATCCCTAAAGTCACAGTGGTGTTTCAATCAAGCCTTGAGTCATTCTTTCATGTTTGTAGCTTTATTCTAGTCCTTCTCTACCTACCTTTCATCTTGGTTTTTTTCTGACCCTTCTCAGTATATTATGCAAGTCCCACACCCTTCACAGGTCTAGCATTAAGTCTTTCTGGCAAGACAGTTTGGAACTTAACATATTTCAAAAGACACTATAGCAGCCAATAGCACATATGAATTGTTCAAGGTGACATAGGAATCTTCAAGGTTAAGATATGAACTGACATTTTCTGAGCATCCAGACAGAAGTTTATGTGGAAGATGTTCTTCTTTCAAAAAACCTTCTCAACCTCCAGCAACCCTCAAAAAAAGCTTTTATATAACTCATACAAGAGAAAAAAATCTAAAGAAGTTAGGAGAAAGTGAGAATCCAGTTCCTGTTTTGTCAAAGTTAAATATCTGGAAAAATTCAGGGAGAATAAAGTCTACAAGATTTAACATTGTAGTTTGAAATCTGAATCATAAAGCTTTTTTTTTTTCTTCCCATTTCTCAATTAAATTTCATCAGGAAAACTTTCCTCTCACCTTGCAGTCAATGTAAAATTAAAAAAAAAAAATAAATAAAAGCAGTACCTCACAAGATCCAGTTCAAAGAAATATTTTCCTTTAATTCAGGTTTTATCTACATTTTGTCTTCCTTGCCATGCCATACACTTTCCCTTTTCCATTTTTTCTTTAGCAAATTTGAAGAGTAAAATAAGACTAAACAGCGGTCCTATCTACTAAACATGTAAAACATTCATTAAAGTAAAGCAATTAAAACACAAGAAATTAATGCTTGTTTGGGGTGTTTATGTGCACTGAAGTAAACTAATGCTGGGCATTGAAATTCTGTTGCAGTACATTAGTATTACTTAAACACATAGGTGTTTAAAACAGTTACCAGGCCTTCACTGTGGTAGATATTTAAAAAGTAAAAGAGTGAGATAAACTCTGCCTCCAGATATTGAGAGATTAGCTGTCTGCAGGATCTATGTTACTCTCAAGCCAGCCACAGTTTTACTGTGGGACACAGTGAGTTTTTCTTTATTCTTTCCCTCTGCTGTCCAATGAAATATGTTAGACATCATGTAACAACCTGACTGTTCTGTGTTTTGTTGCAATGGTGCTTTAGGTTTAACCTCTCCCGTTCAGATCACCACAACATCAACCTCTAGAGTACAGAAAATATCTGGAATTTCTGTGGAACTTAGTACAGATTTACAGCTAGACATCACCTTTCCCTTTTTGTTTGTTTGTTTGTTTGCAAAAAATACAAAACCCAGCAAGAAATACCCTGACTGCTCCACTTTTCTGGACATGTTATCCACCTCCAATAGTTTCAGGGAGGTATGTGATGGCTAAGAGGATGAGTGCCTGAGATAGGACTGCACTGGCACTTTTCACATCAACTGTGTTTTACAGCCTGGTTTCATTCAAGGAAGCAATAGCTGAGAAGGAGTAAGCTCTGCACAGGGAGAACACTGCCAGAATTACTCACTTTCTCATCTCCAAAATGGTGATATTTACATACTCAGACATAGTTCAAGCACACATACGTTCAGCTGGAAAACCTTCATGCTTCCTGCAAAAATGGAACAGCAAGGAACAGCAAAGGTAGATTGAAACACAGAGTGATATCCTTTCACCTGCAGAGACAGTCCCACATCATTTCCAAGGAGAGTAAAAACCAGTTGCAGTCAGACTGAAATGGAGAGGTACTGTCAAGCCTATGCAAACACAAACCAAATGGTTTATACATTGCACCTGAAACTGTCTTTGTAAAAGGTAATAGAGCAGAAAAATTTCTGCTTCATATTAAAAGGTATTGAGCCACAGCAAATTTTTTGTTATTTGTGAAAAGGAAGACCAACAGAAGCCAAAATACAGATGAAAAACAAAGTCAATTTGATTAAAAAAATATTTAAGCTATTGTCATGTTTTAACCGTTTTATTCTCAGACTGAATCTAAAGCAGAGCACTGCACTGTGTACTAAGAGAAAATGAACTCTATCCCAGTCAAAACCGGGACAGTTATTCAACTAATGTTGGTTCCCTTTCTTTAAAACCTGTAAAGCAGGACATTCTGTACAATATGCCTTCAACTGAAATTCAATTTGCTGTTGTAGTAAGCTAGATCTTTCTATTAAACAAACAAACTCAAACAACAACACAACCCCAAAAGACTGACAATTAACAAAGGTCAACTTTTTCCCTATTCCTGGAAGTGGTACACTGAGAACTACAACTACTATGGTTGGCAGGTCTCTAACATGATTTTTGTAATAAAGAGAGTTCAACTAAATTTAATTTACTCATCTGTGAAAACTCATGGCTTTTCAAAACACCTCTCTTTACCACAAAATTACCAAAAGACTTAATGGTTTGCTCAGGATGCTTTTGAGCTGATGGAAACTTCCAATGTAGGATCAATCAAGGAAGACCAGGACAATTTATTAAATGTAAAACATTTCAAAGTGTCTAGAGAGTTTCAACAAAGAACAGCTTTAAAAATGTATTTCTGAGAACCTCTGTTTCCTATTTATACTGAAAACTCGCGTGTTCAAGGAATAGAAAGCCCCAACAAGAACTAAATATAAAAAGAGCATTCTTAAGAATTTTGTTATCATTTCATGAAAATTAAATACTTAGTTGAACGGATATGACGGATAATAATTGTGGGACAGAAGGTTGCAACATAAACATTTCTCACTTAAATTGAATGAGAAATAAACTGGATATAACCACTTCATAGTTGGCTCAGACCACAAAAGGTTCAATAAAATTAATAATACTAGACTTTCCAGAAGAAGAGTTTGTCATATTTACATTCACTGATGACTGTAAACTCATTCTAAACTCAGAGGACAAAAAAAAAAAAAAAAAAAAAAGAGGAAAAAAACCCCAACACTCAAACAAAGGAAAAACAAAATGAAAACCAAACCAAACAGAACAAACCAAACAGACACAAAAACAAACAAACAAAAAAAAACCAAACAGAACAAAAACAAACAAAACCCCACAGAGAATAACTCCGAACCCTACATAGCATCACATAGTTGGCAACCATACAGATCAATCAAAGCAATACCTCATTGCTCATGAGGCAATGATAGGAAGTGCTGTTGTATTTGACAGGTCCACAGGCATCAGCTCCAGCAGGAGCACAGTTCAGTGTAAGATCATGAGCCAGCAAACTCCACTGCTGCCTGTTTTTAATTCCTGCAGAAATAAAATGCAGTGTGTGCCACAGGGCATGGGACAGATGGGTTTGGGGATGCTGCAGGCTATACATACCAGAGCTGACATGCTTCCATTCTCAAGTAGTTTTTCCTTTGGCAGTTTTTTTCACAAAACCAAAAATCTAATAGAAAACATTGGTCCACTAGGGATTTAAAAAAAAACCAAAACCCAAAAACCAAACAAACAAAAAACCAAACAAAAAACCAACAAACAAAACAACAACGACAACAACAACAAAGCCAAGGATTGTTCCAAATAAAGTGAAAGTTATCTGGGCAAGAATTCCATTTGGTGAAAAATATTCGAATAGAAAGTAATATATGACCTAAATAAACAGTGTAATTTCAAGAGACTAGTACTTCAGCATAGGCATTAGTTTTGATATTTTCAAGATTTATAGGCTGCATGAAGTAAATTCTTCTAATTTACAAGGGAAATATCCTTAGAGAGGCTTAAATAGCTTTTTAAATGTGTTATTATTATTTATCTGTGTCATTATTTGTTATTCATATAGCATCTTGCCATCTGCCAGAGGGATCATAGGCATATAATAAACCAAAGGAAGGGAGGCTCACTAGTACCTGTGTTGACAGGTTCAGCAACAGCAAAGTATGATGAAGGAACGAAGATATTGAACTATAATTCTATTCTTTTAAGTAGTGGAATACCAAAAGCACATCTCCATCAGAAATGATAACACTTAAGAAATTAATCCCACACAAGAGTTTTCCTCTTACAAAGCAAAGGATATTAAAAAAAAAGAAGTATAATTCTATCATGTGTAAGTAACAGTGGAATAAGAAAGATTCTCTATTATACAAAGAGGTTACTTAATGCAAAGGAATATTTTTCTTATTGTCAACCATTCATTTTTACAATTATATAGGCTATGTTAAAAGCTGGACTGCAAAGAACTGGAAAATCTTAGCTTATAAAAATTAGAGGTGCAGATGAAAACTGAAGAAAAAATGCAAAGCTGAAAAGGAACAAAATCAAAATTATGTTAATATTTTTGGTGTAAAGCACAACCTCTTTAAGACTGTTTTTTGGTGGGATTTTTTTGTTTGTTTGTTTGTTTGATTGGTTGGTTTTGTTTTGTTTTCTTTTGTTTCAATAGAAATCTTATTTTCCTCCAAGGAAATTTCCTCCTCAAAAAGAAAATTGTAGGAAGTTACTTCAAATTAGTCTGGTGCATTGTTAAACAGTGTTCTCATATTTATTCACTGAAAGCTCCCTCACCACATACACAGCTATTTTCCATCTAATTTTTTTGTTCTTTGAGCTCTTAAACAAAATATTAACTTATTTTCTTGCCAAATAATTCAAAATTTATTTATTTATTTATTTTGTCCCATGCTACCAACTTGTCTTGATATAAACTCAAAATTATGTTTTATTGAACACTATTTGGTACAGAATTCAAGCACAGTTTTCAAAATTATACTGAAATTCATAATACCTTATCTCAGTGCTACAAACACAGACAGGAGTTTTCCCACTAAATTCATTGATCCATTTAGACAATTGTTAAAAGAGGTAAAATAAATTTAAAAAAAAGCACTAAAATCTTACCTTTACACATCCCTGTAATGTTCTTTTGATAGAATGTATGCATTCTTTTTATCATCCACCTTGCCATGAAGGTTCTATCACAGGCTTTTGAGAAGGATAGTTTTAGGAGATCCCTAAGTTTACATTCTTTCTAGGATTTTGAAATTTATCAACTGATCAAGTAATCTGACAGTCTTTGTCAAATACCTGCATGACGTTACTCCTGAGAACTCGTACTGATTGCACAAGAAATACCAGGTAATTTGTAGATTTTAAAAGTGTGAAAATGTACTTTTTGAACACCATCAAAAGGAGATGTACATGTACAAGGAAATGTACATATTTTGATTTAGCACATAAATTAAAAAAACCAAAAAGCCAGTGTACATACTGAAAATATGTTGTTTTATTCCCATAGTTATTACTTAGTTGTAACCATTTTAAGACTTTTTTTTTTTTTATCTTTCTACTCCAGTAAGTGTACCTTGCTTTGTTTCATAAAAAGTAATGAAGCCTAAAAATATAAAACTTCATTATAGATCTTTTCCATTAAAAGTTTGCTGAGATTTTAGAGAAAACAGACATTACTGTGTGCAGGTTGTAATGTCAATATATTGGAGGTTTCATTGGATACGCATAAAAAACACTCTTTTGTTTCATCATTTACACAGAGCAAAAAAAGCAAGCTGAAACATTAGGGGGAAAAGGTTAATATCAGAAATATAATTATTGGGGCACATTGGGGGTCACCATTTATTGAGGTCTGCTTATCCTGAGCAAGAGGGCAGCATGAATGATGGCCAGAGGAGCTCAGGCACAGCAGGCATCAGAAGGCTTGATCAGAAGGCTTACAAGAGTTTATTTAAGATAGTTTCACAGACACTTTCCTCATCACACATAGATCATAGTAGTAATAGTTCCTAGTAGTAGAAGTAGTTCTAGTTCTATTCTCAGTAACATCCTCACCTTTTACATCCTCTCACATCCAACATGTCATGACACTATTGGTTAACCAATTCACCTCACATATACTGAAGCATCTCATTGGCTACAAGACCCCACACACACTCCAGGTAGTTCTCTTCTCTTTAAGGGAGAACTCTAAACTGCTTTCCTTAAGGGATGCACTCACACTCACCCCTACATATAATATTTTGCTTTTACAATTTATCTCTTGACATTCCCCATTTTCTGTTGTTTCTGTGGAGTTGTTTTCCTTTTTCCTGCTTTCTCTTTTGATGTTTAGTATGCTTCTTCAGAAGCTTTTAATCTTAATGAATATTTTATGTGTTGCTTTAGCAAACATATTCATTTGTCAGGGAACTTCTCCTACATGCAGATAGTCTTAATTCTACTTTTTTTTTTTTTCCCTGTAAACCTTGTTTGGCAAATATTCTTCAATAAATTATGGTATTTGCCCATATCAAAGGCTTATAGATACAGAAAAAATGCATTTTTTCAATCTTAAATTATCTTTTAGCTATAAAATCCCTTATGCCTGTTTATCAGCCAACATACCTATTATGGAAACTTAATTTTTAACATGAAACTACGTAATATTAAAAAGCATCACACATCTGCTAGTCATTATTACTCAGGATATACAGACATACTCTGAACAAATATAATTTTGAATGGAACCATATCTCATTAAACTAGAGATGAAGAAGATAATACAGTCCTGTTTCTAAGAAACAAGGAAAAAACCAGAAACAATTCTCACTGAAGATCAGTTTACTTCCCTAAGATTATGATCTTCTTTGAATACTTAATTTTAACCATTCACATTTATACTGGAATATAAGCTTTTTCTTCAACAAAAGAGAGTGTATTATAACTGTAACTTTAAAAAGTATGTTTTTTCAGATCTTTCTCTCTTGATTTATCATAAGAACCTCTAGTTTAAAAAAATACTGTTGCAGTTCATATAACTGGTTTATATAATTTGGATCACATAATGCATCTGAATAAGCCAGAAGAACACTTCATAAGAAGAATAAAATAATCAGTCCTTTTCACTGCTTGTGCTTCTGAACAGAATCACAATTTTCACTTTGGTTTTTGTTTTCTGCTGTAAACTGAGGGTAACTAAAACAGAAATAAAAAGTATTGCATATCATAAGGAAATGAGTCTGGATGAAAACCTCATCTACAGTTGTGAGCTGTGGAACATTTAATATTATTTGAGAGTGATAAATATGAATTATAACTACAGTTTAAAATCATATAATTTCATTGTAACATGGAAAAGTTCCATTTTTTGTTTTCTTATGCTCTTTCGTCTCAGGTTTAATTGTGATAATTAATAGTCTGAAACTCTGGAAAGTTAAGGCTTTCCTTATTTACAAAATAGGCTTAACAGATGTTGCTAAAATAATTGCACTATCACTTTTTCTTTCTAGGTCCTGAAATTTAAAAAAAAAAAATTCTTCAGAAAATTCCAGTTAAGGGGATATCCATCCATATTTAGTACCCACTTTCTTATGTGGACAACAGATCACATTTGATGACATGATGCTGACCCTTGACTGAAATCCAGGATCAAATAAACAATGGTCATTAGAAACAATCTAACCAATCCCAGTTTAAATGGTAATTACTAAGATGATAACTTTTGACTGTTGAATTGAGAGATCTCCAAAACCCAAGACTGTTGTACTACCTGGCAGATACTGCTGATTCTCCTGATTTTATTTTATTATGTTTTTCCTGTTGACAATTTTTTCTCCAGCATTTCCTGATTTTCCTGCTTCAGCTGTTATATAGATTGTTTACTGCTTAAAGTCAGTCAGGCAGTGAACTACTTTAAGAACTGAAAAAACAGATCTCTTTTCTTCTGTTACAAAATAGCACTCTGTGACATCCAAGTAGAAACAACAGAAGCTGAAATACTAAAAAGCCAATATAGATTTTAAAAAATAATTTTGCATGTCAGTATCTTTCAGGAGATACCCATATTTTATGGGCACAAAGCTAAAACATGCTATTTGAACCCAAATCATCAGCCCCTGAATGTTTTATCACCTTTTCCTTTGTTTTTTTTTTTTTATATTAAATCTGATTCAGCACACAAGAAACAACAAGATGCACTGAATTACTATTTAATCCTTATTTTATATCATCATATCAACAAACAGGTTCTGAATCATCTTACCTTCTTCTAAATCAGATATATATAACCAACAATTTTTTCATTAACAAACCTTTGAATTTAAGTTGACTTCCCTACTCAATTTGCTCCCTTAGAAATGCAACTTGCAGTAGATCCTACTGAGAATGCAGACTTCTGTGGGAAACAAGACTGCTTGCAAACATACAGGATCCCAGGGTTTTTTCTGACAATAGGTGGACATATTTTCATTTTTCTCAACTATTTGTAAGATTTTGTCTTTTTCTGTAGAGGAAGGAATAGAAAAAGAAGCAAACCTGCTACACATACAGGTAAAATTGCAAAGGGCCAGGTTATCAAAGCAAGAGTGTCTAATGTGTCAGGAATTAGATGGATGTGACTTGATTTTACTTTGTAAGCTTCTGAAAAAGGTGACTCTGAATGACAGATCAGTCTATATCTCCTGTACTTAATGCTTCAAATGTACATACTAGACACAAGCTTTCCAAAAGGATACATAACATGAATGCATCTGAGAAAAGAGCAAAGGAAGAATGTGGCATTTCTGCTGCTGATGAACTGCTTTTTAAAAGCAGTTACAGGCATGGAAATGTCTGTCTGCTTTCTGTAGGAAATTAAGATTCAGACTTTGTAGCAATCACTTAAAATTTAAAGAAGAAAAAAAATACAACTTTTTATTGAAAAGACTCTTTTAAAAATGTCATTTAAGACATAATCATTGTGATATTAAATCCAACAAGTGTTTATCACTACTACTTAGAAAAAACCTTCACTCCTATTACCCATGATAACAGAAGATGCTTAACTAATCAAGAGAGCAGTAAGTATGACTGGAATGAGAAAGTATTTAACTTTCTGATACATTCTGAAGGTTCAGTTTGCAAGTCCTGCCCTGTATAAGCCACTACTGGTCGGCCTTTACCTAAAAGACAAACATATTCTATGACTTTAAATATTTCCTATCTTTTTATTGCGCTTGATTGCCATGAGCTGCACTTTACTCAATTGTACCTGGGCTTTTCAAGCATTTAAAAAGGAATAAAAATAAAATAGAAAAAACCATATCAAATTTCTGACAAGGGTTCATAGAAAAGAGAAATATGTTGGTTTGGGTTTTTTTTCCAAATTTTTTTTCTTTTTAATCATTTTCCCATTTTTGTTTGTGCCACCCTGTCTTTTCCCATCTGCTATTTTGCTTTTTTTTTTTTTTTTTTTTTTTTTTTTTTTTTTTTTTTTTTTTTTTAATTCCAGAAATCTTTGCCCTCAAAGGCTACTGTCTAACAGAAGACTTCACGATTCTCAGTGTAGAGTTACAAATATAATACAAAAACAGAGTAAGCTTCCTGGAAATGGATTTGGGTTCCTTTTCTTTTCCCTGAAGAAATCAGTATGATTTCTACTCTGGTAAAAGCAACTGAGAATCAACAAATGGATAATTTTTAACTGTGAACTCTCTTTTAGCCAAGATGATGACAAACAGAAAAGGTTAGTTTTACATGCTATTTGGGAAACACAGGGGTAAAACAAATGAAGGCAGGCAGGCAAAAGCCCTAAACAACATAGAAATAAATTCAAAATACTAGCAGGAGAGTGACAAGATTCTTCATATTTCTGAAACTTATAAACTCCATTTGAGGGTTCTTATCTCTGCAGTCCAGTCGTACTTCTCATCTATGGCAGTTTTAACTTTTCCTCAGCCTGTTATCTCTAAAACTTTTCTCAAAGTTCCAATCAAAACAAAACAGAACCACAGAATCCCAGTGTGTGGTCACCCTTAAAAATCACCACCCTCACAGGGAAGAGTTTCTTCCCAATATTTAATATAAACCTACTCTCTTTCAATTTGAAGCCATTCCCCCTTGTCCTGTCACTGCACTCACTTGTAAGTAGTCTCTCCCCAGTGTAAATTATACAATATAAAATATATTCATGAAATTATATCTTCCTTTAAAGACAAAGACACACATATGTAAACCTACTCTGAAACTTTCTATTCTAGTAAAGAAATTTAAATAATTTTGAGGCAATAGTGTTGGTTATTCCAGACTAATTAATTTCTTAATTATATTTCTTAGTTATGTAAGGGGAAACAAATAATGCTATACCAGACAAATTAGAATGTAATTTACAATTCACAAGACAAGGCCAGACACAGTTTAGGAGAAGGAAGCAATATCATGGTAAGAATATGTAATTTCTTTTTCATTTTCATCACTTAGAGCTGAAGAAGAAAACCAGAGATTTTAACATTAAACTTTCAGGCAGCTGACTGCTGGAATTCTCCCTGTCACATGGATCAGAGTTAAGTAGAGCTTTTTCTCTACTAATAAAAGCTGCCATTATAATTATAAAATTGTCATAATCATGAAATACAAAATGCTTACTTACAAAAGCCAAGGTTAAACAATATAGAATAATGAAAAAGGGGCATGAAGATGATGTAACAGGGTGAAGTCATTTGAGCTTGGTACTCACCAAGCCATTGTATCACTCCCCCACCTCAACAGGATAGAGGGAGAAAATCCAATGAAAAAGCTCATGGATCAATAAAAGGACAGGAAGGTCACTTACCAATTAACATCTCAGGCAAAACGGACTTCACTGGGGGAAATTAATTTAATTTATTTCTAATTAATAAGTGTAAGATAAAGAGAAATAAAAACAAACTGAAATCACTTTTCTTCTGTATCTCCTTCTTGCCAGGCTCAGTTGCACTCCTAACCCTTTTACCTCTTCCCTGTGAGTGACACAGGGAGATTGGCATGGAGAGTGTGGTGAGTTCATAAAATGTCATCACTACTGCTCCTTCGCCCCCATGCTCTTCCCCTGCTTCCTTCTTCCTTTTTACAGGAAACAATCTTTAATGGACTGTTCCATCATGGGTCCTTTCCATGAGGTAAGTCCTTCAGCCGGAGATGGCTCCTGAAGAGTTTTTCCACAGGCCAATATTCCTACCAGAAAACCTTTTCCTGCAGGGGCTCCTCTCATGAGCTCCAGTCCAGGTTTCTCACAGGCTGCAGCTTCATTTATAGCATGTCCACCTGCTCTGGTGTGGAGTCTTCCACAGGTCGCAGGTGGATATCTGCTCCACTTTGTCCTCCACAGGCTGTAGGGAATCAACATGCATCACCATGGTCTTCTCCACAGGCTGCAGGGGAATCTCTGCTCCAGCACCTGAATCACCTCCTGCCCTTCATTAGGCATTGACCTTGTTGTCTACATAGTTGTTTCTTTCAAAAATCCTCTTTCCTCTCACATCTGCTGCACAGAGGTTTTTACCTTTTCCTAAATATGTTCTCACAGAAATGCCACCAGCATTGCTGATTGGCTCAGTTTTGGCCAGTGGTGGGTCTACCCATATTGTTAACTAAGATTTAGGAGTTTAATAAACTCCTAAATTTATTAATTTACTCTTTCCATGTGAGTATTCTTTATATATATATGCACTTTTATGAGCATGTAAATCCCACTTGTATATGTGAGCTGCACTAATACAGCCTGAAAATAGTTTCTACCTTAAAACATAAAAGGGTTCTACTTGAGTAATCGCCATAAAACCAAAGTCTGAACCTTTGACTTTGTCCCATTAGTCTCCTAATCCAAGTGAACTCATGCATCCTGTTTCAGTGATTGAAATAGAAATAAGTTGAATACTGGAGCTCTTGGTCCTCTAGCCATTAGGTGAAAATGCCTAGATACAAATTTTATGGTCTTTTAAGTGAGAGATAACAGTCTATTTGTTCTCTTAAGTTGCAGACTTGACAGATGATGATTGCTCTAAACCATTAAGCTATTAATATCTGAATTTGATTCTCTCTAGAATGTTGTATTAGTTGCCTACTGGCCTCTTACAGAAAGTTTCCTAGTTCTTTCTCAAAATCAAGTCAAAATGTCAAAGAGAGTGGAAAATAAATGTCATTTTCCTGAAAACCTTTAAGTAAATGACATTTGCCCTAGATGTTTTACATCTCTTAAATTAATCTAACATTAAATTCTCAGGCAACCATGCAGCTACTCATATAATGATACATTATTAATATAAAAAGTCTTAAAATAATTAGACTTACTGATGCCAGGTACTACTGGTAAGGGCAGAGCAGCAAGCAAGATGACATGAAGTTTCTCACTGAAACAGCTTCAAACAGACTAAAAAAACTATGCACTTGAAGAGTTAAGAATTTTACAAAACTTTTACCTATTTCTCTATTCTTCTAGAATCTGAATGGACAACTCAGAGTTCTTTTCATTAATCAGGATTTCAAACATTTTGCATTAAGTTAAACAAGGGGAAAAAAACCCAATTCCGTTATATATGTTCTGACATTCAATATTTTTCCAAAATTAGTAGAAGTTTTTGACCTGTACATGTCCCATTGTCCTAGTTCAGCAGGTGGGACCAGTTTATCACTGTGTGGGTAGGACCAAAGCTATGTATTCTACATCCTCTATTCATTTCCCATAAACTGGTAACAATGGACTATTTGCAGCAGCTGCCCAGGGCACACCCATCCCCTCAGGATGTAAACTGGGTGTGAAAGAAGACTGTGAGATAAGAGCTATGATAACTCCCCTCCAGGAAGTTGTTAGGACCTTCACACCAAGCCTGAGGGAGTGGGTCTGCTAATGTGCCAGCAAAAATTCCAAAAATACCCCATGACTGACAGAGTCAGATAACCCATTGTGGAAGTTCCCACCCTGGGGGTGGTACTGGGCATTCCCACCTGGATCTGAGGGTATATAATCTTGGGGTTTGAAGACCCCTGGACCCACTCATCAGATCCAGAGGAGGATCAGAACCTCAACAGGAGGAGACCACCACTCTCACCCAGACTGCAACCACCAGTCTTCACCAGACTGCAACTGTCATCTGCACCAACAGGTTTTTCACTTCTTTTTCCTTTGGACATGGGGGAACCACGTGGGTCTCAGCACAGGGGCTACAAACCCCTTTGTGTTTGTGCCCCAGGGTGCTGGGTTATACTTCTGGGTTTTGTGGGCTAAAACAAATTTCTCTTTGTGCCATTGCATTTATTGTAATATTGTTTTTGAATTGTAACTCTGACTTATATTCTCTTTTGCGTTGGGTTCATTTCTCCTGCTGGTTTACCTTTAAACCAAGGGCGGTCCCATGGTGTAAAGGAGAGCACTCCGGACTCTGAATCCCAAGGACCTGAGTTTGAGTATCACTGGGGACCGTCCCCTGGACAGTTAAATGCCTCCCTGACCATCCGATCCCATCAGATCTCAGATGCTAAGCAGGGTCAGCCCTGGTTAGTACCAAGTGCTGTAGACAGTCCTGAGGACTTCACTGTCACCGTCCAAGTTCGCTCAGCCGTAGCAAATGGACCTTAGGACTTAAATGGTGGCACCTGTTCTGCGTACACTGTGCCTCACCTAAAAATTCCACTGGCCGGAAGGGCACACCCACATGGGGAGAGCCCTTCCCAATCTTTGTTCATGTATGTTCACATACATACATATTACCTTTAAACCAGCACAGCCATCATATTAGATCAACATTTTCAGATCATTCAAAGAGAAGTATCAGTGGAAATTGGTTAATTTTTATATATTCTCTTAAGAAGATTTGGTAAGATTTTTAATTGTAAGGAAGGCAGATATCTATAACAACACTACTCTGTAATACCAGAGAAGGGAGAGATACATATACATAAACAAGTTTGTCAGTATTCTCATCTCCTTTGCATGTTTTGATAAGTCAGTGTTTTGACTATTTAAGGATGAATTAATCATACTTGAATATGTTTAGAATTTTTCAAGCCCTTCAAATAATTTTTGTTCTATTTGCAGAATTAAATTAAGCAAAATTAAACTATCTAGTATTTAATTACTACCATTTTTAATGCAAAATAATAATTTGTATTAAAAATTAGTTAGGAATTCTTAATAAAAAAGATAAATTAGTGTACAAGGGAATCACAGCCATTGAAGCACTTCGGGTTTGTTACTCCTGACGACTGATCAATTCAAAGTAGAAGCTAGTCAGTTATGGTCATATAATAGTAATTTTCTATTTCAGTTTTGCCTTGCAAGGAACATGAATCTCATTTTGTTTTCCTATGGTCCATTTCTCCGGTGTTACAAATATCATGGTCATGATTACTTAATGCCAAGTCTATGCAAGTAAGGGGTATATATCAAAATATTTGATACAGGGATATTGACAAGATGTATAATGAATTTCTATAGTTCGATAGTATTTTATCTATTCATTCAGGTTTTTTCATTGTATCATTCTCTCACAATTTATGCAGAAAAATTACTGAACTGATATTCCTAATGCAGTTGGAAATATCCATAATTAATTTTCATTAGTCTATTCAAAACTGCTGTGTGTTGAAATTTAGTCACATACACCATGATTTTAAACAAAGAATAAGTTACTGACAGAACATTTTTTTTTAAATGATCCTGTACTCCATATTGGTTAAGACTAAAATAATTAATTTTATACACCTATACTATTTCCTTATAATTTTATAGAGTACTTACAATATAGGTGAGAAGAGCGCTCTATTATTCTGCACTGCATATGATGAGGCAGATACCAGCAGGGATTATGCATAAATTAAAAATAAATTAAGATTAGCTAAAGTATGTTTTTACAATATATTTATGAGGGAAATATACTCCAAAAACATTACACTGTTGGATAAATGCTTCATAAAACAATTGTACTTTCCAGAGTTTACGTTAATACCTCATGAGAATTTAAACTTATTTTAAAAAGATAATATCCATTAGTTATTAATATTTTTCTATTTTTTGAGTGTCATTTTTCATTAGAATTCGAGTACCTAGAAGTACAAAGGAAAATATTTAAAAATAAATTAATAAAAAATCATTTTAACTAGTTTGTTGTTCTCTTTTTTTTATTATTAGAATCTTTGGTGACCATAGCTTTACCTTCAAAGCTATGCCTTTTCTCTAAAATGACCAGTTTTAATGTTATTGCTTCCAAGATTTCTTGTAAGTGTTCTGGGAAGACCATTTCAACTGTATTCACTCAGGAGTGGGTTACAAATTACATGACCACTATACCTGTTTTTGTTTGTTTTTTTGTTTGTTTTTGGTTTGGTTTGTTGTTTTTTTTTTTTTTAATTCTGTTTTTTATGAAATTATGAGCAACTCATAGCTTATAAGTTTCACTGAAAGTTAGTGAAAAGTATCCAGGAAAAACATTGGAATTATTGTTTTATACAAGGCATTCTGAAGACCACAAAAATAATTCTCCCTGACGCACTTCAAAGTTTCTTTACTCTCCTAGAATACACAAAGTAGTCAGTAAGAGGAAAAATAACTCTCCGCCTTTGGAAGATGTCCAAATGAACAAGAACAATAAATTTTGAAAAATACAGAATGGAACAAGTTTAAAAAAAAAAAAGAAAAAAGATAAACACAGTGTCATTGTTCTTTCATGACCTTAAAGGGCCTTTTTTACTACTTTCAGAAACTTCCTTAGGGCATATTAAACAGTCATTAACAGAGCTGCACACTATCCATGAATAGTACAGTAAAATTACTCCCTTTGTGTTGAGCCCTGTAAAAAGAGATGACCAAAAAACAGCTGCTCTAGAACCTGAAAAATAATGGAACCTCATAAACATCAGGTTTTTGTGTTTCAGGTATACAAAACCAGTTACTAATACTGGAAGGGAAGTATTCTAAGTTTGAGGTATGTGGATATTTTTCAGATATTAATGTGGGTTTTGTTTCAGAGAGCAGGTAAACTATCTCTAATTTTGTACAAGATAATAAATAAAAAGAAACAAATTCTGAAATCTTCAAGTCTATGCTAAATTCACAGGTCCATCGAATCCAATATAAGTGGCAACACA
Source organism: Hafferia zeledoni (assembly GCA_035583235.1). Classification (NCBI taxonomy): domain Eukaryota; kingdom Metazoa; phylum Chordata; class Aves; order Passeriformes; family Thamnophilidae; genus Hafferia; species Hafferia zeledoni. Next base: position 14,489,047 of record JAWWEV010000001.1, read on the forward strand.
GTTTTTCTGTACAAGTGAACTAAAGTGGAGAAGCTGAACTTCAAAGAAGAGCATCAACACCAGGTAAACACAATCAAAGAAACCAACAAAAATTAACTGTTCTAGAAAATGTACAGAAAACTTAATTTAGGTATAAATGCTATTTTCATTTTCAAGCTATAAATTATTGCCAGACCTTCTATTATTCTGTACTGTCTCACTTCAGCAAACTTTCTTATAAGCAGGATCAACTGCATTTCTATAGACTCTTTATTCTGATGGAAACTAATCTTCAATAACAGGATTTGTACTCAGTCAAAACACATTAGTAGGAATACTGGCTGTAGGCCAAGTGTACTATTTTTAGATACTCATATTTTTTAAATTTTTCTGTATTATAAATTAATTTTGTGTAGTCTGCAAGAAAATACATTATTCTTCATTATATAGGTATAGAATTGTCTCAGCCAATAAGCCAATTTCTCTGTAACTATTCAGAATGAACATCCGTGTACTCTAGCTGAAGGCTATTATCAGCCAGAATGCAGGAATTTATGTAAGCATTATGTAATCTTTATAAACACTGAATATGCCCATTTTTATGTTCTGATGGGTCATTGTTCTTAGAACCTCACACCTATATTCCCCAATGTTGTCTCTGTTTTAGTACCTGTTACTGTCCTGTAATCACACTAAAGCCAAGAGGCTAAACAGGACATTTTAGTACAATTTCCCATCCACTTTTATTAGAATAATGTGTTTCCAGTTGCTGGCAATGGCACCAGACTTACACTATTAAGAGTAATATATGGTAAACAATCAGGTGAGGTTGAAATTTCTTTACTCTAAATGTTTATTACCTCTAAAATAAACAATGAAATAATCTATTTTACATTTGCAGAGGTAGGCAGTGTAGGATTCCACCCTTAAGGCTGTAAACAAGGTTCCTGCACTGGCTCTACATCAGCTGAAACTGAGAGGAACAACACTTCATGGTCAGTTGTTGTATTGATTTTTTTATGGCCAGGCTCTGGTAGTAGGGAGGCTGCAGGGGTGTCTTCTTGTGAGAAGTTACCAGAAGCTTCCCCCATGTCCAACAGCGCCAGTGCCAGATGGCCCCAAGACAGACAAAGGCTGAGCCCATCAGCAATGGCAAGAGAACCTTAGGAATAACAGATTTAAGAAGGGAAAAAAGCTGTTGGGCAGAAAGTAGGCTGAGATAATATGAGAGTACCAAAATATGCTGAAAAATACCAAGAATACCAAATACTGAGACCACAAGCTACAAAGCAGGAGACAGTGAAACAACATAAGGAGCCACAGATGAATGAAGGGGGCGGTAGAGCTGTCAGACATGGATATAAGAGATTGGACTACAATGGTTAAGTAAAAAATTTGGTACAAGAAGAGGAAGCAGGGGAGGAGTGTTACAACAATGTACTGAAGGGAAACAAGCAGAAGTGACTGAGCTGAGGTCATGAAGAATATTATGAAATGGAGGAAGAAGAAACAGAGACATAGTCAGAAAATATTGTAAGGAGCTACTGGATTGAGACAGAAGCTAGTAGACATAAAGAGTGGGTCTAGTCAAATGGGAATGCGAAAGAGAGTGCAAACATTAGGGGAAACAGCAGACTGCATTTGCTGGAGTGCAAACCCTCAGAAACCAAGGTTGGAACTGGATCCTGTGCCCTCAGCAAGCCACCTCCATCCAGTGGAGATGTATGTGAGCATCCTACAGTCTCCAGGTGATGATCACTATGGTGTTACTTTATTGAATCATGTTCCCTTCTGGGAATCATTAAAAAACTGCAAATTTTCAGCATTCATAACATAATGAATGATTTTATTAGCACAATTCTACTTTTAGATTTCATTAATGATTACAATGTGTTCTGTATCACTCCCCTGTTTGCTGTACCTCCTTCTACAAAGAGTTACAGAAAAAAGTGTGAAAATTAACAATCTATTACAGTGCAATTATTGGGAGAAGACTGTGTCATGGCTATAGAGACATGTTACAGATAGAGAATAGTTGATAGTCAAAAAGCTGGATTTTATAGCAGTAATGAGACTATAGAGAATGCATATTGGAACAGAACAAAAATAACAGGTCCTTCTAAAAAATTTGTAAGAAATATATTACTTTATAGAATTTGAATTGGGGAAAGAGTATACAATTCATTTGTTGTGGTTTAAGCCCAGTTATGGGTTGAGATAAAGATAGTTTAATAAGGAAAGCAAACTCTGTGCACACAAATAAAGAAAAAAAAACAAGGAATTCATTCACTGCTTCCCATGGGCAGGCAGGTGTTCAGCCATCCCCAAGAGTGCAGGGGACCCACCACAAATAACGGTGACTTGGGAAGGCCAACATCATGACTCTGAACTTCCCCTCCTTTCTTCTTCTTCCCCCAGGTTTTATTCCTGAGCAAGAAACCATAAAGTGTGGAATGCCCCTTTGGTCACTTGGGGTCAGTTGTCCCATCTGTATCCCCTTCCAGCTCCTTGTTCAGAGTGATGTGATAGGCAGAAAAAGCAAGTTTTGCTCAGCAATAACAAAAACATTCCTGTGTTACCAACATTGTTTCCAGCAGAAATCTAAAACACAGACCCATATCAGGTGCTAAGAAGAAAACTATCTCAGCCATAAGCAGCACATTCTTCCATCTTTTCCATAATTAAATCTTTTAATTTTCATTTCTATGTCACACCAGTGTCCTTAATAAAGTTAGAAGAGGAATAAGGGGAAAAAACTGTTAAGTCAGTTGTTTTCCTGTAGAACTGAAATTAAAATATGCAAAGTATGTATTGATTGCTCAAAAGTACTCACAGGTTTCACTTAGTTTCATTTTGGTAACTATTGAGAGGTGAAATGGAAAAATTTATGGAGTATGGGACTGTTATAATTAAAGATAATATAGAGTTGGTGAGAAATGCTTAGGCATGACTTCTTGCTTCCATTCTTTTGATCACTTGAATAACCAGAGCATGTCTTGTAATTCATTTTAGTATTCAAAATTAACAGTGACCCCTGTAGTTAATTATTTGTTCATAATAAAGCATATCAAATAATGGCCTACTTTATATTCAAATATAAAAGAACAACACTTTTTTGTCCAGTTGAAATTTGTTTAAACACTTATAAAGTTTGCTGCTAAAATTCTACTGTCACTGCCCTTCCCACTGAAAAAAATATTTCACACAATTTCTCAATATTTACAAGTTCTCAACTAAACAAAGTCTCTCTTTATAAGCAGGACAATGTATTAAAAACAAACAAATTAACAAACAACTCATCAGTTTTGCCTTAATTTTTTTCTTGCCTGATTCTATATTTCCTCATTTGAGCATCCTCTTCTCAAGAATGTGTTGTGCAATTTAAGATTGAGCAGTAAAGTTTTATCTGCAGCACTTTTTCTTGTGTCTGGCAGAAAATGTTCTCTTTTTTCCTTTGGTTTGTTTTTGGTTTTGTTTGTTTGTTTGTTTTGGTGGGTTTTTTTTTGTTTTTTTTGCTGTGTTTTTTGACACAACATTGGCTGTTGTTTGGGCCATTCACTTAAGAGTTGAACTTGATGATCCTTGTGGTTCCCTTTCAATTCAGAATATTTTGTGATTCTGTGTAGTACAAACAAGGGTAGAGGAGAGAGGAACAAAGGAGTACTTTGTAAGAAGCTTATAGTCAAGTGACTTCACTACAGGTGAAACAGATGTCCAGGATGCCTGTATTGCTTGTAAAAGAGGCTACAATACTAGCATAAAACCAAACTAATTTCTAGCTTTTTCCCTTGAAACCAATATAATTACAAAGGGATTTGGCCAGTATTAAAAAAAAAAAAAAAAAAAAAAAAAAAAAAAAACAAAACAAAACCACAATTTTTCAGATGCACTTTTGAAACTTCAATTGTCCCAATCCCCTCACTATTTAAGTTGGCATAATGCCATTGCAGTCAATAGGCCCTTTTATTTACATCAATAGAAGACCTGGCCCATTTATCTCCTCTCTCAGTTTAAGAGCAATTTGCATATACTTGGAAGCAAAACTGTTTATGCCTTGACAAGCCTGGTTGAATGTTTATACAGCACAAATGTATATGAGTTTATACATATAGGTATACACATAAATACATGCAGTGACAATTACTACTCTCTTACCTGGGGTGAAAACCCCCCAACAACTGGAGATTCAATTTTCAGGCAGAGAATGTTCATTACTGTGTTTTCCTACTCCTGATACATTGCTGCACATTGGTACTGATGCACAAGTGTAATAGGTGTCATTTCTAATCATATTTAGCATTGAAAAAGATGTTCTGCACCTTACTGTTGTTTAGACTCCTAAGTGTCCATTTATTCCTTAGTAGATAGCATAGGTCTTGATGTATTATTTAACTATGTTAGTCATAACCAAAACCATGGGGGAAAAAATTAAACATTGATATTCCCAATCATATAGTTCCAGTATTTCACACATTTTGACCAAATAAGCCATGTTACAAGTTTCATACACATTCCTTGCTGAAGAAAAGTTATTCTTCTTTTCACTCCCAAGGAAATATGACAGATTTATTTAATCAATACTAACAATTTTTGGTCTTTGAAAATAAAGAATCAGAAAATTAAGTATATTAGAGCTTATGAACTGGATTTTCCTTCACAAAGCTACAGTATTCTTCACGACTGACCTGTATTACACATGATCTGCTTTCTAAAAGGAATAATATCCACAATGCAGGAATAGGAGATAACTTTCTATTCCTCACAGGAGTTTCCACAAGATTCCTTTTCCCTTGGTATTAGAAAAAAATAAATATATATATATTTTGTGCACTATTATTTCATTATAAGCCCCTGGAAGGTTCTTAGAGGATCCTTATTATATTAAGTGCTGCCTAAATATAAAATTATATTCTTACTTACATCACCATCTAATAGACACTTTGCAGACACAGAAAATTGCTACCTCAATGCAAAGACCACATTCAATAAACACAGAAAACTAATGAAGAGGCAAGAAAAACAACAACAACAAAAGAAAAACCAAAACCAAACAAACAAAAAAATCCATAGAGAGAAATAGATGAGAAACCCACTGTGAGTACACCCAGTCTCTAATAAGGCTTTTTAAAAGGACCATGTAGAGTCTGTCCATACAGCTCAAAGAGATAACTTCATAAATTGTATATGATGAACTCATAAACTGAAGAAAAATCAATCTTTGTCACTACCTTTACAAAAGTAAGTATGCTGAAGGTGTGGGGTTTTTATCTTTTCCACCTATTTTTTTCAAAGAAAAACTATGGAGAGATGATTAATTGGTAAAATATTCCTGTGGAAACAGGAATTAACATACAGAAAAGAGAGAAGAGAAAATAAAACTGAAAAGCATGGGAGCTAAGTAAGTACTGCAATGGAACTGAAAAAATAGCAGTAGAATCAAGAAAAAATAAAACAAGGAGTGAAGAAAAAGTAAAATCTAAAATTTAATTCAATGGGTGGGAAGAGCAGTCCTTGCAAGAATGAGATACTCATACTTGGAATGCTAAGAAAACCAGGAGTTGTCAGAAAACAAAGTATAATAAAGGCAAAAATCCCAAAAGCTTTTTGCTGTGATTAAGAAAGAAATGAAACCATGAGTTTTTGAGAGGTACAAAAATTTGAAGATATGGAAAACACAAAAAATATTCAGTGAAGCAAAATCTGAACTTTATTTGGTATGATCAGCTATTTTGCTAGCTTGAAAAAATGGTAATGGTAAATAGAGGAAAGTAGCAGAATTCATGATTAAAGGCACTTCTCATCTTTTCAAATCTCCAGTGTTCTAGTCTGAAGAAAAGTACCATGCTAAGCTCCCACATAAACAGTGAAAAATGCATCGGAGGATATTAACATCCATAGGCATCAAGTGTGTGCCTATGCAAAAATCCGCTAAAGATTATTCTCATTCACAATATCCTGTCAAGCATTGGAAGAGGCTACCCATGGCAGTGGTTGAGTCATCATCCCTGAAGGTATTTAAAAGACATGTAGATGTGGCACTTGGGGAAATGGGTTAGTACTGGGCTTGGCAGTGCTGGGGAATGGCTAAACTTCATGGTCTTTTCCAACCTAAATGATTCCATGACTGTAAAAGTCAGCACTAGCAATCTCAAGCACTCTAGATATTGTGATTTTTTTTTTCAAATAAGTCTGAAACCCATATTTCACTATTTTTCTACAGTACACAGTTATATGTAATTATTCAGTATACATAAATCAGTTAAAAAAACAAAACAGAAAAAAACCCAAACAAAACAAAAAACCCCAAACCCTCATAAGCAGTTGTGAAAAAAGTCAAAATATTTTCTGGTAGAACAATTTTTTTGTGTGTGTGTGTTCAATGTCTTAGCTACATTTTTAAAGAAGTTTTTCATTTGTATTATGATAATTTAGAAACTACTTTCACCACTTTTGTAATGGGAAATGAGCTGAAATTGATTCTTCCCCATGAAGAGTTTCAATGACTCAGAAAATTCCACTAAAAGCTGTTAATTCCTTTTCAGCTTTACTGCAAAACATCAGCAATATTCACACTTTTTATTAAGTTATTGATTCCTCTGCATTGAAAGGTTAGTAATGACCACTATAATTATGAAAAAATATCCTAGATTTTTTGCCAGAAAAATATGAAAATGGTCTTTTGGATAATTAACTACTTCTGTACAAATGATCATTGTTTTGTATGTATTCAGAATAACTAATATCTGAAAATATAAATATGATGCTTAGATTGCAAGAATAGGTAAAATTTGAGTTAAACATTACAAAATATATGTATAACTTTCATTATCTCAGTCATTTGAAGATAATGCTACATTCACACACAACACTCATGAACTGAAAGAGGATACTTGCTGGGGATTTAAAATTTCTTTGGGATAGCAGGATACAATGCACCATGCCACAGAGAAAAAGAAAAAGGGACCTCAACAGCTCAATTAGATGATCCTCCTGCTCCGAACTAGTAACACAGATAGTAATGCCATGAAAAGTTATGGCAAAGAGCCAGTTCTGAGTAGCAATCTGTGGAAAACCAATGGACATTGGTTTTGGCCAAGAACCAGCCATGGTAGATATGTTCTGGAATAGAAAGCTTTAACATATATGGGGAAAAAAAACAAACCAGAAATTAAGATTAATCTAGTTTCCCTTCAATTAATCCAATAGTATTCTTATTGACAGCATATGGAATTAGAAGAAATGTTCTGAATTCCACACAGGATACTGATCATTTATGAGGAAAAGAAAAAACAAACAAACAAACCCAGACCCCCTCAACAAAACACAGCTTCACCAAAAGCCACTTGACTTCAATCCTTTTACTGATTGCAAAAGTCAAATCCCATTTGCACATATTCCCCTTCATAAAACATATAGTTCAAAGACAAGATACTGAAAGAAAATAAAACAATGGTAGCCATTAGCTTCAATAACTTTGAGAAAGATCTGTACACAATGTGTTCTTTTGTTATTTCACAACATTTCCAATGGAATGCAGCGTGGTTTTTTGCCTTTTTTTTTTTTTTTTTTTAACAAAAAATCACTACACTATATCAAAGATTTTTTACTGTTGCTGACCAGAAAAATCACAATTCTGGGGCTTAGTAAACTGAATCTCAGGTACTAAACCGTAGTATATATTATTTCTGATGGAAATATCTTATGCATTTTGATGTTCTATGGATATTTTTGTGCTTTTTTTTTCCCCTTTGATAATGTATTTTAGAGCCTTCTGTTAATAAATATTGTTTCAATAACATTTGGCTTCAAGAAAACCTTGAGAGATGGGAATGTTTAAAAAACATCAACTTGTTTTATGCATAAGAAAAGGGAAAACCAGAAGGTCCTTTGCAAACGCCACTAAGATTTTTTAAATTAGCAAGAGCTTATACAGGTTGTTCATTACAAATCCACTACATTTCAGGAGCAAAATATTTATTCCACATTTTGACAAAGAACAATATTTATGCAAATTTTCTGACAATATCAATTCATAATCTTTTATGTATTTGCTCTTTACAAGAAAAATATCAGTCAGCATTGGACAGGTTGCCAAAGAAGGAAAGCTACACATAGACATACTTAATTGTGTGTCAAATAGCTCAGAACCCTGCTAATTAAAGTTAGGACTACTTACAAACCATTTTGTTGTATTTTATTTTATTATTTCATTTTACTTTATAAAGAAAGAAATGCAATTTAGCAGCAGTATGATTTGAATTTCTGGCAGGTAACAGGAAGGACAGAAAAATCACCAAGGTAAAGTGAAAAAAAAAAAAAGAATGAAGGAATTAGAACATTGACATTTCACTTAGAATACTTTTGTCAAGATGACATTCCCTTTCTCTTGTAGCAAAATCTATTAGCATTTGAAATGATAAATAATATTTAAATATAATTTAAGATGTCAGAAATGCCTGTTGTGAGTTGGAAGGTGCTATGGATTTCATTAGTGGTCATTGAAGAATAGCCCTTGAGGAGACTGAGCTGCTCCATGACTTTGTTATAAATACGTTTTGCAAAATAGAAGATCTTACAGATAACAAGAATGAAATCAAAAAGAATTTGAAAAAAAAAATTGAGCAAACAAGGACCCAATTTAAATAAATCTCTAAGTGCTTAAAGTGTTATTCTACTTATTTCACACACACACACAAAAAAAATTAAAAAAAAAAAATCAATGAATAATTTCTCCAAAGTGTCTTGGAGTAAAATTTGAACATTTTTCTGCAAAATACAAGAACTTTTATTCACAATCACTAAATGAACACCTATGGAAAGACAAACTAAATGTGATTGAAACAAAACAAAAAAATCCATCAGTGTTCAAGAAGAGAGAAGCACTTTAAGTGTATTTGAGAAATTAAATTTGTTTACGCTCCAATGGGCAGCAAAGACATGAGTGTTGTCAAAGCACTAGAAACCATGGAAGCACTGGAGAACAGTCACACAGGAATTAAGAAGACAGGAAGCTCAATAGTTCAGCTGAAGGCCATCTACGCCAATGCCAGCCGCGTGGGCAAGGAGCAGGAGGATCTGTAAGCCATCATGAAGCAGGAAAACTACAACATTGTTGTCATCCCAGAAACATGAAGTGCTCCACTGGATGACTATAAACTCTACAGGAGTGGCAGACAAGGAAGAAGAGATGATGAGGTAGTCCTGCATGTTTCGAGCTAATTTGACTATCTAAAGCTTGACAGTGGTAATGAAAAGGTTGAGTTTCTATGGATAAGAATCAAGGGAAAAGTCTCCCTGCACTTGGCACTGGGGAAGATACACCTCTAATGTGGGGTTCAGTTTTGGGCCCCTCACTATGAGACAGACATTGAGTGGCTGAAGCATGTCCAGAGAAGGGCAACAGAGCTGGGGAAGGGTCTGGAGCACAAGTCTGATAAGGAGCAGCTGACGGGGTTTAGCCTGGAGAAAAGGAGGCTCACTCTTTACAACTACCTGAAAGGAGAGTGTAGCCAGGTGGAATTTGGTCTCTTCTCCTAAGTAACAAGTGACAGGACACAAGGAAATGGTCTCAAGTGGCACCGAGGGAGGTTTAGATTGGATCATAAAAAAAATTTCTTCACTGAAAGCTTTATCAACCATTGGACAGGCTACCCAGAGAATGGTGGAGTCATCATCAAAAGTCTCATTTCAAGACATAGTTTAGTGGTCAATTGGAAGTATTGGGTTAATGGTTACACTTGATGAACTTAAGGGTCTTTTCCAACATAAATGATTCTATGCTAAGAAATAAGACTAGATCATCTTCTTTATTTATGTATCTGTATCTCTCAAAGATATCAAAGAAAGTTAAGAGAGAAATATATATGGAAGCAATGCTGAACAAAGCAGAATTCCAAGGAAATTATGAAGCTTTACCATGATATAGAAATTCCTGTTGCCAGAGTTTTTAATTGATGTGACAAAAAAAGAACTGACCACAGTACAAGAAAGACATTCCAGATAATGACAGCATAAATACAGTAAAAAAATTGTCAGTCAATATGGCCACAGTTTGCTTTAGCAGTGTCCCAGTGGAGATTTTACTTCAAGCAGCAGCTTCAGGGCAGTACGTTTCAGGGTTTAATAACCCAGAGTCAAAAGCAGAAGGAAGGACATTAACCTCTCCTCAGCAATAAAAATGGGACTGAAAGAATGTGCAGGCACAACTTAATCGTAGATTTAAATTTTGCTTGCTTTTGGTTTTTTGTTTGATTGTTTGTTGTTTTTTTTGTTTTGGTTTTTTTTTTTTTTTTTCTGATAGAAAATATCAACATCTACTGCCCAAAGCAAAAAGAGGTGAGTTCTAGGGCTCTGTTTCAAATTATCACCATGGATGTTTTGATATTTTTCTAGTGTCTTATGTCTGAAAACCAGTTTTAAACTCTCTTCACAGGACAGCATCAAATCATAATTGACAGCAACAGAAGCAGAACTACTTCAGACATAGCTTGTTACTGTTAAAAAATCAAGATGATCTTGACGAAAATGCAAAACTATTATATATTTTTCACTTTAATGTCTACTATTCTGAAATATTGTTAATAAATTAACCCAGGTATAAGCAGGTGAAATTAAAATGTGAATGTTTCATGTTCACAGTTTGACAAACAATGTGGATAAAATCAAAGATAATTTCATTTCGTCATCAAAAACAGGATAATAGAATGTGCAGCTAATAAAAACAGTGATAAATTCCAGCTCTTTACATTCCAGTTTTTTCAGCTACATACTATTTAACTATTAACTGTGTATAAAAGTCAACATCTTGAAGGTTGTTTGAAAGTTTTAACCAATGAGTCCTTCATAACTTAAACACATTTTTTAGAAGTGGAAGAGAAATAACACTGCAATTATTTTTATAAGGCACAGACATGGTTTGTTACAAAGCAGAACTGACAAGTGAATACATATTTCATTTTGGAACACACAGGAGTTAACCCCAACATTGAATTGATTCAGTTAAAAGGATCTGTGTGATAAAGTCATTATGGCTGTGCCCATACTTTTCAATTAGTTTTGAGTATATACATTCGGGGTTATAATTTCTTACCGAATTCCTTATTTTTCACAGTGGACTTCACGTATATGACGATTAATTTTGTATGAGAGTGGCTAAACAACACTTAGTATAGAAAAAAAAAAATTTAAAAAATGCTAATTTGAAAGAATAAAAGACACTATATTTTAGGGGTTCTTTTTCCTTATCATTTTCATTCTGTATTTGTCAGATATTGTACTGCAGACTTAGCTTTCAGTAGGCTGAGAAGAATTCCTAATATTTTTGGACAAAGGTCAAGGAGGAAAGAAATGTTTTGCAAATGGCATATTCATACTGATCTCTGTCAGTCAAATTTCTATAAATTCCTCTCTGTCTGTGACAGCTGAAAATGTCCATATTTGCTTCACATTTATTTTAGGTGTTCACAATAAAATAGGGAGAGAAAAAAAACAAAATCCTATATAAATCTTGTCATGAGAATTAAAAACTTGTTTAAAATTTCCTCCACATTAAAATCAGCTCCATAATTCTAAGAACATTAGGAAATCTTTAGTCATTCAAGAAGCTATTGTATTAATATTTCAAAAATTAATATTGTAGCCAGATTAAATAATTTTTTTCAAGTACTAGTTGCCATTGTATTAATTATTTCATTTAAGTAATGGAAAGCAAAAATAATACAGCTATGAATGTATCTACATTAGAAACTACAATGAATTTAATTGGAAAAAATATAAAATTTAAAAGGAAGAAGAATATGCCTGACTTTCCATCTTACATTTTCTAATTAAGTAATTCAATTTATTATCATTAGCCCTACTTGGCTTCAGTTACAGCAAGGAATTGAATACCATGTAACATCTTCAACTTAAGTATAGGACAGAGAAGAAAAAGTAATCTTTTCACATCCTTTCTTTTTAAGCAACTTGCTTTTTGAGCAAGTAGGGAAATTATGAGACAGAGAAAACAGAAGTTAAAGTAGTTGGAAGCACACAGCATCCTAGCTGTGAGCCTTGTTTGGAAGTCTTCACAAGATGTAGTATTCAAAGTAGAGACATTACTGTGCATTGCATGCAATTATTTTTTAATTTCTCAATTATCAATAAATCAAGCATTTGAAAATAAAAATATAGTATTTCAAAAATATTTCAAGAAATACTCACTAATGTATTAACCCATAAAAGATTTATTTCCTCTCTTAGAAATGAACAACCACCCACCCAGCAACCCTTTCCATGAAAGCAATTGATATCTCTTTGTCTTCAAATCAGGATATGCAAATCACCCGGTAATCTTATTCTATATCAGTCTAATTATGTGCTCATGGACATAACATCCTGCCAGACATTGCCTTCAAAAAGGTATGTGAGAAGGGCAATAAAACATGGCACACTGAAGGCAACTTCTGGCTCATTAAAACACTATCTTCAGCATCTCATGGGATTGAGATGACTTCAATTTGCTATTAAAACTGCAGCCAGTTCAAGATCACGTGATTGTAAAAAGCAGAAGTCAGTACTGTAGTATATCATCATACCTTATGTAATAAGCAAAAACATACTAAAATTAATCTAGTTCTCTGAGTATTGGGGAGATTTCTAATATTTCCCCCAGCAAAGAATTGTTAACATTTCTGTTGTGCTTTGGCTAACAAAATTTACTGGCTCTGATTATGCTGCATTTTCTGCTTTGCAAGGGGTGTCTGCTAGTTACTTCATAAAATATATTCAAATTGTTTTGTGATGTAAAATGAGAAGTGCAGGTGATAACATCACATTTATCTGTGTTCTCATGTCTAGCAAAAAATATTTGGAAAGGCATTTTCTTTGCCTTCATCCTGGTTTTTTTGAGGTAAAGATTTCAGGATTGTGAGTATCTGGTGGGTATACAGCAACTGCTCAAAAAATCAGAAAAGCAATGTATTTTTTTCAGTTTCAGTGTATTGGAAACATGATTTATTTAGCTCCATATACGTGCCTGTATCTATACTGTATTTTTGCCTCAGTCTTCAAGTCCCTCTATTGCAATTTCTTCTATGATCATTTAAAGGTTATTTAATGTGGAACAAATTAATTAAAAAGGTAGAATTCTAAACTTTCCACACTGTACAGTTAGGAAACATGAAAAGTGTATCCCTAAAACTTTAGCATTCAACCAGTGTTTAAACGTAGAATTTACCTTAGACAAGGTCAAATGCAGAATGTGTTAAATAGTAAATAACCTTTTTAATTGCTCAGCATTCAGCTTTGTTCAAAATTGTATCCTCATTTAACTCTTTTTATCAATGTGGACAGATTATTTTCCAGTTTTATTTGAAAACATGAAAATTCTTCAAGTTAGGCTCATATAGACCTATAAGGTTAAAATTAACTTTGTTATCAATCCTAAAAGAGCCAAGAATTTTTTTCAAAGAACTTATGGAGAAATCAGAAGTGCCATTGTATCTTCATTAAAAAAAAAAAAAAAAACAAATGCAGAAGAAATTGATTAAACAGTACTTTTATATTTTATTGCACATGAATTTAGCTGTATGAACCCAAAGTAACCAAGCTATATAAATGGAAAGTATAAATAAACAAACAAGCATAAGGTATGTACAATCAAAGGAGTAAACTGCTATAATCAAAGGCCTTATAACTAAGAAAAAGAACACTTTACTTTTATTTCAAAAAGTATTCTGAGCTGATCATTTGCAGGAATAATGTATCTCATCTTGTACCTGATCTTGTCTATCCTTAGCCAAAGGCCATAACAAATGCCAGTGCTTTAGCATTTTATTCCAAATATGATTGGCTAAATATTAAAATGCCTCCTTTTATCAGATCACATATCATGCCATTTCCTAACTTCTTTAATGAGCACCCTTCTAACTTGACATTTGCAGGTCAAGTATCAAGCAAAAAACTTTAGCAACCCATATCTCACAAATTTTATTTTAAGATATATAGGCATAAAGAAATTGGTTTTGCTGTTCAGTCTTTGAAGAGTCATTTCACACCTATGAACAACTAAAAAGTAACTGCAGTTTTGACAGAAGATAATGGACCATTCAAAGAACACAGAGGCCAGTCTCTCTGTTCACTGCTGCCACAGCCTCAACAACCCCACCAGACTTTACAAAAGGCTACTATTCAGGCAATTGTCAGTAAGACGTGGACTTTCTCCCTTCAGCTCATTGCTTCCCAAAGCATTCACATTATTGCTAAATAAAATTCATGTCCCACAAAATGTAAGGACTTTTCTGGTAGCTCATACGAACAGGCTTGATGGACTGTCTCTTTTTTCAAGTAAGCCACAGCTTACACCTTGTATTTCTGTAAGCAGCAGAGGAAGGAAAAGCTGAAGTCTACAGCAGGATTTTTTCACACAGTTGGAGCAGGCTCTTTTACCACCACTTTCTGTGCTATTGCTTTTCCATGAATATATGTCACTTTCCTGAACTGAATTTAATAAAAATATTTTTGAGAAATCAGCCGAGAAGGAAGTGAAATAGACTTTTAAAATAAAAACTTTTTTCTTTCTTCCACTCCTTTCCTTTCTTTTCATTTACAAGTTATTTAATTAAACTTGCTCTTTTTTCTCTGCACAGGCAGTTCCTAGGACTCTTCTATGACTAGGATTTACTTTAGACAAAAGGTTAATGAGGCTGACAGCAATATTGTAAGTCCATGAGGAAATAAGAGAAGACATTGCTTACACCAATGAGTAAACTAAATTTCAATACCTCTTTACAGAATCACTTCCATTATACATTCCTTATGTCCCTAAGAAAAAACCCTCATCTTCTTGGTTATGGAAAAACTCACTTTCCAGAGAAGAGCTGTCAGATTCATCCATCCCCGTTGAATTAAAATGCTCAGATAACAAGAACAAAATGTTAGTATAGGGCATGAAGAACTTCAGGACAAGGGAGAAACCTGTCCCTGTAATATTATTTCGGACAGAAATAGATGAAACCGCTTAGGATACAGAAATATATCTATCATATGGGCCCAGACGTAGCTAACATTGCTACCCTAAAAGACCAGTAAAACAAGCAATTGACTTTCAATTAACAAGGAATAGTAAGAGCTTTTAAAGATGTGCTTAATTCCTTACTCCTTTCATAAAAAGGGATTGTATTTCTTTTTGTTTTCCTGTTCTGTAAAGGGTGACTCTACAACACCATGGGCAACTCCTGACATGTGATATTATCTGTGTTGATTCATATATTTAATTACTGTAAGGCTATTTTATTGATGGTAATATCCTTAATACATTCCATAAAGTGGTACTATCAGGATTAATTTTTACCATTTTAGAATTTTCAACCTAAGATGTTGTTTCATAGATTTAAACCTTGAACTTCACGCAAAAATCAATCACCTATGTAGTATGTTAAAGGTTACATGCTGTTCCTTGGGTCAGTACAGTTCAGTGCTGACAACAATTAAGTAACTGTAATGTCTACTTTTTCATTGCCTGTTATTTTTGCTAAGTAGCATATTCAGAGAGCATTTATTACATTTAAATTCATTGGTTTAAAATACTCTCTAGAGACTGATCTTTAAAATAATATGCATATTCCCCATGCACAATCGTAAAGAAACACTGCCCTCTTCTGTCAAAACAAGCTGAACTCCCATAGAGACATGTTTTATTTTGGAAAACCAAACTGGATAAGAACACATCAAAAATGTTATTTTATACAGAAAGAAAAGACTATGTGCCATGTTGAAACAGCGTTTTTGAAAATGTTCATTCTCATATTTCTTTTTTAATTCTTTCAACTCAATCAGTAGAATTTCTCTTTTCCCCAGTTCAAA
This sequence comes from Hafferia zeledoni, assembly GCA_035583235.1. Taxonomy (NCBI): domain Eukaryota; kingdom Metazoa; phylum Chordata; class Aves; order Passeriformes; family Thamnophilidae; genus Hafferia; species Hafferia zeledoni. The sequence continues at coordinate 14,504,869 of JAWWEV010000001.1, forward strand.
CAGACATTTCAGAAAACTTAGAAACACAGAGACATATTGTAATGATTTTGTTTTATAAACAAACACATCAAATTCTGCAGTTACTTTCTTGTGTGTGTAGATTTACCTTTGGCAAAAACGTCACAAACCCAAATTCTAATTTTACACTATATATATTTTTGTACTGATCTCTGATTAATATTCACACTACTTTATCCATTTCCCTACATTTGTATTATTCTATTTCCCCAGAGCAGAAGAAGAGGAGCACTTAAAGACTTGTGAAAACGTTCATCAGCATTCAAAAATGCAATAATATCAATTTTTAAATAAAAAGCAAGATTTAATATTTGAAACAGTATTTTTCACACAACCTGCCTTGAATATTCACTGTCTAAAGTGGGTCACTAATATAAAACAACCCCTACCACTGCAGGCCTATTAGCTGATCTCAGTAACCGAATTTTCATGCAAATGGTCAATACACATAGAAAAAAATTATTTGTTTCTTTCATCAGGGAAAATAAATAACAAAAATTAGCTTCACACATAAAAATCTTACCTATCTCTCAAAAATTATGGAAAAGACAAGACAATAAGGAAAAAACTAATGATATTTCACAAGGATAAAACTAAAATCTAAACCATTCCAGGGTATTTTGACATACAACTTTTTCTCTAAGGCAATTTCCCCACATCACTGCATTAAGATATTTTTGAAGCAGTTTGTATCCCATTCCTTCAAATACTTTGAATTTAACTTCACTTAGTAAAACGTTTGAGACATACCTCTTTGGTTTAAGATATTCTAACAAAGCACCTCACTTTCTCCAAAAGAACTGTTTTTCATGAACTTCACTTTTCTGCAGTTGTGCACAAATATTACGTGTCAACTTCAGGATCAAACTTTTAAAGTTTTAACAGATGATTGTCACAAACACCAAGTTCTTTACCAAAGCATTTAAAAATTAAATAAAGACACCATAATTAAAAACTCACAATAAGCCCCCCACATTAGATCAACTCTTCAGTAATGGTCAATATTCACACTGTAATCACAGATTTGAGCTCCTTTTCAGAATATGGAAAGCAGATGAGATTATTTTAGAATCCAGTTAGGTACATAGTTTCAAACTGGTCTAACACGATCCCAGAGAAAAGATATTTCAAATATGTTTGGGGTTTAGTTTGGGGCTTATTTCTACGTTTATAGATAGGTACGTTCAGCCTCCCTAAAGCATATGAAAAGAAGTGAGAATTTTTCTCCTACATTTTTTCCTCCATGTAACAGTACAAAGCTCTATCTTTTGGTTGCTTACAAGCCCCCTGCAAATCATAGATTACAGACTCTCAGAGAACTCTACAGAGAATGAAATATAGGACAAAAGATGTCTTATTTTTCTGGTCTTTCTCTCGCTGTTCTCAGCAGGTAGTGGGACTGTATTTTACCTCTTGTAGTTTCATACTGACATTCATTGCTGGATCTAAACACTCTTTCCCTCTTACTGCATCATAGGACTGTAATGCCACAGGGCTATTATGAGGCCTTGGAAAATAATGCTGAAAATAATTGCAAGTAATTTTTCAACGTTTCTAGAGTAGAAAACCAAGACTACTCCAAACAATATTCCTAGGAGAAAAGTGCCATCTTTCACATAGTGCACCTCAACATTTATAAGCTGCAAAACATTCTAGAATGCTAATTGCATGAAAAGCTATTCTTTATGACATATTCCTTATAAAATATATTTGGACCTGGAAGAAACAAGAGAGAAAAAAAACAAAAACAAAAAACACCAAAAAATAGAAACTGAGAAAGCATATCGGAGAAAGGAAAAATATACATATTCTGATAATGCGTTTTTTTAACAAACTTTTATGATTAAAGAATATGGAATTGGAATACATTCTAATTATAAGTAACAAAATAAATGAATTTGAAAGAGCCAGAAGAAATATGTATGTGGTCAGAGAAACAGGGAAAACTAATATTGAAATAGTGAGAGAGAGAAGACAGCTGCATGCAAACTCAGAAAGTCTTAGATTCCAAGATGAAAAATTACTTTGATATTTGAGGGGCTAGAGAGCTAAAACACTGTCAACAGATAGTTTTCTTAAAAAACAAACAAACAAACTAAACAAAAAACAAACAAACAAAAAACACCAAAAAAACCCACAAAAAACAGAAAACCCCATGTTATGCTTACAGGTTAAAAACCAAGCAAAACATGATATGTCCAACTCCTATTATTTAACCAAATCCTATCCATTGTAGAAAGGTCAATGGGGCAAAAAAAAAGTGCAGGGAAGTTGGACAACAATAAAAAAATGGGAACACGAGATTGCGTCCTTGTCAGATTTAATATAATGCCTCCTACAACCTCCAGTAAAGTCAATCTCCAGTGTGATAAGGTTTGAGATGTGATTGAAGTTTTTGTTGTTTCCCTGGTCTTAAATGTCAGGCCATGGCAACGAAGAAGCCCATTTCTGACAAACTGGAAGGAAAACAATTAACTAGACAATGCAACAAAAAAGAATTTGCAATTGCAGCTCTTTCTCAGAAATAACAACCCTTTACAGAGCACAGCATTCAGCACAATGTTAGCACACAAATGTAAATTAAAAATTTCTAATAGGTCTCATAAAATTACTGTATCAAAAAATCATTCTTTTTGTACTTATTAAATAATGAATTTCAAAATTAACTGAACTATTCATGTAAGTTTTCTTAGCTACATGAAGGTATCAATACTGATAACCTCTTACAATTATAGAAGATATTCAGCTACAACATTTTTTCCTAGATTTTCATAGGACTGCATTGTTTTCCTCCATTAGAATTTCTAATCCAGAACTACATTTTAGAAATGTAGTCAGGAAACTCCTAACCATTGAGAGCAACTAGCATACAAACAGCAAGGCATTTTTTGGTCAATAATGTGTTGAATAATTTATGAAAACAGCTCTTGGTCTAAAGGCTGCACAAAGTATTTAAAAGTTAAAATGTCCATTTATCTTGATTTAATCAATGGATGCTTCTGTTGCTCAAATGGTTAAAAAAGTTTCTTCTACTTAATTTTCCAGTAGCTCTTCAAAGCATAAATTATCAATATTTTCTCAGGAAAAAAATCAGGTAATGGAAAGGCTCTCTATAGAATACAACAAGTGTGATCAAAGTATACATCATTAAATAACTTTCCTATCCTGTTCAGACTAGTTATAAAATACTGGGCACATAATACTGAACCTTTTTTAAGAACTTGGTTTCATTTTAGAGCATTTCCTTTGATTTTGCTATTTTACTTCACTACCTTCTCTTCCCCTCCCTATGTCTTTCAAAATGAACTTTATAGTAATAGCATAGCCAAAGAGAATGTGACATGTGTCTTTCATTTTGTGCTCAGACAAAATAAAAGTAATTCTGGTTTTCTTCACAATTGTGGTATAAAATCCTTACCCTCATGGAAAGGTGATGAAACAGGTAACAAGAATAGTTGCAAAAAGTAAGTAGTGAATTCACTGTAAAAATAGCTGAGTTTTTTTCCACAAAAGAAAATATCACTCACAATCAATTTCTAAAATTTTCAACTTACAAATCTAAACTTAAGTTCCCATTGGAAATGTACAAAGAAAGCACATTTCAGATCAGAATGTTTTAAATAAGTAGTTGCAGTTTTTTTCATCTATTCTTCATAGATTAGAACTATTTTTATAGTCTATAGAAGAAGAAACAATGTGAATATGATGTCTTACAATAAACATAGTTAGTCACTAGAAAATGGTTCAAGCAATGTTTGTTTGCTTACAAAGTGTTCTTGTAATGGTTCCACAGAGAGAAAAAAACAAAACCAACCAAACAAACAAAAAACCAATCGAAAATGAAACAGGTTCCCAGAGACAAAATATAGGGTTTGAGATCTGCTTTGTTTGTTATTCAGATACCTTAAAACAACATATGTCCAGTTCTCTGTGAGACTAGAGATGATGAGGTTACGATGAGGCTTGCTTGAATTAGATCTACGTATTAATTAGAAATGTTTCTGACCAAGAGCTTAGCTGAACGATCATGGCCAAACTCAACATTTGCTAAACACTTTCAACTGGATAACTTCATAAGTCTGCTCCTGCCTTTCCTTCTCAGAAAACTTGCACAGCTCCAAGCAGGATATAGAAGGGCACAGTGTCCTTGATGCTCCCATCTGGAAGTGGGTGTTCCCTGGTGACCCAGTGAAACTGGTTCTCAAACAGCAAGAAAACTTCCTGGACTAAAATTTCATAAATAAATATGTAGCTTGGGACTTTATGAGCCTCTTTCCTCCTCTTGTGCTGTGAAGGGTTGGCTGTAAAGCTTTCTGCTGTATTCAAAGCATTCTCTTGTCAAAGATGATGAATGATGATAAAAAGAAAAAAAGTGAGCCTCACCTTAGGTATGACTATGTGTCCTCCAGTTTCCTCTTCAAGGAAGTTTTATTCTCTCCAAGATACCTTTTAGACTATCACAATTGGGTTTCAAAGCAATTTGTATGTATAAATTGAAAATATTACTTCAAATTAACTTCCAGGGACACCATGGCGAGATCAACAGGGTGGTAGATTGAGACACAGGAACCAGATAAATTCCATTTTTGCTATTGGCCTGATGGTTAACCTTGAGCAAGACACTTCACATCTGTGTGTTTCTATTAATCTTTTAATCTATTTAAACTTTAAGGTCCTGGGGAGAGCATTGTCCCTTGCTTTGTGTTCATATGGTATTTAGCACAGTAGGATCTGCTGTAATATGCTGCTGCTGTAATTCATAACACTAAACAACTAATACAAAAAACTAAATAGGTCTAAAATACCATACAGAGCTTCACAATTACTAAAGACAGAACAAAACTCAAAGGATTATCAGGTTTTATTATGCAATGAGATTCAAACCAGATGTTAAATGCAAAGTTAAACCCACCTTCAAATTAATTTACAAATATGCAATCTTCCAATTGCCCTATTATCAAGAAGACAATATTTAAAAAAAAAAAAAAAAAAAAAAGTGGTGTGCTGCCTGTCCCCGCCCTTTTTATGTTGTGTGCTAACAAACCAACAGACCCCCTCTTCCTCCTGACTCAACCATTAGCCTTGAAAAGTCAAACAGGAACCTGATAATCAATTTAGATTCCTTCTGTCTCAAACATGGTCCATACAGTTAATGACTGCACTTTCAGCACATTTATATGCAGTCTATCACTGCAAATCATGAGACCTAGAAAACAAGTTGGAGATCTTAACATAACAATCTCATACTGCTGATAGAGAGGATCCAATTATTCCTTCTCATGCACACACTGCATCTCTGCAAGGGTGTCCAAGGAAAGCTGTTGGCCCACATGACAAATATATTGACAGTGACAGACTGCCAATTTTTCTATATAGATAGCTCACTTTTGTCACATATCCACAGTTAAAATTGGCATGCACAGCACCATCTAGCACAGGATGAATGTCAATGACTGTGGAGAAGTCCCTCAGGTTAGGCTTGCTTCAAGCAGAAAGTGTGCAAACCATTCTCAACATACCTTCAAGTCTAACTGCCTAATTGCAAGGATGAAATCACACTATGAAATAGAGCAGCCAAGAAACCCTGTGAAACTGTGCATATACATTAATTAACAGCTGATTTTCTATTTTGATATTATTCCATGAGCATACTGAAATACTGCTAAATCATTCAATGCTGCAGTCCTCTTTCCAATATTCGTTCTTACCCAAGGCAACTGGTATTTCCACACAGTTTATAACAAAATCGTAAATGAGTTTATCTGAATAAACTGAATGGCTGTGCTGAATGAAAAAGTACTTACTGAAAAGAAAGTACAGAAAGAATAAAAATTAATACATTCCAGGATTACAAAATCCATTTCTGGCAATCTCAGTTTCAAATTTTTGACAAAACAAATGTTACATATATATTCTTTCTGAACAGATGCCATAAATCCAACAGGTTGGTCTCTCACAGTGTTTATTAAATATATAAACCTTTCTGGTTTTAATGTAAAGGAAATTGGAGGTCTATTTAAATTCCTACCTTTTTAAATGCTAAAGAGTATGTTTCTCATACTCTTCTGAATCTCTTCTCAGGAATAAAGTTTAAAGTTTCTAGGGACAGTCATATGTAATAGCACTCAAAAAGGCAGTTTCTTCATACTACACAAATATCTGTCAGCTTAATTTTGCTTTTTGCTCATATGATGTCCTGACTCCTCACTTGGGTGAACAAAATTTGTGAAGAGGGGACAGGCAAGGAATTAAAAGTGATCAACAAAGTAACATAAAGAAATACTTTGGCATACAAAAACTGAATATGAATGCAAACTGATATTCCTCTGAGAATCTGTAGGACAATCCTGTTGTCCTTGATTCTTCTGTCAGAATTTGTTCCTTACTTCACAGTAAGAGTCTGAATTTAGTTTTTCTAAGGTTTAAATATTTAATTTTGTTTTCAGGGATCACTTTGATTTTCATGATGGATGAGCAAAACTCGATAGCTGCCTACCTTGTTTCACATGATGTCACAATATTTTTTTCATATTTGAGTATTTAATTGCTTTTTTTTTTCTGACCTTGCCTGATTTGACTACTCTCTTGTCTAAACAATACTGTGCTAATAACCCCTAAGGCACAGGAGAACTAAATTAAATTTTATAAATATCCATGTCCATTACTGCACATCACTTTACTACCCACCTTTTAAAGGCTGTTAGACAGCTCAGTATACAATCTAAAGCTATGTCACATTTTCTTTCTAGTTGGACATAGAATACACATAGAATGATTAAGGTTGGAAGGGATGTCAGGAGATCATGTGATCAGGACACCTGGCCTGCTTCACAGCAAAGGCACATTATGGCTCATTTTCACCAGGAATCCCACCTCCTTTTCTGCAAAGCCAGTTGGTCCCGGCATATACTGGAGTATGGAACAGTTCTTTCCTTATAGCAAACTAAGCATAAGACTCCTGCCATACATGGAATTAGAGCTCTGAATTTCTGAAAGATCTGATCTTAAACTAGGTAAGTTCTCTCTTTGAAATGCAACAGAATTTTCATTAATAGTATCAAAAACTCTGCTGATACTCACCTGATGACAAAGACAAGCAAACTTTGACAGCCAGAAGTAGAAAGCTTCATAATAATCACACTTCTATGAGATCCAAAGTGCAATTTTCTCTGAGATAGGTAAATTGCTAGATTCAGTGTGTTGGACATTTTGGGGGTTGGTGTCTATTACAGCTTTAAAATAATTTTAGAGTTTCTAAAATGAATACACATTATTGCCACTCAACAAAAGTTTCTAGGTGTTGTTTTTGCAGAGTTTTAATTGTTTGAAATGGTAAGTTTCTTTATTTCTTTCCTCTGCAGTCTCAAATTTATCCACAGTCAGCTTCCACATCACCATAACAGCAATACACAGTCATTTAATCAAGGCAAGACTTCCTTTTCAGAAAAAAAAAAAAAAAAAAAAAATTATTTGTGGGAACTCTTCCCCAAAAGAATAAAAATGAAACATATTTTAACTTGTTTATATTACTACTTCTCTCTTGAATGGAAACTGTCAAAGGCATAAATGCCAGACTGCTGAATTTTCAAAATTATTCCTCCCTTCTCACTGTAGGTATCTCACAAATTAAGATTGAGTTATTTTTTACAAATGATTTAAATAGTTTTGGTTCTAAACACTCTGCTTCATGTAATTTCTGTATGTATAAATAATGTACATCTGCAAAAAAATACCACCTTGTACGAAGAGCTTTAAATATATTTTTCAACAAGAAAACAAGGTGCTCTATGTAGAAGCATTACAAAAAATCTTACAATTCTATACTGTAAGTTCATTAACTACAAGTACACTAAAGTCTGTCAAACAATCCTTTTGGATGAAATTCTGATCTTATTAGAGTTAACATTTTTATTCTCAGTGAAGCTCAGATTTCATACACTGACTGTATAAACTTTATTATTACAGTGATTTATGCATATACAAAACATTTCTCAAGAACAGACCATTAAGCAAGGTATACCACAACCTGTTCAATTATTCAAGCTAGAAATTGATTTGGTGCAATACTGTCAGCTTGTCTCTATTTTACACCAGATAATTCAACTCATGCAGGATCAGTATGAAATTCAAAGGGAACAAGCTCTTTGTTTAGACTTCAGTGATTCCAGATGTTCTAAGAACAGTGAGCAGAAACAATTTACAATACTAGAAGTGTTATCATCCTGCAGTGTATGAGAAGAACCATAAGCAAATTCCCCCATCCAAAAAAAAAAATGTTTGTGCTTAAAAATAATTGAATATTTGTTGGGGAAAAAATGAGCTGCGTTGTTGCGAGAGGGTTCTTCGTGTCCCAGCCTGCCACTCCACACAGTACCCCGGGTTCAGCGATCAGATATCAAGGTGTGTTCTCATAGAGATATAGCCTCGACTCCAAAAGGTTAAAAGCAGGAATGTTCAAACTTTATTGGGGGGGTAACAGGGTTATATAGCATTTTGAGGAAAAACACGAGGACAATAACAACTTTTGATAGGCTCAGAGCCACTGTCCACACGGCAGCAGTCTGCTCTGATTGGTGGAAGAGCTGCTGCTCAAGCGGCAGTCGGGACCCTCCTGGTGCCAGCAAGGCTGTGTTCACCTGGGGTCTGAGGTTGTTTACTTCTTCTTCAGGCTACCTCAAGGTTACGCTGACCTTGCCAGTCTGTCAGCTCTTTGGCCAGTGTGTTGTGCATGTGGCTCAGGGCAAACCTCTCCCACAAATATTCATACTAAATTCCACACTTCTGAACTAAGAATGGAATTTGAATTGAACATATTACAATAGTACTATTAGTACTATACTTCTGATAGGTAAACAATGAGCACATCTTCAAATACAAAACCCTCCTAAAAAAAAAAAAAAAAGGAAAAAAAGGAATGGGGGGGGGGAGAGGGGGGGGAGAGGGATGTGTTACTGTTTATGTTTTAAAAGAGTTTTGAACATCCAAAAATATTCCAAAAAATCTTGGGTAAACTTCAGACCAACATCTGAGCAGTCGGGTGCCTCTGCACTCTGAAGCATTTGACCTTTTGCCTGCCATTAGTTCATGCCATCTTCCCCCGCCATGGGAAACAGCAAGACACCTATAAAAATTTCCATCAGCAGCACGGAAGTCATTCCCCTTCTATGTGATTTCTCTGATTTAATGGCCATGGAAAGATCTGTAAGGTCATTAAACCCCTGTAGTTTCTAGCATCCTTCAAATGCCATAGAAACCAAGATTCTATGGACCAGTAAAATAGTTACCCATTATCCTCAACTTCTCTGCTACTCATGTCTTGCTTTTGACATTGCTAGGATGACAGAAAGTATTTTTCCTGCTCAAAATCACCTTTTTGTACCTGTCCCTGAAAGTTTTATGAAGGCATCCATTACCACCAACTCATACTGGGGAAAGAATACTGACTCAGTTAATGTGATTTGGGTCATGAAACATCTGCAAAATGGTCACATTATTCTCCCTTCATGTTCTGAATTACAGCTGCTTAATTTTCTAACAAGGAATGGCAGGGAGTGTTATTTGGTTGTTTTTACTACTATTGCCTATTCTGTGGAGACTATATAAACTTCAAACTGAACAACTATGCAATAAAATATCAAGTCCAGTTCTTTTTATTGGCAGACTTATATAGGAGAATTTGCTCAGACTAAAAACACTTTAGAACTCAACTCTACTAGATGAAGAATAATTCCAGTTGTTGTATAGGAACATTTTACAGGTTGAACTGTACCATTTCTCCTCATCACCACTTCCCATCACTCTTTCTATGAGGAGAATATTGTACAGCTAACATGAAATATTTTTATATTTTAGATCTGGAAATTCTCTAGTAACAGTAGAATCCCTTAGCCATACCACATTTACGTTCTTTTAAGTGAGACTGAAGAAATCTAGAAAACATAGAATGAGACTATATGCACTTTCAGATATATATATTCACACAGATGAAAATTATACAAATTTTATCCTTATATGTTTATATGCACCCATACAAATATTCTTTTTCATTGGGATTGAAAATGCCTATGTATGGTGTGAAGTTGTTTGTAAAAGGGCTATTGACATAAGATTATCAGCCAAATTTAGTATTTGCTGGTAGGCATATTATTACAGGGGATCCTGCCACAACAGGAACCTCCAAAACCATTTTGCTCAACATTGAAGTGCTGAACATCATTTATAAGAATACATGAAGAGGAAATATCAGAATTTTAAAACATAAACTATCTATCCTTCTTTTAAAAGTGAACTTGAGCTGCAAAACTTGAATGCAAATCATCTAATAAATTTCAAAATATTAGGCATAATAATACATGAAAAAGAAAGGATGTAACTTCATTCACGTAAATGTTACTGTAGGTGGGAAGATGAAATAGGCTTTGTAAATAGTACTTTGTCAGTTCCCCCTCTGATAACATTACAGAAGGCATGTGGATTTTCTTTAATAAAGGCCAACAGACATAAATCATCATTCTTTTATCACTAAAAATTCAAGCAATTGTCTTGTTTCAAGAAGCAACAAATATATAGCACTAGCCAAAGATATTTTAAGAGATAATAATTAAAAATTAGTAAGAAATATAAACAATGTGTTACTGTTGCAACCTTGTACTGGACACCTTTCTCCCTCTCTTTTACAGGACACTTGCCTCATCTTTCAGAAAGTCAAAGAGACAACAAGGACACATCTCTGAGAATGGTTATACAAACTAGATAAGGTTATGAAAGTGTCTCTGACATGGTAGAAAAATGGAGACAAAACTGTCTTTCCATTCTTTCATTTCACCATGTCAGGATCCAATTCCCTCTGATCAGGTTCTTTGAGATATTCCATGCATGGAGGGTGTAACATTTAATATAAAATTCACTAATTTGAAGATACATTACATGAGATTTCTAATTTAGTAGAAACATAAAAAATGTACTGAAAACACAATACAAATGTAAGTAATGCATAGCAAAATATAGAAATTCCAATATATAATTCAATCATAATACCAACGTTATTCCCAAGAATACATTCATTGTTATAACACTGTATGTCTCCAATCTCCAGGAAAGAGTAAAGGAGTTGAAGTCAGTCCACATCCATTGCACTCTTCAAAATTATTTTGCTACTTTTCTAGTTTTTACACTCATATTGGGCTGAGCCACATGTTCACTCTCATCCCAGCCCAAATCAGGGACACATTCACACCTTTTAATGAACTCAGGGAGAAACATGTGCACCACCAGCTGATCAACTCAACTGCAGATAAGCATTTATCTTAAACAAATGCCACTATCATACCAAAGGGGACCAGAGGAAATCAGCTCCTTTGTAACAGCTGTGCTCAGTCACATTCTGTATTATTCTCTGAGCTTCATGGATACAATGCCCTTGCTCACCTTCTCTGAGCCGCCTCCCATCCTAGGGGTGTATCCAGTGAGTCACATTCCACCTCTTGGAGTTTGGTCAATCACACACCACTGTTTGCACAAGCTCAGAATGCACCTCCTTTACAAAAAAATACTGTTTATAAGAATACACTGCAGGTTTTTCCTATATATATATTTATTTTTTTTTTTTATCATCAGCTACAGCTACTCGGATTTGTGTTGTTTTACATTAGTAGACTTTTACAACATGTGAATCCAGTTTCATGACCTTCACAGTAAAAACATGCTTAAGCTGCTCTGGAGCACAAGAACACTGCTGTCCAATTTCCACATAGTTTTCACTCATTCCATTAGAAACATAACATGTTTTTCTACATTTCACATAAATTTCCATATCTTTGGAAGAAGGTATATTGTATTTCTTCTAATCCTATTTTTTTCCTTAACAAGGAAATACATCCTGATATGGATCAGGAGATTGACTTAAAATAAAATAGATAAGAAACATAATATATTGGGACATTTAATTACGCTTTTTAAAATTACACATCTTTATCTCTTTCTCTGTACCTCTTCTTGCTGCATTTCAAGTCAGGATTACTGGCAAAAATATGTAAAGGACATTGATATCATGAGGCTGCCAATAATGTTAGTAATATTCCAATTATCAGATGCCTTTTGGTTTCAGCCTGTGAAGAAAACCCCCAAAATATCACTTTAACTATCCAGAGTCCTCCTAATAGCACATGTACAGAGATTTGTTTGCCTCATAACATAAAAAGCATCACAAGCTGCATGAAGCTGTTTGGACTAGTAATGGGAAATGCTGGTCACAAGCCTATATATGAGAGCTTGGTTCCCCTACAGAGTTTATAAAGGGCTGGAGAAGCATAATTCCATATACTGAGTGAAAGAATAGCTTCACAGAGGAAAAATAAGTCTCATTAGTATGATTATCTTTAAAGAAAATAAGCTGGGTTTTGCTGTGAATACATGTTAAGAATACATCCTCTTCTGCAGTGTACTAAGATGTTTTTCTATTATTTCCCTTCTCATAGACAAGCTTCATATCTCCCTTTATTTTTCCTGCATTTTATTTCTGTCACTATTATGTGTTCTGACGAAAGCAAATCAAAACACAACATTTAAGTTTCTTCTTAATGCCTATTTGAACTTTATCTGATAGTCAGTACAGTGTTAGAGGTTTTATGGACATCTATGAAACCATCCAAATTTTTCTGATAATAGACTGCCAACACTTTGTTAAAATGAAGAAGAAAGCTCAGGGCTGATTTGCTGTTAACAGTATCTGGATACCAACAAAGAGGATAAAGTGTAGAGCTAAGCATTAATAACACTACAAACAAACAAAGAAAAAACAGATCCAACAAAAAAACCTCCCACAAGCTGTGTAACAACCTTAGTGTAAAATTTGCTTATAAAAACTGGTAATCTTCTGAAACCTGCTGCCAAATTGGAAATGGAAATTTATTTAAAAAAAAAAAACAGGTGACCTTTCTCTTGAATTTCTGGAAAAGAGAATATTTAAGACCTCAGAAACAACAGACTGACACACAATTTTCAATGTTCATGTTATACAGAAATATCTTTGCGTAAATGACCTAGTGAAATAGGAGAGACTGTATCTCAAGCCCTTTTCTTTCATTTCCATAAAGGGTTTCACATGCAAACACATTTGCAGAACTGGTATTGTGACATAGCAAGATGTGTCTCATTAGAGCACTTGCTCACCACTTGGCTTTCCTAAGTCTCCCAAGATGTTTTGCACAGTATGCAAAATGAGATTTAAAGTGCTCATAATATTCTATAATCTATATTTTGCATGATACAATGATGCTGGTAGAACAATCAAGCATATTAGAGATTCAATTGCATACTCAATGGCTCTAATGTTAAAAAAAATAGAGGGAAAGGCTACTTTATTGCACTTTGGACAACCTTTTATTTGAGGTACTTAAATTTGTCATTCTTATTCAAACACACATATCAGTCTTTCCCTGGTGGTGTAAACCTTAGATGAGACCCAACCTACAACCAAGATTATTTTTTGCATGTGAGAAGTAAACACTCTGGCAGAGTTAAACTCCAAAAAATACCTCAGCCTTTCTTTCCTTTGCAAATTTAGCACCATTTTACTATTACAAAACTATAGGCTTCTGTCGTACCACCAAATTCAAAAGTAAATATCATGTTGACAAAATCTTGGTCCTAACCCTCAAGAATCTAAACCAACTTCAGCAGGCAAACAAATGGTGAATGTATGTGTTTTACTGCATCAACCCGTCAGTCAATTAACAACAGATAAATTATTAGTTACACTCTTCTGCACATTACTTCTTGGGGTACCAAATATAGAAAATTTTTACAAAGGAAGAAAATAGACTTTTAGTCATACAAAATATAAAAAATAACCATTGTTCAAAACTGTCTGGATATATCAAAATGCTCCTTATAGGAGTTTTGAGTTACTCCTTTGCTGTTTGTAATTGTGATCTTTTAGCATCTTCTTTACCTCTTCCTCTAGGTGCCTACCTACTTCTCATCTCCAAAAACATGGAAATATTCCTCTTTTGTTCTTGTGCTGGTTTCAAGGTAAACCAGCAGGAGAAATGAACTCAACACGAGAGAGATTAAAAATCAGAGCTACGATTTAATAATAATAGTACAGTAAATACACTGACACAAAAGGAAGTTGCTTTCAACTCCCAAAACCCAGCAGTATAACCCAGCGCCCTGGGGTACAAACCCAAAGGGGTTTGTTAGCCCTTGTGCTGAGACCCGCATGGTTCCCCCAAGTCCAAAGCAAAAGGAAGTGAAAAACCTGTTGGTGCAGGTG
>JAWWEV010000001.1:14520264-14554588 GCA_035583235.1 Hafferia zeledoni
CCTGGGCAGCTGCTGCAGATGGTCCATTGTTTGTGGGAAATGAATAGAGGGGGTAGAATACACAGCCTTGATCACCCTCACACAGTGCCAACTGGTTCCACCTGTGAAACTAGGACAGTTCTCTTTACAATAAACAAGAGATGAGGCACTCTTAGTAAAGGAAATATGTAAGTTCATCTTGTTCTTTTCCTCTCTTTCACATTGTTTCTGTTTTAGGGCAGTAGTTACTGAAATCCCTAAATGACACTGCCCTGCATGGTTAAAATTCAAAGTTCAAGGTGGTAAAAGTCCTTGATTAGAAAAAGTTAACCCACCTCATCTCCGTAATGGCTTATATGTTCATAAAACATGCTTTAATCAGCAAATACCTTTGCTGACATTCACTCAGTAATGCATTACAACTATTGAACTATTAGCTTTAAATTTCAAGCAAAAGATATATATATGTATATTTGTCATGACCAATTCCCTCCCCACACTCTCAGAACTGCAAAACAGGCAGCTACAAAATTACAGAATATATAACATTTAATATAGAAAACAAACATTTCATTTAAATAGAAGCCAGTTCACCCAAGGGTATTCAGATGATGATGATGGATGTGGTTTGTCACAAATTCATCCATCTGCTGTCCCCCAGTAAGATTCAGCTGTAGCAGCTCTTCCAGGTACACTGTCATCACGTTTACACCCTTTCCCAGGAAGCACTAATTGTACAGGTACCAATAATGTAACAAATAAGAGGACATAAGTGTTCCGCTCCTGAGCTTCTGGCAAAAATCCCACCCCCTCCCAGCACCTTCAAGGGCCATTTGTCATGGACAGTGCTTCCCTTCTTCCAACCGCATGATCTGATATGTTTGGCTGACAAGATCATTTCCCCCCTCCAGTTTACCCAAAAGGACATCAAACCAAGACCTCCCTATAGGCACAAGAGCCACCAGGTCTGTTGTATTATTTGTTTTGTTGTTTTGGGGTTTTTCCTGCCATTTTATGAAAGGGCTCCATCATTTTATGGCAGAGACCTGCTGTTTTCCTTTGGCTCACAGCCATTTCTTGCTCATGTACTCTCAAACAGCCCTGTAGCTGAACAGCAGGACAAGTTGCTGCTCCCAGTATACCCAGAAGCACATCAGAAAAGGAAGTCCCCTGTCATTACACAGAGGACACCTCTTCTGAAAGCATAATTCTCCATGAGTTTTGTGACTGGCTGACTGCAATTTCTTGATGTTGTCATCCCCACATATTTTCAGGCAGCCCTGCATTCAGCTGCTCCTTCCTTTGGACCAGGAAGTGCTCAAGTGTAAAAATAGAATTGTAGAATGAATCAAAGAATTTTTTGAGTTGGAAAAGACATTAAAGATCATCTAGTCCAACCCCCATTCCCATCTGCAGGGGTACCTTCCAATAGACCAGGTTGCTCAAAGTCCCAACTACCCTAGCCTTGAACAATTCCAGGGTTGGGACATCCACTGCTTCTCTGGGCAACCTGTACCAGTGTCTCACCATCCTCAGAGTTAAGAAATTCTTCTGTATCTTCAATCTAAATTTCCCCTTCATTTCCTGATGAAGAGTCCCTGTCTGGCTTTCTTGTGGGCCCCTTCAGGTACTGGAAAGTTGCTATGATGTCTCCATGCCACCTTCCCTTCTCCAGGCTGAATAGCCCTAACTTTCTCCACCTGGCCCCAAATTTCTTATCTTGTTTTTATATTGAGTACATATATACATTATACAAACACAGATCTGTATGAAGGACTATACAAATATGCATATAAATACATATTTTGTTCTTTTATGCATAGATACATAATTTATATATATATAATGTGCCATCTGTATAATATATACTTAAAATTTATATGATGTACATATATAATTTATACAATATATTAGCCTTTTTATCAGCGCTATCCTGTCTGCTACACCTCAAGAACTGTGACGATTTTTGAATGCTAAAATAATTTGCTTAGTGTTGCACCCCTCAAGAAACTTGCTTAGCTGTACTAATTAATGATGTTCTCAGTATCCTCTGAATAGCCACAATCTTATCAGTATAGGGAGCACTGTCTGACCACCCCCACAAGCCTTTGTCAGAACACTGCTGCCAGCCCTTTCAACACTGCCCTCCTGCTGACTATCCCTCTGCACCAGATAATAATCGTGGTCTTTCAAGAGTGATACCCCATTGCTTTTACTGATGTTCTTGTTCTTTCTGCAGAAGCTGTGATGTAAGAGCACAAGGCACATGCTGCCTGAGCTCCAGAGCCTGAGTCTTACTGCTTTTGTATTAATCAGGGCAGTCTAACACAACAGTCTTGATTTCACACTCTGCCGATTATTTTCAGCATTGGCCTAAGGACAAGGAAAGATTTATGGCACCAGCCCATTCTAATGGTTTTACAGATAGCTCTATGAGCCCTCAAAAGCATGGGGAAAAGAAGCTCCCCACTCTGGGCTTCCATTTAGAAAAAAGAAGAATATTCATTCTGATGAGAAGCTATGAAGGGCTCTGTACAGAGTTCTCTACAAGGTAATCACACTGCTGTAGAAAAACATCTTTCATCAGTTATTTATACTATTATTTTCATGACAGTGCAGATACACTTACCAAATCTCAAGCCTGAGCAGCACTCACCTGCACTAGAGTACTATAGAAAGACAATAGTCTTTCTGAATATTTTCAACAAACATTAAAAGATCTTGAGATTTTCAAACAAACAAAAACCTCCAAATATTAAAATATTCTATGAGTTTTAAACTTCATGGATGGTTTAGTGTCATATTTCAAAACCTTATACAAAAAGCCTAAGCACATATGTAAAATAGACCTGGAAACATAAAATGTAAAAAAATAGTTCTTGTGGAGCTAGGAAAACAGGGATAACCTTCCACTAGGAATAATGAGAAAACTGCAGGACCTTGAAGCAGTTTCTTGCTACAGATGCATGAAGAGCCTTTGATTTTATATTTCAATGTACTCGGGAAAAACAAATGAAATGGAAAAATAGACTGAGGGCCCAAAGTACTATAGAAATAGAGAATGCAATCTGCTGGTTAGTCCTTTCTTCAAAAAATTGTTCTACAGCTCCAAAGTAGCTGAAATCAGATGTAAACTCTGGCATATAGCAAAAACTCCTTCAAAGCCAGCAGACTGGTTGCATGATCTTTTTAAGCATAACAAGAACTCTCTCCTCCCACAAACACCCCTCATATTTTGTAGAAATAAAAACACAATGTAAGAAAAGAAACAACACATTTTAAAAGAACCAGATTTAGTAAACTGTGGTCCCAAACCCCAAAATCCATGTTCATGACTTTCATTTGAATGGGTTTCTTTCAATACTTCTGGCATTTCACAAGAAATGTGAGATTTTCTCCAGTGTTTTTTAACAAATAAATACATAATGTGCTTTTTTCAAAATGTTACTTATTTCTAGGCCATTGCTGCTATGACCTTTTGCCAAGACTTTTCAAAACAAAAGTAGTAATATCTAAGTCCTTAGAGATACTAGACTCATGTTCCAGGTCACAGTCACAGTCAAATGAAGTCAATAAGAATATGCTGAACTTAACCTTTTGACTTCTTTGCATAGTACTTTTTGAACTCTGCTGCAATTTTTTGGCAAACTCTGGGCTGTTTGAGTTTTATTCCTCTACAGTCACTAACATGAACAACTTTTCATATTACCTTTCCAAGAGTGTTCTGTATGATTGCAGCAATTTTACAGGGTGACACTTGTGATGACAGCCGTAATTTCAAGAAAAGTCAGTTTCTAATCACACAGTTTACTCTGTATGTTCTCCTTTGTTTATCAGAAAACTTCTAAAGAACAGTGGGACAGTAATAGTATCTCTTTAATCAAACATCTATAGGAAAAAGCAAGAGACTTGGGTGCAGGCTTTGTGAGTGAGAAGGGGAGCAGAGGGAAGAGAGAATGAGTTTCATTCTTATAAAGACAGATGAAAAGTGGTAATTAATGTCCTGTATCAATAAGTTTTAAAACATAACTTCCCTGCAGAATTCATCAGAACAAAAGCATAGTTCTTGTAACTAAATAGAATAAAATGGTTTTTCAATCAGTTATTTTGATTCCTTCTTGAACACTTTGCATCAAAAAGTTAAACAATTTAACCAAAAATGAATTTCCACAGAGAAACACAATTATTACTGTCTCCACAGCCATATTTTGTGGGAATTTAAATACAAGTAGGTTAGCGTTTGAAAATACAAAGGGTTTTTTAAATTATTTTATTATGTAACTTCAAATTTTACATGGATATTTTATGGAAATGGCTTGTGTTAACATAATAGCACATTGATATGTTTCTAAAGAGACAAGTCTTTTTAGTCTCCAATTAAACAGAAAGATTACAGAGGGCAATTCAAACACTACAGTGCTCACATTCTTGCTTATGTAGACCACCAGCATTTGCCAACCTTTTAACAGCAATAATTACTGGGCACCACAGGTTACAATCCTGGTTAAAGGTGATACTCATAATGCCATAGTTACATAATCTATTCATAACTGGGCTTGATTTTTTTTTTTTTTTTTCTCTGCTTGGAAACTTCAGAGAAATCACCACCCAAACTGAGACAACAGCCGGCCTCTGTGGCAGGCTGACATGGGCAGCTGGCTGCCACCAAGGCACTCTCGAACTCCTCCTCCTCAGAAAGGGGGAGAAAATAAGATGAAAAAGCCTGTGAGTTGAGATAAAAAGAGGGAGATCGCTTAACAATTAATCATTACAGGCAAAACAGGCTTGACTTAGAGAAATCTAATTTGTTATTAATTAAAAATAAAGTTAGTCAATGAGAAAAAGAATCCTTCACTCTTCTTCCCAGGCTCAATTTCAGTCACTCATTCCTAACTCCTCTACCTCCTTCTGCATGGGTTGGTAAATGTGGTCAGTTTGTGAGAGAAAGCTGCAATAACAGATTACATGATGATTGCATTTCTGGGGAAAAAAAAAAACAAAACGAAGCAAAACAAAAGCCACACAAAAGAAAAAAGAAACAAAAGAAAATGAACAAAAAACCTCACACATCAAAAAATATGTTTCTGTGCACAGGGATTATCTTTGGGGGTTTAAAATTTTGGGGTTTTTTAAATTAAAATCAATATAATTGGACAATAATTTTCTTAAAGTAGCTTATGTTTTGGTATAAGTTGTAGCTATGGTTGGAAACTATTATCTAATTAATTGTGTTAAAATTGTGAGTTATGACTAAATTGAAAGAAAACATTTAAAATGTCCCACTTCCCCTCAGCCCAATTCCTATATTTCTCCAAAAGAAAGAGCTATTATAATACTTTTTTTTCTTTAGAGCAGTTTGATATTTCCCATGTAATTTATAAAAGGGATGACAAAGGAAATGGCACAGTGTCTTTTGACCCCTAGACCCCTGAGACCTTTGAGATGTTCCCTAAGATATGTGCCAGGACTCATTCTTGTCTTTTCTCAATTCATTGCAAGCATTTAAACTTTTAAATACAGATCAAGATCCTCTACTAATCTTTGCTGATTTTACAACTACTTTTGCCTGATCCTGATGAAGTACCTTTTAAATCAGAAGATCCAGGAAAAAACTTATTTAATTTCCACTTACTTCCCCCAAACTCCAAGATTCTAGTTTTTGACAAACACAAAATGAATCGTTACGCTCATATGACTCCATGGTCTTCCTTCTGTCAGAGGTTTAAGGGGTTTTTTTTGTCAAAAGGGTCAAAACTTCTTGCATGTCTTATCATTGCAACAATAATTTGCAGTTTTACATGATATTATGAGGATACCCCAAATATACAGAAACATCAAGTTGGTTTCAGGACATGTGCACCTTCCCAAAATTAAATATTAGTTTCAATCCACAAACATCTCTTCCACAAAACACAGTTCAAATCCTTGTGAACATGATCACTTTGCATTCAAATATTGAAGTTAACTTTTTCCAAACAGAAAAAAAATTATACTTATTGGGAAAATGGACTTTGATGAAGACCATATTCCCCACAAGACATAGGACAAAAAATTTCCTTCTGATATACTTGTCACTGGACATTGGAGTCACTTCTCTATAATGTCATATTCCATCAAGATTCCACAAGCAGTAAGAGATTTTTTCAAACACATTTTAGTCTTTGTTATTGTTTGGGTGGATTTGAATATTCAGAAACTCTAACAACTTTGTTGCTATGGAGATGCCCACCACTGGTCCGTTTCTTCTCCAGTACCTGTTTTCCCTCATCATTCCCTACTTTCACACCAAAATCAGGGGTGAGTTGCAGGCAGTTGATCATTTACATTTGATCCCCTGAAGAACAGCAACAAAAGTGCAAATCAGTTTTCACCTTGTCTCAAATTGTCACCCTCAAAGCCTCAGCACAAATCCTGGAGCTGGCATATACAAAAGGTAAAAGCATTGCAATAATTGCTATCAACTCAAGTTTGCCACCTCACATCCAGAATACGAGGCAGAAATATTTATATACAAAAATGTGCAGTCTGTACCAGTCAGATTCGTTGACACTGGAAGCTTCTTTATTTAGCATGAATAAGAGGAGCTTTAAAAAAACTGTATTAAAAATCAGAGTGGGTCTACTATATTGCCACACTTAATAATGTAACTCTTCTGCTTGCATATTCAGGACAGCCTTCAAGGTCATGAGTATTTTCTCTGTATAAAAATTTTGTTTCAACACTTCGAGATATGGGACACTTCTGATGTTCCTGTGCAGGAACAAATGTCTAGAACCTGAAACTAATATTAGTGCTTCATAGTTGCTGCCCCAATAACAAGTGACACTCACAAGGTTTGAGGCTGTGAACTTTCAGGTTACCATTTTCTTCCTGGGGCTGAAATTTCTTCAGTGGTCATTAAAACAATCAGGATGTTACAACTGTATTCTACAAGTCCAGTGCAATTGCACTATAGTATAACAATACAAGATCTATACAAAAGTTACTTTTGCACTCAAATTCCTCTATAGATTTCTGTGTTTCTCCAACATACCGCCCCATCACCCACAAAACTTAGGGTGGGAAAGATCTTAGAACGAGGCACAGCCAGGATAGCTGATCAAAACTGACCAAAGGGGTATCCCAAACCACATGATGTCTGCTCAGGTATAAACCCTAAAAGAAAGGAGGAGGGTGGCATTTGTTATTATGACATTTGTCTCAAAACTACTCCTACACATACTGAAACCCTACTGCCCAGGAAGTGGCTGGACATTGCCTGCTGATGGGAAGTAGTGAATAAATTTGTTTTCTTTTGTTTTCATGTGCAGTCTTTCATTTTGCTTTGTTAAACTGCCTTTTTATTGACTCACAAGTGTAGAACTGGGGGTTTTTTCCATCTTACTTTCTCCATCCCCTGTCCTATTGAAGAAGGGTAGTGATGAAATGGCTTGGTGGGCAACTGACACCCAGTTAAGGTCAACCCACCACACTCATCTTAACACCCCTCTATTTACCTCTTTTATTGCCTCTCCCATGTTCTCAATGCCTGGGCTAAATTATAGAGTTAGAAAGAACTATTTTGCCAGAGGAGAACTAGTTCATTAACTTTAGGAATACATTTTTAATGGAAGACCAGGTGGATTAGTGAACATTGGAATGTGTAGTTCAATAAGGAGAACAAAACAAAGTATACACAAATAAACTATATGGAAGCAAATCCATACTAAGACATGACTGATAAGTTAAAAAAATAGACTAGTTTGTTATTCATCAACAGTATCTACTTGTCGATCACCATGTCATAATGCAAAGTTCATCAGTAAGAAACAGTCAGTGAGAAATTTGCTTAAAACAGTGGAGAATTATCTCAGTACAACTCCATTGATGTACACTATCCAGATAAGAACAAACCTACAAAACACTAAACTCCAAAACCACACATATCAAACTACCACAAAAAAACCACAAACGTCCAATTGTCCCCCCACCCTGCTGTCCCCTCTTCCACATTTCCAAATACCCAAGCCCTTGAAATAAACACTGGATACGAAGATATCATTAACTGTTTCCTGAATTTGTCTTGACAACTGTGCAAGCTAAACTAATTTCTGCTGATACTTTGTCATCATCTAATAAGGCTGAATTTCATGCCCAGAGGCTGGGATTTATTTTTTAAACAGAAACTTTGGCACTAAAATGTTTCACACAAAGGCCCCAAAAGACATTCCAATTAATGATTCTGATAACTGATGAGGCAACTGATGAGATCTGAAGCTAAATATCTTCTTCAGAATTTATGTAAGTGATTAGAAAAAGTCCCTATGGGCAGAGGTGTTGCCAGTATAACTGGTGATAGGTTATTTATCACAAGCCTGAACACATGCAGATTGAAACATGGGGGCGTTTAAAAAATGTATGGTGCAGGGAATAAAGCAACTATAATTTAAGCTTGAATTCAAGGAATGAAAAATTTCCAAACTGGAAAGAAATTACTGGAAAAACCATGAGAAATTTGTTAATGTATTAAAAAGGAGATCTTTGATAACTTGCTATAAAACTCAATATATTATTGAGTTGCTATGATGTGACGGATAATGTAAATTATAATAAGCCAGAGTGGAAAAAAATGTCAGAAAGGAAGATTAAGGGAACTCATCTTTCAGACGTATGGACAGAATTTCTAGTACAGATCAGTTTATTTTTCTTAGGAGTAAAAACAGATGGTTCTTGAGAGTACTTAAAGCAAAAATTAATGACTCTTCAGGTACAACTAATTAAAATCACAATTCCACTGAAATTGTGGAAAACTATCCTATGAAAACATGATGTAAAAGTACCTTGATGGTGGAAAATATTGGATTTTTTTATAAAGCAAGTAATATCAAATGACTAGATATACATACAAAATATACTTTATGTTTTTCTTTAAAGAAGAGATTTTTCCTCATTTGAAAATTATAATTCCATATTTATCTCATCATATGCTATAAGATCAATCTATCCTCCTTTTCATAGTGATGCACTGTGAGTGTTGAGTTCCCTTAAAGTTTGTTACTGCTCTCTAATTCTCTACACTTTCTGGCAATTTTTATTTATAAAGATTTCAGAAAGTACTGCTCATTCTAGACAAATAATAAGCAAGTTTGTCACTGAGGTCATTTAAAATGGAACTACTAAACATGTTGATATCTTCTCTTTGTGAAAGAGTCTTTCGTTCTTCTAGAAAAAAAAGAGCTGGATATGTCCTCCAGTCTTGCTGCACAGGAACTTTGGCTTTTGGACTTGTCTTCAGAGAAAGGATGGAACTTGAAAACATTACTGAATTTTGAAGAATGAGGATTTGCAAAACAATGAACTAAAAGAAAAAGGACATTGCAAAGAAAGTTGTATTAAAATGTATGTGAGTGTTATATTAATTGAGTGAACAAATATTTAGAAAGTTAACTGTTCAAAAATTGTTAATGGTTCACTATCTCAAAAGAATATTCTTCTTTTTAACAAGTGTGTATTTTCTGAAGTACAGTAATTCTAAAATAAGAATATAGACTTTTTAAAATACTACCAATAAACAAATTACACTTGTTTTTAACACTAAACAAAACAAGCAGAAGCCTAATATATTCTGAATATATCCAGAGGCAGCAAATATATTTAGAGAATACAATGAAGGAAAAAGTCAAGTCACACATTCAAAAACATCTGAAAGTCAAATTGACAGACTTAAAAATACTTACATTGCAATGTGTTTTATTAGAGAATTGAAACTAGCATGGAGGTGGGATGTGATTTTACATGCACAAGTTTTAAAGATGGTGATGGCTCGAATAAAATGGCAAAAAAGTTCTGGGTTTGGAGACAGAGAAGAAAATATTTATCTTAAACACTGTGAAGTATGATTTGTGTCTGATAATAGAGAAACAGCTGGGTTATTTTATAACCTTCTGAAAAATAATTTTCTAACAAGAGAATTGAACAAAAAGACACAAATCCCTAAAAAAGATGATTTAATCCCATAATCTCCACTGCATTATCTTTGCATTCCTTGGAAAGTCAATAGAGTGTTTGGGGAGAGGGAGCACTTGCATTTTTAAAGAAAAAAAAAAGACAGTATTAAATTAATGCAACTTAAAGTGAGGAATAAAGTTGGTAGCATATTGAAGGTTCCAGTTTGTCAAACACCTTATGACATAACTCCTGAACAAAAATAAAATTGAAAAGAAAGGGCAGAGAACAGAAAACTCAATACTTTCTTGGTAGAAAGATACAAGTAATATATTTTGTCCTGACAAAAACAACTGCTTATCCCAGAACGGATAAGGGGGAACATCCTCACTACGTAAAAGGAGATTGTAGCCAAGTGGGGATTGGGCTCTTCTCCCAAATAGCAAGTGATAGAGCAAGAGGAAATGCCCTCAAGATATGCCACGGGAAATTTAGATTGGATATTCAGAAAAATTTATTCACTGAGAGGGTTATCAAGGATTGGAACAGGCTGCCCAGGAAAGTGGTGAAATCACTACTCCCAGAGGTATTTAAAAGATGTGTAGCACTCAGTGATATGGTTTAGTGGTGGACTTGGCAGCACTTGGTTAGTGGTTGGACCTGATGATCTTAATGATCTTTTCCAACCTGAATGATTCTATAATTCTAATAAGAAAAACAATTCCATGACATAGTACTATACTTAAACTATAGAAGTTAATTTTTCAATAAATACCCAGTAACTTGTTGCTATGTTGGTGGACAAAATTGACACAAAAAGAGACGATCAAAAATTTGCAGATGTAATTCATTCTAAAACTAACAGCAATGATCCCTTCCACACACAACTTCAGCTGTTAATAAAGAAAGAGATTTGAAGTGAAAGTTAAGGAATACTTGGAGTTTTATAGAAATTAGGCATTTTTAAGGAATAAACACAGATTTGTAACATACTAGGACTGAAATAACATAGAAAGTGCTCCATGATTTTATACATGTATGATGAAAAACAGCTTTTCACACTGTTTATATGTGAATATGAAATTTTAGCTGGAGGTTACTTTAGTACAGATTATTTATAAGGACCTTTGTGAAGAGGTGAGCTATATTATAACCAGTACCTGTTGAAACCAAAGTAATGTGAAAGAGGTAGATTTTTAATAATTTGCTTACAAAGACAGATCTTAATATGTCACCCAGGATTTTCTTTAGCCTTTGTATTTTCTGGTGTTCATAATTTGTAACCATGGTGTTACTACAGCACCTGGTGATGATTCAGAGCTTGAAAACCAATTTGGGAATTAATTATATTGCTTTGACTTCCACGTATAGCTTTCTAAAATGTAAACATACCTATAGCTAAATCAACTGCTGACTCTTCAATGCTGCACTGGGAGTATATTCATGCATCAAGCATTGGCATGAGTACAACCATATTACTTTACTGCTGGAGATACATATCTACATTATAGATCAGTTATACTGATATTTATACCCATGTGTTTCCTTCTCCAAAATCAATTGGCATTTCACAAACACACTGGAGGAAGGATTTATATTCACAAATTGAAACAAATTTCCACCAGCAAAACCCACATGAATAAAGATATTGATCACACTTACATTGATAAAAACATATACATAGGACATTAAATTTTTTTCCCAGCTTAGAAAGAGAAATTGATTCACTGGAAATGTGGTTGACTTGGAATTGTTTAAATGTAATGGAGTGTCCAAAGAATTAAAAAAAAAAAAAATAAAATTAATGTGCGCATTTATTAAATACTACACTGAGCTATTAAACATAATTTTTACTGTCACTGAAGGCTTCATATGAGGTGTCAGTTTTGGCTTCTGATATTAAGAAATGGGAAAAGATCATAGTATAAAGTAAAAAATTAATTTAATATTTCACATCAGTTATTTAAGGTTACACATCTTCTCCCTGACCCCTATTCACAGTCATTATACCATTATTTTGACACAAACACAGAATCTAATGCAAGTTCAAACTCTGAGAGCCATGTTGTGTGCAGGTTTACCTAACTGAGATTTTAAATATGTCTAACTTTTGATCTGTAAAGCAATTTCCAGTAAATGAAGAGTTCTAATTGCATCAAAATGTTTTATAAAGGGGGATTTAATTGCAGCATACTTTAGCTCTCCATTGGCTAAAACATTTCCATGGAAATGGAACAAAACTCATGGTTAGGATATTTGGATTACATGGCAAACAAGGATGAGTTCTGAAGGACAGTGATGGATGCAAAAAATATCCTCATTGCTATTTAAGGAGATTAGAAATTATATTTGAATTGGTGAAATTTTATTCTTGTTCGAGTTATTCAAGAGTATTGTTCTGATACTTCAAAGGTAAGTTATACTCAATAAACCAGCTCAAAAAAAAAATCTAGTCAGTCTTAAGTAATGGATGCAATAACATCTAGTGATTAAAAAAAATGTGTTATGAAAAAATGTCATTAAAATCTTCACAGGTATTTTCCCAGACACGTTTTGTTTTTTGGGGTTTTTTGTTGTTTTTTTTAATCTGTGTTGATATACAAATAAGTTCCTCTTACTGCAAAACTTCTCTCTTTTGTTACTTATCAAATAATTTTTTATTTGAAAGGAACAGATAGAGTAACAACACTAATGGACTAAATTGCCAAGTTAAAAGACAGTCTTTGGGTTTATTTAGACAACTGCAGTATTTCACTCTTATGCATAATTAGTTGCATTTTAATTGAAATAGAGAAGTTACCATACACTAAATATTGCACTGATAATCGCAAACTATGGAAGTTCACAATGTTTATTACTATTACTTTCAATCGTTTGGGTTTAAAAATGGGTATGCTTTCATCTTCCAAGGTATTGATGCCTCAAAGTTTTTTTGATTTTTGATTTTTTTCATTTTTATAGATTTTAAAAGTACTTGTAACTGTAGTGAAAATGGAGATTTTAGTACATTATTATTTCTAGCAGCTTAAGTTCAATGTTTATGCATTCTAACCCCTATCCCATATCAATGCCTCAAATTCCATTAACTATTTAGTCTTCTTTTCAAAAGAAGGCTGAATAATGTCTCAAAGCCTGTTCCATGAGACATAAACATAGGGCAACAACTTTGAAGCCAGAACACTGGAAGACCTCCAATGATCCCTGTGTGCTATGAGGAGGAGAAGGAGGATGAAGAGAGGCACACTCTCCCCCAGACTCAATTCCTGACAAGGTGTGCTGGAGGCAGGATGGGGCTGGACTGAAGAGATGTGTGATCTGAAGATTAGACAGAGATCATTATAAAAACCATTGAAATCAGAGCTTGGGCACACATGTCAATATGTATGCCTGCAGGCCCTAGGCCTTGACATTAAAGAATCTACCTTTTTATCTTATCCCACACTAACTTGGCTTGGAGTCCTGTTTTCTGCAGTTTCTCAAAGCATCAGTATGACAATAAAAATTCTCTTTTAAAGTTATTAGATTTATCTTTCAGTCTTTGATTCCAGTAGATGTACTCTAACATTAGTAATTCCATTCGCAGCAGTGCATGTAAAATCATGTTATATACATCATGATTCTAAGACTTTTTAGCTTTACCAATTAATGTTTGCTGACTTTATTCTATTTCTTCATGGCTTTCTGAAAATGGCAAAATGTAGAAATAGACTGAATTCGGCCCCAGGAAGATATACAATTTCTTAAAAAGGGGTTGAGCTCATACAATTTTTGCTTCTCCTTCTTAAATAGGGGGTTTTGGCTATTGCTTGGAAAGTCACTCAGACTTCTTCTGAGATAGTGAACCATTGGTTTAACCAAGCATAGAATTTACTTGATGAACTGATATTTTAACCTTTACTGATACCAAAAGCAGAGTTTGAATTTTAAGATGTGAAAACAGGCTTTATACCCCAGATAGATGTCATTCATTGAAAGAGAGTTAAGACACAATTTTCTTTCTGCAGAGAAGGAAGAAACTTCCAAAGAGACACTTGTAGGTTACCTGCTCTCAAGTATAAAGACAAATGCTTTTTGTCCATAAAACAACAATGAAGCCTAAATATCTAGTATATTTTAGTTTTTATAAGGCTAGAACAACTATATACAGCCTTAAATGAAATTGCTGAATATTTCTAGTACCCAGAACAAGTTAGATCTTATTTACCAGAAATAACATTAAAACATAGACAAAACAGACAACCCCTTGTATCTCTTAGCTGTATGAATAACTAATTAGTATAACTTCTCTGACAATCTCATAGAAGAAAATCAATTGTACTTTGAGTAATTTTTAATCTTTGTTCAATTTATTGCTTGGAAGACTGTCTTACAGGAGGGTTTGGTTGGGGTTTTTTGTTTGTTTTTTGTTTTGTTTTGTTTGTTTGGTTTTTTTTATCTTTACATAATATAACTTTACCTCAAGATTTTTGGGCTTAAATGTTACTTTTTTTTTTTTGATCCTTTTCTTCTCTATTGCTATTGGAAGAGAAGCAGAAAGCAGCAAAAGACAAAAATAATTTGATGTTGTGAAAGACAGTCTACAATGTGAAGATGCTGAGTATTACTATGTCTTCCTTAATGCTTTTAACATGATGTAATTCAAGACTGGTTGAGTTTGGCTGCTAGGCTTTTAACAAAGTTTAGTCAGTTCAAAATTAAGTCTAAGGATTTCTCAAAGACAGAGAGATTGACTCTTGTTTATGATTCAGAAGAGAAAGGTTTTATTCTGGGTTTCCAGGAATTAGTACATCAGGCATGACTGAAAAGAAATTACAAGAATTCTGATTAAAGACAAGTTTTTATCTCAGGGAGCCTAACATGTAAAAATTGCTTTGTTAATGATACTGCTACCTTATTCCATGTCTAGGCTTTGAGGTCCTATTTCAAAGATTTAAAGAGCAATATGAAATACATAACTAGTGTATCTCTAATCAACGTATCACGGCACCATTATAATAATATAAGAAATTATATGCTGCTTAAAATTGTGTATCTTGCTTTTATGATATGATTTGAGTAATTTCTGTCAAATTTAAAATTAGGAATGCAGAGTAGATGGACACATCAGTTGGAACTTTCAGCAATTATTGTATTTGCTCTCAGTAGACAATTACTCCTTGAAAGTTTCCAGCTTTTTTTTTTTTTTCATCTCTAAAATGGAAAAAAAACATAATGGGACTTACAGTACTTTCAGAATTTGTTGATATTTGCAGTGCACAGTGTAATTATGCACTACAAGTATCATTTGCCTTAAAATTCTATAAATGCACAAGTTTCAGTTTCACTGTGATAAAGTTAATATGCTATTGTTTTGATAGAAAGGGTCTTACAAAAAATGTATTTATTTTTCTGTTTTCTTCATTCATGGTTTTGATATCAGTTCATCATCTACATAAGAATGGAAAAGTCAGTCACACTGGAAAAATCTATAAATGAAGCAATTTATTATAATGAATTGTGAAGGGCAACAAGATGAGCCATGGAAAAAATTAGTTACATAGAAATCATAGGCCTTCTCTACAAGCTAGGAAGAGATTAACCCAGTGGATTTACCCTCTCAGGTACCAATACTGCCACCATTGAATTAATCATTCCCACAGGGTCCACACCTGGATTTGTACAGATAGTTATACTTAGTAAGTATTAGACTGAAACTGTGAATATGCCCTTTGATACCTTTATTAACACCCCAAAGACTAAAGCTGACAAGGTGTGGAGAATGAACTATCACTGCCCTGTGTGTACTCAGAGAGATAATTCCCACAACACTGCTAGTATTTTTAGAGAATGTGACTCCAAACCATGAGAGCACCTTTACAATACAAGATTTATTTTCCCGGTAACCTTTGTGGTTGAAGATGAACATATCAGGTCTTTGTAATAGGCCTTTAAAAAGCAAAACATCCTTCTTAAGACAGGAGGAAGATCATGTCTCAGACAGCCTTTTAGTACATAAATAATTCCACATCATTGAATGGTTCTACTCTGTTGCTGTAGAGTCTAATGGGCTTTGGTTGAAGATAAAGGCAAGTACTCCTCTGTAGGGGGAGGTTTGGCCTGAGACCTGAATGCACAACCCACGATCCAGGGGCTGACAGGCTAGCCAAGGTCACAGCAACCTTGAGGCAGCCAAGGAGCAGTTAAACAACCTTGGAGCCTGGGAAAAATACAGCCCCGGTGGCACCAGCCCAGTGTTGCCTGCCTCGTGCACACAGCCCTCCCACCAATCAGAGCAGCCTGCCACCTCGTGGCCAGAGCCTCTTGCCCTATCCCAAGTTGTTATTGTCCACATGTTCACCCCAAGAAGTTAAATTAACCCTATAATTCCCTAATAAAGTTGAACGTTCCTGCTGCTATTACTTGGTGCATGGCTCTATCTCTGTGAGAATACACACGTGCAACCTGAAGCCTGAACCCGGGGTCACGTCGGGGTGGCTGGGGAGGACACGCAAAGCCTCTCGCAACGCCAACCTTCCCCAACACTTGTCTAAAAAATATACACAGCAATGACTGTCTGAATATAAATAAAAGTGATAATCTATACATATTATTGGAGTTGCAATTTGAACATTAAAGAGAAAAAACTCTCTTTTTCAGGAGCCATGTTTATCTCCCTCCATAATTGCAGAAGTTGTGTCTAAAAAGTGAGGGAAATTGGTTAATTTTTATATTATTTATAATTCACAAAGCCTTTTCTGTAATGTCTAGATTTTAAGATATGAGTAGCACTCAAGAAAAAATAGGAATATTTAATACTTCAAATAACAAAGTTTTACATGATTGTTGTGGTAGTATTACAGAAACAAATACTTGATTATTTTTCCACAGAAAATTAAAGAAATACAGGCCAGTTGCATTCATTTACCACAAAAGTGAATAATTTACAAAATTCAGGTACTGAAATGTAAGATTCCAAGAAATTTTTATAGTCTGCTTTTTGATGGGAGAGCATATGTCCCTCTTTTCTTTCATTAGTAGAAGAAAACTTATCAGAAACATATTTTAGCTCTAATAAAATATTCATTTTCACAGTCTATCACATATAAGATGAAATCCGCAGTACAGTGATCATCATCATCATCCTCCTCACAATCCCACTATCATGTCAACTTAATGTTTAACCTTAACTTGACCCTGAATTACCTAATCACTTACACTACTATCTGTTTTTTTCTCTCTTTGCTGCTAGTCACAGGCAGAGATCTGCAGGTATGGACACTCATGTCTTCAGCAGGAATCTGACTTATACTTCAGTTCTATTTTCAGGGACCATATTGGCCACACAGGGCTCATGTGGTTTGGTTGTGCCTTTGATTCAAGCACAACTGCAAGAAACAGCCATCCCAGACAATAGAAGAGTAACCTTAAGACCCTGAGCTGCTTGACTTTTCTTTTGGTTTTGGTGAGAATTTAAAGTCCTAAAAGAAGTCCTAAAGCTGAGGCACAAGCACAAGAAGAGTCTGTCACAGAACTGCACTTCCCTGATGTGGAAGGAAAACTAGAGTGAACCCCTCACTCAAAGCAAGTTTTCAAAGCACACCACCATCACTCAAGGGAAGTTATGCTCACATTGCAGGTTACTTTGTCCACTGCAAGAACTAAACATGACATTCTTACATAAAGTGAACCTTGAAGGTTTGACTTCTTCTATTGAAGTGTGGCATCATCAAAATTCTGAAAGGCTCAAATTTTTGTTTTAAATATATTCAGGTGTATAAAAGTTATATTTTCAATTTTTTCTTAAAGGAAGCAAAGACACTGGCATTGAGTATATCAAGAAATATTTATGTTTTCAGATGTTTGGTAAGACTGAAAGATGATTTGAAGTATTCACCACACAACTGTCTTTACACAACTGATTCCAATAGCAGCCTTAAACATCTATTTCTATGTTTAGAGTAAACACATATACGTTGTATTTTCAAGCTGAATGCACATCTGAAATGCAATAAGCTGATTCTGACAAGACATGCAAGAACTTCTATGGATCAGCGCTTCAAGAGAAACAGATATAGTGAGAAAAGAATACAGAGCAATTAAAGTCTGCAAATGTAATCTTTTGCAGGAATTTTAGTCTCCTTCTACAAGCATATTGAAATTAATTTCCTTAAAGCTGCAATGCAAAGAGGTGCTCAGTGCTGAATGCTGTAGAGTCACTTTCCCATTGCCCAGCTGATCACTTCCCTTCCAGGCTGGAGGGAGGTGCAGAGGCTGAAGACAAAGGCATTTAAAGTATGGACAACACAACTGGATGACAAAGTTGATGTTAACCACAAGACTATAGAACAAACATAAAAGACAAAATCCCAATGTCTTCAATAAATTCTGTCCCGTTTTTGAAATGCATAATAACAAAGATGCAAGAGACTGCAGAGTTTTCCTCCCACCTACAGTCACTTTCCCGGGTCTGTATCAGCCTTTGAACATGTCCAGGTGGCAGATTTTATAATATAATCACCGTGAAATATAAACCCAGCTACCTGCAAGTGCATACAATGATTTTTTCCAGTGAGCATTACCCAATACACTCCCTAATCAATCAGTGCCGATGATTTCTGTGGTGTTTAGATTATTCTGCTCATGAAACCAATTCCTATATAAGTTACATTATGTAATGAAGAATCTTAATTCCTTCAGCCATCTAGAAAGCTCTGTGTTTCATATTTATTTTACAAGACTAGAGCCGTTTTTAATACCAATTTATCATCTATCTTATGGTATATGAAACAAGTCTGTGCATAAAAATGTCATAATGCAATTCTATATAGTTCACATGTAATGTTGAGGGCACATGAGTAAAAAAAACTTTCAGGAAGCCTATAACAAATGAAACAAAGACATTGTTTTCATTCTACGGCTGTCAAAAATAAATTCAAGTTTTCCAGTATTTTCAGCTCAATAACTAATATGATCTTCTCTTGAAATAATTTTTCATGACATTTATGTATGTGCATTTGTTCTAGGTTGAGCTGGAAAAATATCAACTGCCCAAGACAGAGAGAAAGAGAGAGAGCGCGCCCCTCCACAATCCTGAGGGAAAAAAAACCCTAGAAATACCACTTCAAATAGCAGGCTTTTTATATTTTGCATGGAAGACAGAAAATTAAAAACAGAATATGATGTAACACATATATATACCAACGTGGAAAAAAACAAACAAGAACTACCACCACTGTGTCTCCCACTCAAATAAGACAGATTCCAAACACTGAGAACACAAAAACACCCCAACAGACTCCCCACAAAAGACAATTTGCAAGAGAGGAGAAAACTAATAACAAAACAAAAACGTGTACTTCCTGAACCAAACAGCTGTGAATTGGTGACAAGGCCTAACTCTCCCAAAACTGTGATAACGTGTTCACTCAGCATCGGCCATGCAGGGGACCGACCAAGGCACCTCTACACCTGTTTTTATACTTGCTTTGATGTCAGATGATATGAAATATCTCTTTGGTTGCTTAAGTCATGTGGTCCTTGTCCCCTCTAATCTATGTCAGACTCTCTGGGCCTGCTAAACTGAGGCCTAGCTAAAACTAAAGCCAAAACTACCACAGGATTATAAGTGATTTTGGATTGTTCTGCTTTGTTTCTGAAAAACAAACCTTACATAGCTATTAAAAGGTTTACTATACATGTGCCAGACAAAGGAGGAACTCAGAAAAGATAAATCAGAATTAGTTGTTTGACCATGAAAAATTGACAGGTAAAAAATGCTTTACTTTTATACCTGAATCAGACACCAGCAGGAAAGAAAATCCACTGTCCTACATCTACCTATAGGTATTAATACCTATATATCACTCCTACAACTTATATAATTGTCAATGTTGTATAAGCAACCTCATGAAGTAGATTCATTTTTGTTTAATCCATTTTGTCCTTTTTTTAAAATTTTAATATCTTCATTAGAAAACACACAATTATTTTTCCCTCCCTCAAAAGGGAATGTTTTCCAGTAATAGTATATTAATATAATGTTTAAAGTATCAACAGAGCTGATAGGAAATAGTGACTAGCCTTGGATTTTTTTGAAAGGTTTTGAATACATATTTAAAATTAAGATACTGAGCAGCAACATAATTTAAAGAGGCTTTCCGGACAGCCTTGCACTGGGGAAATATTAATCTCAGTTTTACTATCAGCTTGCTTTGTAGCTTCAGGAAAACGAAACTAGGCCACTTCTTATTCCTTCCTCTCCCCTCCTACCACAGAGCAAACATAGACTGAATTTGTAGACTTTCATCTCCTAAGCTCAGACTCTGTGTAAAACAGTCAATATGAATACTATGAAAAATATTCTAAAATTTGTTATGCTAATGTCAATTTATATACGTGGAAAGAAAATAAAGGAGACTATGTACTATTTTTCAAGTGATGCCTCTGTAGATCAAAAATTCCTCAAAGTAGTACAATTTAGTGATCTGTCCTCAAAATATTTCAGCTTTAGTAAAAGCAAAAAAGAGAAACACCATAACAAAAGGTCTACTACAATAGAAGTAACAGCATAAAAGTTAGAGCTAAGAAATTAATTTACTTTGAAGTAATAGAATCAAAGTTTTTTTGTCACATATACATAATGATTTTTAACTTTTTTAACTTATATCCAGAAAAAATATAAACCTTCGACTGCTCCTTGTGGGCAAAGTCCAGTTAGGTTTGCCTTGTGACAAGCTATACCTGCCTGAATTTTATTTGAGACCAGGACAGGTTCTTTTGTTCACCATGTTCCTCTTTAGCTGTGCAACATGTCAAGCCACTCTATCCTCCAGCATCTTACTGGGGTCATAAAGTAAACAATCTTCTGTGGAGGGAAAGAACTTCACCAGACAAGTCTATGAGGTTTACGGTGAAGACATTTTATTACACACTGCACATGGTTTATATAGGGTTAAAGCTACATTATATTGGCTAAATTGAACCTCACACCATCAAGCCACAAACTTTAATTGGTTATAATCCATATATTACAAGTCCAATGTTTATATGAACTCATCCTACATGTTTTCACATGCATCTCCATAGTTCTGTGTGAAAGTCGAAGTGTTCTCATGAGAAGCTACTGGGGAGTTGCTGAGAATTCCTAGGGAGTGATCTGTCTAACGATCAACAGCAGCTGTGGCCTTGCTGCCTCTCAGCTGATATTTACTCCAGTCTCACAGAATTTCTCACATGCCCATTTTCTGAAAGAAACCCTTCAACAGGGTCATGAATTCCAGAGACTTTCATATTATTGCCAAGTCAAAGAATTTTTCAGTGAATACAACAAAATAATCAAACCTATTTTATTCCCTGCTTTTCTAGCTATTAGATATTCCTTTACATATATCAATATTCAGAAATTTAAAATTTGAAATTTGCAAATTTCAAATCTATGGATTCAAATTGTATTTAAGTGATGAATTTAAATTTGAACAACTTCCACATTTCTATTTAATGGTTCTCTTAAGGCTGTAGTTACTTTAACTGCATCAACTCTGTTTTTATCTTAGTTTGTTCTGAACAAATTCTATTATTGACATGTACCAATGAAGTGTTGTGTGATTAAGGCTGTCCAGGAGCAATTCATACTGAGTGCTATCACACATCCAAGTGAATTTCTCATCAAAATCAAGATCTAAATTTATATTTTCAAGCACAGTCTACTGCTGGCTTAACTCTCCTTAGTGTGATATTAATTTCCCTAAAAGTAATGTTTCATAATATTTAGAGTTTTACAGGCAGCTGCCAACCTGATGTGCTGAAGTCTTCAGTTACTGGGACCAAACTAGTTCAAGACTTTGACCTTAATGCTTTAATGCAACCTGTAATCTTTAACATTAATACGTCACATTAATCTAACACAACCTGATTTTCAGGAATCTATATTGGCTTAGCATTATACAGCACTAAAGCTGCTGAAAGGGCAGAGATCATGATGATCTCCTCATCATGAGAGGACTATGCATGAATTTTCTTTTCCTGTGTTTGTAGGGATGATATAAATGCTTTGTGTAAACCATTTTGTTTGGAAGAAAGTCCAAAATGTTTGTCTTTTAAATCAAGAAGTTTTCCCTCTTTTCTTTTTCTGATGTCTTTGTTTTGCTGTATTGGTAACTAGCTATATAGATGACTTAACTTTGGTGACCAAATGACTTCAACATTAATAGCTTTCAATAATTAATTCTATTTCATCTTCTCCTCTTGATAAGTACTTTTCAAAGTAAATTGTTGACATATCATTGGGCTTCTTAAACTCTTCAAGTTTTGAAACTTCTGTTGTTTTCTTATCAGATGTTTATCTGGTAATGTCTGCCCAATTTTAAAACTTTCAAGGGCCTACACAGAATAAGTGGCGGAAAATCTCAATTTCCATCTGGAACACATCCATATAAGCTTTTAGAGTACTATACACACTTATTTATCTGAGTTGTACATTCACAGCTTTCAGAAGTAAATGCCAGAAAAGCTAATGATGTTCAGCAGGCTACAACCAGTGTAGAACTTCAAGAAGCAAACTGACAAGTTTGGTATAAAGCAGCCCATGGACTCAACAGGTAAAAGAGGAAAAAAAAGCCCAAAGAATATACCACTATGGAAAAGAAAAGCAATCATTCTAAGTAAAAAACCAACCACTTTTATTCCAAAACCTTTTTTTTTTCTCTTAGTCATAAATTCAAGCAAAAAATTTATATGCACTGGATACCAGGTCAACATAATTTTCTTCACAAGGTAGAGAAATATCTGTACATCACCAACGGCTAAAAAATTATGACCCAACATGCACACTTTTGAAAAATAGTTTGGAACTTGCTTTGAGCTCAAACTAGAAAGTACAAGATTTTATATATTCATAGTCCTTAGTAAGTACTGCAGGTCTTGATAAGGATAGAAAACAACTGGCATTAAAACCACAGAATCCATTTTCGCACTTACATGAATGTTAGTTAATACAAATTCTACAGGAAATATTTAGTAGGAGCAACAGGTCAGGACTAAGGAAAGCCAGTTCATAGAGACTTTGGTTAATCTAATGGGAGATCTCCAAAAGACCAGAAAGGTCTCTTTGCCTTCTGAGTAAATTCATTATGATACAACTTAGTGATCATTAACAGTTTAACTGCTCAGACAGTGCTTGTATACAATGTTGGTAAATAAAAGGTTGCAGAAGTAATGGTAGTGTAATTTACAGCGTAGAATCTGATAAAAAATA
Organism: Hafferia zeledoni; assembly: GCA_035583235.1. NCBI lineage: Eukaryota > Metazoa > Chordata > Aves > Passeriformes > Thamnophilidae > Hafferia > Hafferia zeledoni. The sequence goes on from JAWWEV010000001.1 coordinate 14,543,399, forward strand.
GCATAGTTTATCAGTGTCAGTGCTACATGGCTCTGATTTTATTTATTCTAGATAGTGAAGTGTGCTGGCTCCATTAAAAATAGAATGACAGGTTATTTAGTTTCTCCATGGAATTCAAATGAAGAAAGGAATCTGTTATGGGAATGTAATTTACCTTTCAGTAGGAAATCTTGTGGAGCAAGAGACAGCTGAGTGAATACCGTTTCCAGAAAGCATATAAAAATAAATTGAAATAACCAAAAGTATGTTCTGTTTATAATTAGTGTTACAGTGTGCCTGAACACACATCCTCTAAGTAACCATTAACAGCACAGATCAGTCAGACTTGGAAAGAGCTTTTTTCTTCCTTTAAATCAGAGGCAGACACTGGATATGCAGGGATGCAAAAAAAAGAGTTCCATTCCAGAAAAATTTGTTGGACTTAATCTAATGTCTACTTTTATTCATTGTTAAGAATTTTGCACTGCTTTCACTGACACAGTAAAGTTTTCTAAAAGTTATCACACCTCCACATGGAAAAAAAAATATTGAGTAAGGTCTTTAGTAAATAAAGTAGCCTGAGAGCCACCTGAACTGTATGACATTGTACTAAAGATCAGGAAGATTCATACATCAGAGATTACATAGATCCATCTGGAGCTTAGCAGCAACCATATACAAGCTGTGCCTCTGATACAAAGGAGAATGGAACTGGGATGGTGAAGACTGATGTTAATGACTAACTATTCATCAGTCATCTGTGAGTTTTGAAAGAGCTACTTTGAATATTCAGTTGCTCATGATTGTATACAGCCCACAGCTCCATTCTGTGTGTTTGTGGTTGGTGTGTATACAAATACATAGATATATATGTAAAACTATACATGCACAGAAATTTGTGTGTGTATATATATAAATACATATATATACACATAGAGAAAGGAAAGATACATTTACATTTTCAAGAATTTCTTACATGCCTTAAAGAAATAAAATAAAGCAAGTGCAAGCCATCGGATTCACACAAAGAAGTGCTATCAAAATAAGTAGAGCTTCAGTTGCTCACAATTTTAAAACAGCATAATTTCTAAAAACATATGGCAAAACCATAAGGCCAAATTTTGTACTGAATTACACAATGAAGAACCACTTCAACTATAAAAGTGGCAAAGAGTTGTGGAATTTAGCCTGTTTGATGTTTAATTTTAAGACAGGAATATAGAACAGGGCAAAGTGCATTTTTGAGATAATGTATAAGTACAGTTTTGAGTGCATGCTCATGATAATTGCAAATTACTTTTAAAATAATTCTTGTGAATTTTAAGATGAGCAACATATTACACCTGCCATTCATTTTTTCCCCCTCAAATTTTCCAAGTCTCTTTTTGTTATTCACAGCCTAATTAGAGGAAGAACGCACAGGAGTGTGAACAAGTACAGATGGCAAATCAAGTATAACAGAAACTTGAAAAACTGCCCATATTAGCTCATGTTTGCAAATTGTACAAAATAGAACCATATAAATAGTACCTTTTTTCCATACTTATGTCTGCATAACTAATCCAGTAAAATTCAGTTTTATTAAGGTTCTTGATTATAAGTGAGAAAAGTTGAAGCTTGTAAAAGAGAATGGCTGCAAGACTTAAAAGGCAAGTGGTATCCTTGAGAAAATTCTTGAAACAGTCCTGGAGAATACTGAAAAGTAATAGAGCCCAAAAATTGTTTAATAATTTCTTTAGGAAAGTCATTATTCATTTCCAGTACAAACAAATGTAGCATATTACATGCAGGTGGTTTTCCCTGGAATTAGAGGGAAAAAATTAAAACTTGCACTGGAATATTATTTGGAAAGGAAGAACATTGTTTAAGAAGGAATACAGCAGTAAGCACTGAAAAGGAGAGTTTTGGCTCAAAGACCAGCCCTCAACTCCAACATCTAGAGGAAAGTGGGCCTGTATTTTTCAGTTGTGTTTTATTTGGGTTAAGGTCAGAGATGTTACAAGTAGAGGACAGGTGTTTTTGCTGCAGCCACACTGGATTCCAAGAGTGACCTTTGTGCTGCATAATGTTTTAGTTATGAATGTCAGGAATTGTTGCTATAGAAAAATGAAGAGTGAGCAATTCAGATCTATGTGGGATCCTGTGGGACAGAAGCCAGCTAGAAGCAACAAGGAGCACACCTAGGGAGGAGTCTACTCCCTAGGAATTCACACAGTAGTTCTCACAGGACTCTGCAGGTGCTTGAAAACATCCAGGATGAGATAATATAAACATTGGACTTGTGAGATATGGATTATAACCAATTAAAGTTTGTGGCTTGATGGTGTGAGGTTCAGCTTAGCCAATGATGTGTAGCTTTAACCCTATATAAACCGTGTGTGGTGTATAATAAATCAGCATTCACTCGATCACATTGATCTGTGTGTGATGTCCAGTTCCTCCATCATATATTTTTTTATTTATTTATTTAAGGAATGATCCCTAGACCTGAAACATATGAGATTCCTCTCTTATTTAGATCAAAGAGTAGGAAAGACTTTGAGAAAATAGAAAGCTAAAATTGGTGTACCTGAGTCTGCGATGAAGAAGCAGAATTTTAATCAAAATTTTTATAAACGGCTCTATACGTAGTTTTTAATTCAGACTGCTACAGATGAACTGAGTTTGCAAAGCTAAAAATTGACAAATTTATAGATATGTAAAAATATATTTAGAAATACCTAGTTCCTTGGAAGTTCTTCCACTGTAGTCTCTGTAAAATGTAGACTACCAATTGCCATAAACTGCAGCAGGCCATGAAAAATAAGACCATAAATAACCTTGGAAAATCTGGAAAGAGAACATACCTACAGTATTTTTAGTTCCTGCCCCTAAGCCATGTGTGTCAATTTAGAATAATGCCTTGTGGAAGCAAAACTAAACTGATTATTACACAACACATGATGCTTAGTATGCAAAAAACTAACAAAATTATGACCTCCAGGAAACCTACAGTCAATAAGAAAAATAAGGCATCCCACCAAAATAGTGTTATGGGTTTTTTCCCCCCTCAGGCATACCCTCTAATATTTGGTGAGATGGAAGAGCAACACACATTAACATGAAAAACCTGCCTATATAATTAATGCTTTTATTTGTAATGATTATAAGATGAAAATGCCTCTTACACAAGGTCTCACATACCCAATTCCCAAGGCAGAGGGTGAGTTCAGTAGCCTTTCAAGTTTTTTAAGGATGACAAAGGTTGAACTTGCATTAATGACTGCATTAATTTAAAAGATATGAGTTTGCAGTCAAACACCTCCCAGGAGGAGGGAGAAGATGCTTCCTAGGAGGTACACAGATACCTGGTCTTTGGGCAGAGTGATGGAGCCAGAACTATAACAGCAATTCATCTACACAAAATTTATAAAACTACTCACATATATACTTTACAGTGTCTAAGGACACAGAAATTAAACTGGAATCTTTTATGGACATTAAGAAAAAATACAAAATTATCATCTTGTCTCCAATCAAAATAAAATTATTAGAAATCTGAGGAAATTAGAATCAAATGTTGAAGAAATTAAACAATTAGATGTTTTTCTAATCCAACCTTTACACTTCAAAATATTTAAATAACCACAGGACAAGAGAGAATAAATGTTTAAAATTTCCTTTCCTGTACTTAAATTCTCATAAGAACACCCACATGCAGTTCAGAAGTATGCTGATAAAAGTAGCAACCATTTTAATGGCAGCTTAAGACAGAAAAATTGTCCATACTTCTGAAAATTAAAGCAGAAAAAAGATCTTAATTTTTTAAAGCCCTTCAAAAACTGTAGATTTTTTTCAAGTCCTTCTTTATATTGTTTCAATCCCTCAATACAAGCTTGTAGTGCCTTTTAAAACTTTCATTTCTTTCTTGTTCTATATATAAAAGCATTTTCTTTCTACAATTCTATAATTTTATTCTTTGAAGTAACTAAACTCCATATTACATAAAACAATAACTACTCCAGACTCAGGACACAGTTTAACTAAGAGTAGCTTGAAATTAAAATTTTAGTGAGAAGGTTTTCTTTGGGAAAACATTTCAGCACTTGCTTTTGGCTTGAGAGGAACTTCCTTGACTTACACTACTGAAGACATTTTAAGTTTTCCTATTTCTTTAAAACTTCCAGTTTGTAAGAGAAACTGTAGAATGAAACCAAAAAAGCTGCTCTATCAATTAAAAAAAAAAGAGGGACTGGCAGAAAGCAGTAGGATTTTCCTGTGTATCCAGCTACTTTCTGGCCCCTTGTTTGCTCTCATCTTCATTTTGTGACTTCCCCTACTGATAGAACTTTTCAACTTTACTATGACTTTCTTCTTTGTTTAAACACAGTATCTTCCTTTCACAATAGTAAAAAGAATTCTGCATGTATTTTGTCTGTTTCTTGACAAAAAACAGTTTATCTAATATAAGTTGACAAAAAAAAAGTAAAGATTTTTCTATGTAAGTTGATAACATAAAAATAAAGATATTTTCCTAATCTTTACTTGCAGAGTACTTGGATTCAAAGGGCCCTTGGGCTGATCTGGAGATTACTCCTTACCACTTACTGTTCTCTTTTCTTCTCTTTTTTTTTTTTTTTTTTTGGCAGTTCACAACCCCACAGAGTTAATCAAGCTCTGCTTTCATTATAGATTTTAAAGTTGTCTTCAAACCCTGAAATATCAGTCAAAACAGTACATTGAAGACTGGTCTCCAGATACATATAACTTAGACCAAGTTTTACATTTATATTATGCAGATTTTATCTTTAGTTACTACTACAGACATTAATGCCACAAAGCTCGAAATGTTAGAATTGTTTTAAATAAGCTTTTAAGAACTCAAAAGGAAGGCCAGAACCTAATGAAGTCTACAGATTCAGAAATAAGGATATTAACCTTTTTAAAACTAGATATGGTCTAAGTAACCCAAGGTAAGCCAGTAAAAGAACCGAAGCTTCTGAGTTGATAATTCTCTCCATCGTGTTACATTCAATTCAAAGAGTTTTTATCAGACTTTTCAAAGATATTTCCCTGTGCAAACATTTCCAAATCTCAGACAATGCACAAAGCATTTATAATTGACCAATAATAATCTTCACGGATTGAAGACTTTTTAGTACCAGAAGTTTCCTGGATATAAAGTAATTGAGATATGACATAATATGTTTTTATGGCTCCTTAAAACAGAATTTTCAAAAGATTAATTCTCTTTGGGTTTGGATTAATTATTTTTCCCCTTTTCCAATACTTAAAGGTATTCAAGCCATTGTCCCAATTAGCTACTTCATTTAAGTCGCTACTACATGGATAAAACAGTTGACAGCTAGCAGAGTTAATCAAATTCTTTTTTACTGGGAGAAGTAAATATGCAGAATCTTCACTATCATGCAAAAGTAAAACACCTGAATCACATTGATTAGTCTTTCCATAAATACAGCTGTGAGTACCTTTAGATATAACAGTGTAATTGAATGCTTCATGAGAGCAGAGAAAGCAAAAATATTGTGATTTACACTCCTGTCTATTTAGATTCATCAGCAACATGCTCCATTTCTGGGAACATTAAAAAAGATGCACAAAATCGCACACTGTTTTCTTCCCTTGAGAAGCTGTTGACATTTCAGTGGGAAGTTGGTCTTAGATTGCTTATGTTGATGTTAACCTTAGGAAAGCTGCTGCCTTTTGAATTTTGAGAATAGCCCTGTCTAATGATGGTTTAAATGTTGCATGTGCTTTTTTCTTGCTGGTATTTTATCACCACATTAAAGATATAGATGTGTATATGTATTCTCAGTGGGCCACTAAAAGCCAGCCTGAGGTTTTATTTGGAAACAACTGATTACAAAAGTAATCAGATGGATTTTGAGATGTAGCAGCAATGTTAGCTTTTCCCTACATCAGAAAGCTTCTTCCATTATTTACCATTGCATTAACGCTGTCTGTAGAAATACAATAAATGTTAGCAATGAGAAATTTTTATTTCACAATCAATATTTTTGTGATTGTAGTAAGATTATTAGATCATTTTCAAGATGAGCCCTGCTTAATCTGCAGTTGTTTTATTGTTATTTGTCATTTCATCTTGTTATCTAGTTATATTAAAGAGTTGCAGTTGCATATCCTTGTCATCCATTACACCATATATGCAGGTTCCAACAAACAGATGGAATAATCTCATAGAAAATCTGGAGGAAAATGCTGATTTAAAATATTTATTCAGCGAACAGTGCACACACTTCCTAGAACAACTTAGATTCTCTGCAACAGCAGTCATGTTAAACATAAGATACATATGAAATAAGAAATATATCACAAACATAACAATCTCAAACGAGGGAGAGAAGTACAGCTCTGATTGGTTTTGCGACAGCTTGGCAGGTGAGAGGAGAAAGTTGGAGTCAACTGTGTTACACAGAAATCTATATTGTAGAACAAAATACAAATGCTGAATCCATCACAGCACTCTACTAAGTGCAAAGTGGCTGCCATGTTAAACAAGCTACTAAGAGAAAGTCAAAGTTAACACAGAGGAATCAGGTGCTCCATGAGTAGTTTAAGCTACACTCACTCCACACCTCTAGGCAATTATTCTCACCACGTGAAAACAAGTTCAATAGTCTTCCTTCTACCAACTGCTTTTTGTTTGGTTGGTTTTTTTTTCATGTCTTTGAGGTTCATTGATTGCCATTTAATTAAAGAGAAAACATCTGCTTGTAACACATGAAACTAAACAGATGTAGTCATATATTTCAGCTTTTTGTGGGATATAAGCAATATGTTTTTTAAACAAAAAGAAGCTTAAAGAAACAGTTAAAGTTTAGATGCATAAACCTATCCAAATGTTTTGCCAGGTTTAGAATCTGATAGCAGATTAGACCACAATTAGATGTTAGAACATAATTAGAGCTGGACAGGTGGTGGTAGAAAACTCTTCCCAAAGCGCTAAGAGTTCAATGAAACCACATATGTAACATATGAAGACAACCATTTCTACTAGTATGGACATGATGGAAGCTAAATTAAAGTGTTGAAGAACTTCAAGACAAATGGAGATGGCAGGGACAACAAATGGTATCTTACTGTGATAAATCGTCCAAGTGCAGCAATGCATATGGAAGTAGGAAAAGTGGGGAAAATAGAGGAAAAAATTCTTCAAAAAATTTTGTATCATTTTGTAAAGAATAATCCAGCTGTCCAAATGTTATTTTTTAGGGAAAATCTCCAACTCTTCTTAGATTTTTTTTTCATACAACCTCGGAAAGACACTATCAATTTGAAAGCAGGTGGTTCATTTCTGAATATATGCCTATCCAGCTGAAAATCTTGTGTGAAAAGCAGTACCAGAAGGTTAAAGGAATCAGAAAACAAGAAGTAAACAAAAACTCCTTTCCCATTGTGCAAATACTTAAACTGGACACATAAAAAGTTGCAAAATGCATTTTCACCCTTTGATACCACTGAAAGAGGTGCCATAGTGACATGCTGCTTTCTAGAATGAGTTAGCACCAGCCTAGAAACAAAACCAGAACCTCAGGCTGCTGTGCAGGTTTACTATGGCACCTTAACACTTCCACTAAAAATATAATATACCCACCTGCTAAACAGAGGCTTACACTGTACAGTGTTCACATGTCCAAAGTAATCAAAGTAATTGATTTTCACTTAAGTTGACTAATATTTTCACTAGTACAGAAATTTATTATTGTTCTATTCATAAGAATTGAAATAACCAGCCATATCTGTCATACCAGAACATAACCTCTTAGTGGTCAAGGTCTGTCCACGTGAATAAGAGTTTTTGTTATACCTAAAAGCAAAGCTCAGTAAGCCATTACTCATCCACAGAAAACAATATATGTAACAAAACAATTATGATTGTAAAAGACATAGCAGAAAAACTTTTATTCTGACAAATCTGTATCTTTTTACTATTTCTGTGTAAATATTATGAACATTTTTAAAAATGGACTCCTATAGGGAATTTAAAATTTAGAAGCAACAAACAGCAATACTACAGGTTTTAAGACAGTATAGCACTAGCCATACATGCACACAGGTGAAATCCACTGTGTCCTCCAGGTACCCCTCTCTGGAAGAATATACTTTTTTTTGCATTACCACAAAAAGTAGAAGAAATTACTCTTAAGTATACCAGTCTATCAAATTCAAAAACTAAAAATAAGTCTCTTTCAAACATACCTTCAATTTTCACTATGTCCTTTAAAAAAAATCAGAATATGTAGGACTGTTGGGTTTGGTTGTTTTTTGTTTTGCTTGGTTTTACTGTACTTAGAGTAAAAAAAAATTTACAATTCAACTCCATCAAAAACTAACAAATTCACAGTCTCACAGCGAGTTCTTTGAGCCCCCAAAGTGTCTAACAGAAATTTTCATTCCAGATTATACCTAACTTTCTTCCCATATTACTAAGATGTCTGTGTTTCCCCTCCTAGAGACTGAGCTTGAAACATCCTTCTTCATGTCTTTTAACAGACTAATTTAAAGTAGCTTTAGAAATTCTGCATACAAATATAACTAGCATCAATCACTCCCAACAACTTTGGTAACTACTTTCACTATACAGAGTAGGCTCACATACCTCTGGTAAACTTGCAAGTCAAAACAGTTAAAGAAACCAGACCATCCTTTAACTACATTTTGCCTTATTAGCAAAAACAGTTGCTGATTTACAAACCTATGATTTAGCCCTAAACAGCTGTTGCCCAGTTCCTATAACCCATTCTTGAGTTCTCAAATGCATAAAGAACAAAGGCTTCTCCTGAAGAAATTGCTGAATTAACTCCCTGCTTTTGTTCGCAAGCAGATGGCACCTCTCACAGACCTAATCAATCCAGCCCCATTCACAAATAACCTATACATATAGGTAAATCCTGCTTTCAGAGAAAAAAAATATCTCACTCAGGGTCTTCTTGATATTACCAAAATTTTAGTTGTTATTTTTAGAACAAGGAGCTTTGAACTGATAAAATTTTGCTTCTTGTAGGCAAATTTTATTGTCATCTCTCTCACCTCATTTTAAAGTTGTCATTTCAAATGTTAATTGCCTAGGGAGGGAGTGGAACAGGTGCTCATAGTGTTATCTATTCCAAATCTGAGCCTCTGGTCTTCACCTCACCCAAATGCTCAAACTGTAGAGTTTCTATGGAATACTCATTTGTCTGATGAAGAATGATGGCTCATTAACCTTCCCAAAATCTTCTAACAGAATATGATTAACCCAGTTTTGCCTTGAAGATTGCGTTACTCCACACCTGTCACTATTTAAGTGATTCCAGGATACAGGGAACTTGTCACTTGGTGCTAGTTTGTTTCTTTGCTGTTTTGAGACTTTTTTCTCATCTCAGAAACACTGACTGTTACTTGCCCCGGTCGAAATATTGCCTTTAAGTAGTATGAACTTTCAGGCAAAGCTGTGAAAACATCTTCCCCAGAATACCAGTTCTAGGATGCACTAGTATTCCAGCCAAGGACTTGCTTGGGTTTATTTTTTAGGCACTGCTCTTTTCCCATCCTTAAATTAATACTAGTTATTCCAGGCCATCTGTGCCTACCAAATGCCCATGACTACATCCATCTTGATATTTCTGGAATCTGAAGAAACTAAGCACAGGTATGAATTGACAAACACATTTATCTGGAATAGTTCTTTGGATCAGTCTTTTATCTGATATGTTCTCCAGCTCTTGACATTTTACCAAGCTTGTCTTTCTCAATGAAGAATGGCACTGACAAATTAAATTAGAATCATGGAATTAATTTCTTTGCCAGAAGTCATTAGCCCTGTATTTTACAATTGTTTCTACTCTTATGTTGGTTTAATAAACTGTCAATTGAGTGTATTTTTTCTGTCACATTTATTTAAAGTGATCTGACTTTTTGCAGATTCCAAACTCTAATATAATAAAATGAACAATTTCAAAGAGAACATTTTTATTAGGTGCCAAATATTTCTTATTCTTTGTAACTAATCTTTTTTTCTATCTAATTTATAAAGTAACTATATAATAGTCTCTACTCATATTTTCACCCTTTTCTTCACTCCCACAAAATGACTAAAATCATTAAGATTATAGCTGTTAAAAGTCTCTTTGCACTGATAAAATCTCTGGGCACTTACTGTTCTGAGTTTGTTGTAATTGCAGTACTACTCCAAAATATTAAATGCACTTAAGATAATAAACTCATTAACGTGGAATCACTACCAGGAGACAAGGTTCATAAAGGTACATTTTATTTAATTATTTTTATTGTGATAATATGAAGTTGAATTGATTCCCTGTACTCTTGATAGCAACCATTTAAAGCTTTGCAATCTATCCACCTGAAAAATACATAATTCTTAATTATGCTTATCTACATCAGGAGCAATGACTTTCAGTTACATAGTTAGACTCTAAAGGCATTTTCATTCTCAGTCTAATTTTACTGACACCAAAACTGTTGCCCATGGATAAACTGGAGAACCAACATTTCAGATACAGAAAACAGTGGTTTCCATGATTTTCTAAAGAATCCTTGGTGAAGTTGTTCAGAGTAGTTGCATATTTCCTATCATATGCTCCACGATCCATTCCTGATATAAATCACACATTCACCATTTGAATTGTAGGATTATGCTTAACAATCTGTTTTCACATCAAAAAGGCAGGAAAGAAGGGCATATATCCAAATTAAACATACAATCATTCAAATAGCCTACACATACTTGTCAAAAAATCAAGTCTTATGGCAGTGTGGCCATATTCCATACTATTTATTCCAGTTCTATTTATTGCATTTTATTTATATTCAAACAACATCATTCAGTCAGCCTCAGCTCTCTGCCTGGTAAATCACAGAGCATAACTTCATGGAAAACATGTCCAATCATCTGTGAGATGGGGAGGTGATTAGAGACAGCCATCATGGGTTCACCAAGGGGAAAGCTTCACCACTTGACTAATCATAGAATCATAGAATCGATTGTGTTGGAAAAGACCTCCAAGATCATCAAGTCCAACCCTTGCTCCAACTTCAGTCCATTTACTAGGCCATGTGTGCTAGTTTCAAGGTAAACCAGCAGGAGAAATGAACTCAACACGAGAGAGATTAAAAATCAGAGCTACAATTTAATAATAATAATACAGTAAATACACTGACACAAAGGGAAGTTGCTTTCAACTCCCAAAA
>JAWWEV010000001.1:14571700-14616784 GCA_035583235.1 Hafferia zeledoni
ATAGATAGATAGATAGATAGATAGATAGATAGATAGATAGATAGATAGATAGATAGATAGATGGAAATCATCTAACCATCTGATAATATTCTGCAATGAAATTAGCTCAGCTGCAGGAAGTTGTTAATATTCACTTTAATAAGGTTTTCACTTGTCTTCCATAACATCCTCACAGACAAAGTAATGTGGAATTTGGCTAATATCATTCAATATTTCCGTGTGTGTGTGTGTGTGTGTGTGTGTGTGTGTGTGTGTGTGTTAAAATTGTCCAGGGTTTGATGTAATTTAATTTGCCAGGAAAAATCGTTTCAAAAGATTGAGAGTTTATTACTTTTAACTTTGATGCTTAATGGATCAACGTTTGTTATTAATTCTTTTGACAAAATGATCAAATAAAACAAAACCAGGCAGAATACACTAAAATGTAATATTTCAGGTAGTTCAAAGCACTTCTTATTTAGCAATTTCCTTTCAAAAAATATTTAATCATTGCAATTCATAATGGGAAAATATCTCTTTAAATCACAAACATCATAACCCAGAAATATCTTATCAAATTAGTTCTGCTATTGTTGCTCTTATGTATACAATAGAAATTAAAACACCAAAAGACTGATAGCAGGGGAATTAAATGACAGAGAATGGGTTTCTAATTATCAGAGTAGAATCCTATAATTTGGATCATTCAATTGATGGTTTCTCAGTTATTATTTCATCACATTTTCTTATTATATCTCCTTAAAAACCATCTAAAATGGTCCTTTCTGTAGTATAAGAACAATTAATCTGTGTCCCTGCTTGTGTCCTGAAAAAATTCTCAACAGCACATGCTCTACTGACATTTTGAGACTTTTTTTCCAATATCTAATTCTCATTAGGTACAAAAAGATGGTATTTAAATCTTTGCACCCACTGAGTATATCTAAGTGCTCTTTCAGTGTAATTCCTTCACAGTACCAGTTGACAACTTAGTTAACAATTCTACTCCTAACTTAATGAACTAGCAGGGCCATGATATTTAAGAGGGATCTTTACCATTTGCTGTCCTTCAGAACTCATCTTGGGCTTGACATTTATATTTTAATGAGATATTCTGCATTTCCAATTCCTGCTCTGAAGCTGAACAGAGGTCTGACAAACAATGGAGGTTTATTTTAATCTTCCTCTTAATCTTAGAAAATGCTCACATTTGTTTTTCCTTTTGATCACTGACTACGGAAAACATTTGGTTTTGTTGGTTTTGTGTTTGTTTTGCCTTTTTTTTTTTTTAATAAGATATTGTTATAAGAAAGTCTTAATGAATATCATAGATGCAATAGAAAAACTTAGGGTAATTAATGTCGTCCATTCCCTGGATCACTCCATTTCTTGTTACTCTATAGGGATCACTTCCTCCTTTATATGAAAGGCCTTGTAAATATAAGGGTGTGTGGGAAGACAAAAGCCTGTTGAAATATTCTTCTTTAACTCACATCTTAGTTGTGCTTCCCCTTGAAGGCCATGCCTGGCTTTAACCTTTGAAGCATCACCCATAAATTCTTAAATCCAAGCTCAAGAAATAATGGAAAACACTTTCTAAATCTAGAAAAGGGTAATAGTCAAAAACTCCTTGTGGTTCCTATGGGAATGCAATAGCTGTTGACCAAAGAGCCATGTCCCTTATGACCTGGATTTTTAAGACCACAGAAGCAACCTAGGACCCATATATTTCATTGTAATTTGATGAAATATGCTCTCAGTCACAATTCCCAGTTCACTTCAAGGAAAGGTTGGACACATAATTTTTTAAAATGCTTGAAAATTGCCAGTTTTGACCTTTAGTACCATCTTTCATTAATTGAAGGTATATTCAGGACCAGAGAATCTGGATTCATAGATTCACCACTGTTTATTATAAACTATGAGAGAGAAGTTTTGGAAGTCAGAAAAGCCTTAATGAGAAAGCTTGTAAAAAGACTAACTCACAAGAAGCTGGCAATTGCTTCTGCCAGTTCTGTGTGACCCTTATGAACTGTGATCTCATCTACTTTAATCATGTATAATTAGTTACTCCCATGTGATGTGCTAATTGAGATGCAGATGACCAAACCAAAGATATTGAGTGATAATGAATATTTCATTAGCATAAGATCATTCTTTGTTTCCCCCAAATTCTCCTGTGAAACTATATAGCATCTTTTCAAAAATGTACACAAAATAACTATAAGAGCACTGGCTGAGAAATGTAGAACTGATTTAAATGTTCTAGGTAACAGTGCTTATGTGCAATGGAGAAACACATTAAAAAAAAAAAAAAAAAAAAGGAAAAAATCACTCTTCATGGCCTAATACATGAAAATGCTTCTGCATGTTACCTATGAGTTTTGAATATTTACATTAGATATTTAACTGAAAACAAACAAACAAACAAAACAAACAAAAAAAACACAAAAAACCCAAACCCAAAAACAAAAACAAAAAACCAAAACCCACCAGTTCCACCTGAAACATAAGAACTTCTTTACTGTGCAGTGATGGAACACTGGAACAGATTGCCCAGACAGGGTGTGGAGTCTCCTCACTGGAGATATTCCAGAATCATCTGGATGCAATCCTATGCCATGTGCTCTGGGATGATCTTGCTGAGCAGGGAGGTTGGACCAGATGACTCTTGTAGTTCCTTCCAGCCTGATCCATTCTTGAATTCTGTGATTATCACCACAACATCACTAATCTATAGGGCTAATCCAAGGTTTCCAGCACTCTCAGAGATGTCAGACAGAGCTGAGGAGGGCTCTTTGCACTTCTTTTCCTGCCTGAAGCTCTGACCACACAAGTACTCCAAGCTTGGCATCACATGCCCTGGATTCAAGATCTGCAGTAGAGCCTGTTCAGTGTCACAGGGACAAAATGCTGCCTTGGTAGACTCAGTTCCTTCTCTTTTCTCTGCACTGACAGTGCCCATATGTCCTTTCTTGTCTCCTTCTCAAGGTAATAAATGCATAACCATGTCTGCCAGTAGGCAGCTTCTGTCCAAGAGTCTTACCCAAGAAGGCCTGTCAAGGATGTTGGCAAAACAAGCAGATTCTGCAGCCTGAAGTTTTCATTATCTTATTTATTCAGCTTCCTTGAGTTTCAGCCATTGGATCTATACCTAATATTAAGTAGATAATTAATGAATTTCCCTCATATTTTAGATATGAATACTCCTTTAATTGGAATACAAGATATATAGAAGTATTTATAGGCAGATTTTTTCAATTCAAAAAATATTTACTTCAAAATCAACTCAAAAATATCAATTTGGACTGGATTCAATTTATATGAAAAAAAAAACCAAACCCCACACTGTATTTTAAGCACTTCAGGACATAAAGGATTTTCTTTCAACATTTTGTATTTGAACTCCTGAATTGTTAATGTTTATAAAGTTGTAATTCACATTTCAAGAGCCATTTCATTCACTTTTTTCACATGAAACAAAAATATCAGATTTTGATTCTCAAACAAATGAAAATCCTGTTTATATCAGTTTCTAAAATCAGTCATAATTTTTGCACAGGTAATGAAGTAATATTGAAGGTGTTCTTCTAGCATGAATTCTCTCCTTATTTCTTCTGTAGATTTTGCTCTTATTTGTAAACAAAAGTACAAACATGGCTATTTACACACCACTTATTCCTACGTGTGATGTCTCCAGTCCTACAGTCACAATGAACTCTGGAGAAGAGAGGAGGCTCAGTGTTGTTCCTGTCTGTTCAGAGGCAGTGTAGAAATATCACCAAGACAAATGTATGGCCATCTTGGATGTGTTAAGGCTGATCTTTAAAGTAACAGTTGGCCTTTCAATTTGTCTTTTAAAACAATAAAGGTACTCAGATAAATGTAAACAGCAATGTCTTCAACAAAGGTCTGGAAAAAGCGGGAACAGAATGTCAAAATTTAAAGGTGAGATAAAAAAGAGTATTTGAAAGTTGACCTACTAGTGTTTTTTAATGAAAATAAAAAGGCAACCTAGTATTATAGACAAATATAAAAGTATTATTAGGATTCCAATACTATAAATTACATATTATAACAACTAAAATATTAATACAGAAACATATGGATTATTTTGAAATGATGGTGAGTTTGTGTTGGAAAAGATGTCTTGTAGAAAATGTCTCTGCTTGGTCCAACTTTCAATGTTTTTTCTTGGTTATGATTGAAAGAAAAACATGTATATGTTACTATTGAGATGATCCCCAATCTACTGTATCCCAAGAAATACCAGGCAGATAAGACTGGTTGTAAGTATGTTATTCATACAGAGAAAAGGACTTGATGATAATGAAAAATTTTAACTGTTTTAATTTCTATTAGGAAAGGCCAGAAGTAGAACAGTCTATAGAGCAAATTATCAAATCATCACTTTTGACTAAATAATCAAAAACGAAGTAACAAAGCAATATGTGCTTTAGGACAAAATTATAAAATCCAAGGCTCACAATGGTACCCAGCAATCAGGGATCAAGAACAACTAAACACTATCAAAGCACTGAAGGTATGAGAAAGACAAAGGAAAAGATTCAGACATCCATCATTGCAATGGAAAATAACATATTACCCCCAAAAGCCAAATTGCTGATTCCTTATAAATCAGTCTTCACTAAAAAGGTCAGCTACTGACATACAGCTAGCAGAGTTACCATCAGTGACAGCACTGCATGAGAAAAGAAAAGGTTAGGTGGTGTGGAGATGAGAAATGTGTCACACATGTGGCTGGACCTCATTGCTGCAAAAGTGGCTGATTAAATCTTAGAGCCACCAAGGACAACACAGAAAGAGATGAAAAGGAACAGGAGCTGAAAAGAGAGGAATCATCTTTGGGGGAATATTTTAAACCCTCAGAATTATTTTGGCAAAAGTAATAGATTTTTTGTCTTAAGCACAGAAGAAAATAGCACAGGTTACTTAGAAATGTATCTGAATAGACCACTGTAAGTGACTTACTAACAAGTATATGCTAAATACATTGGTAAGTATATTCAGAGACCAGTATGGGTAGTTCACTATAAAAATGAAGGATGTTATCAAATAGGGTCCTGATGTGATTTGTCCTGGATGCACTGCCTCTTCACTTTCCTCCCCTCAATGATCTGAAAGATTGTATAGCTATTTTTTATTTTCAGCTCATAACAGAGTGGGAATATATTTTTGTTAGAAGGCTGGAATGGAGTTCAAAATTACCTCAGAAAACTGGAAAATAGACAGTCTGAGTACATGAGGAGAACAATTAGTTAAATAGAATTCATATAGGAAAGTCTTGAAGACTCCAATTTGATTACAAATTGAACAGTGAAAGTGTTTCAGAGCTCCATACTTCCCTTGATCTGTAAACTCACAGTGACTCATAGCCATACCCAAAACTGTTAAGGCCTTGTCAGAACTTTTATGTCAAGAAAGACCAGTTTGCAGAGACTCTATAGAACAATAATGAGGATCTACAAACCCCTATAGATGTCAACATTAGAGAGCCTAAGTCTGAATAACTTCAAGTACAGCATAGCACAGCACTGCACT
Organism: Hafferia zeledoni; assembly: GCA_035583235.1. Lineage (NCBI taxonomy): Eukaryota > Metazoa > Chordata > Aves > Passeriformes > Thamnophilidae > Hafferia > Hafferia zeledoni. The sequence continues at coordinate 14,577,242 of JAWWEV010000001.1, forward strand.
CTCAGGCCAAAATCAAATGCTGTGTCTGGCCAAAATCAGTACCTTATGGTGTAAAAAAATGTAATATACTGTAAATTTTTCTGAGTAGAAACTTATGTCAACAGAAAATAAACTTGTTTAGCAACTTTGCCAGTAAACTTGTATTCTCACAGGTCTAATCAACATACTTTTTAAGCTTTGATTGATAATCTCTCAGTATTCATTACTACTCAGCAATAAAAAGAATAATGAAAATGGAACTTAAAAACCCCAATAACTATTTAATCAGATATTATGAAAGATTGAAATCAACTTAAAAGATTTTATGTACTTAGCTCTGAAAGAGATGGTGTGCCTCCACTTCCTATTTTAATTACTTAGCCTGACTGCCTCTTTCAAATGAAACCTTTCTTAAACATATCAAAGTTCCCTTCTGTATTACTCAATGGTCATGCCCTCCTCTTTATCATGTTGTTGCTAAAGAAAAACAAAAGGCCCATGGAGTTAAGTATTCTTACATTTTTATATCTTATGGTTGGATATTCGGGTAGCCAAGAGCTTCATTTGTGGCTGAGAATTTGGAAGACTTTCTTCCATTTAGATCATTTTTTGTCTAATATGGTGAAAAATCACATTGGGCCCTTGCTGGGCCTTTTACCTCTGTGCATCCATTGACATCCTCACAGTTCCAGGAATGCCGTTTTCTTTGAGACTTCTTTTATTAAATTCAGTTCAGGTTTGTCTGATGGAGATGGGCTGTTACACCCACAGAAAGCGAGACTATGTAAAGCTTGCTGCCATAGAAAATTACACTAAGACTATTAATATATATATACAAAATAAAAACTAGTATGGGGTTTTGTAAAGCTGCTTTATGTTACACTAATGACAAAAAAAGTAAAAACTAATTTTTTTTTTTTCATACTTTCATAGGAGACCAGTCAAATTATCTTATTATCTATATATTTGTTTGAAGAGCATTTTAAGAGAGATTTGTTATCTAAACAATAATTTAATAAGAATTCAATTCTTCTCCATGTAGAGTTACAGCTCAAGATGTCTGCATCACTCACAGGCTGCTTAAACTTTATGTTCAAAGTATTGGTGACAAGTTTGATCTCATCTAAACTGTATGATCAAAAATTTAAGTGAAAGAACTTGATTTTCTGGTCTGCTAATAACTCCTAATATACATAAGAACTCTTATTTCAAGCAGAACAATGTGCAAATGTGATGATACCTCTGAAACGAGTGAATTCTTGTCAGATCTGGCTTATCCATCTCTGTGCAACATTATGTCATACTTTAGAGACATTTGCAGAGGACACTATATCAAAAGCTCATTCAACAAAAAGCCAAATCTTGCAGGCACGCAGAGGACTCTTTATTCTCTAATAAAATAACCTTGTGGAATCAAAATTTGAGTACAGCCAAGCCAGGTTTTGTTCACTGTAAGGATGCTGCATCATGACTCAGTGTTAAAAGGACATGCAGGTGTCCTACAGTGCAGGCAGGTACTCCAACAGCATAAATTACACCCTCTGTTCAAGTCCTCCCTCAGAGTCTAAGATCAGAGATATAGAAAACACAGTAGGATAAATACTTTAGAGAAGCCAGAGATGACATTCACAAATATACCTCCTTGGTACGTTGAGGCTCATGTATCACAACTGGTTTACATGGTTTACAAAGCTGTAGTTAGCAACTGAAGGTTCCAGAAAGGAATGGTTGAGCTAGCCAAGACAGCATAGCTCAGTCTGGATAGTTTTAATCTGTCTCCCACTTGCTCTGCTCAAAAGAAGAGAATTTTGAGAATAGCCTTGGTAACCTTAATCACACCTTTGCCTTTGGTGGATTTACCCACATCACGCCAGTAAACCCTTCCTGGTGAGAATCAGGAGGTTACAGTACACATGATCAATCACTTGAACATAGATTTATGTTCCCAAAGTTTGACTTAAACATGACAACATTAGGATATCACCCTGAAAACACGTCAACTCTATTTCTTCCCTTCACATTCAAAAATTTTGGCTGGACTGTTGGTTTTGCAGCATCTCAAAGCCAGTGCTGGACCCTCAGTCCACATTTGTTTATCAGACCAAAACCTTTCAGTTGAGTTTGATATGTAATTAGAGTGACAAAAACTGGAAAAAAAACAGTGTGAAAGAAAAAGCTACCTGAGAGACCCAGAGTGAATTTCAGGATGTCCTTGTATTGTGGCTTATACAGCTGTCATATTAAGCCTTTCTCTTGCAGTGCCTTTGCTCACACCAAGGACAAATTCAGAGGCAGTTTAGGCAGTAAGTATCATGACATCAGTTGGAAATGAGAAAGAACAGAAAAAGGAGGAAGAGAAATGAGGGAGAAAGATGAGTAGGAAATGGAATCAGGCCTGGGAGTCCTTGTGGCAGTGCCAAAGTCCTTGGCATCAGTTACAGGGTAAATGGTCGACCTGGCATTTCTGTGTGTGGCCTTCACAGGACCCATAGTCATGGAAACAGAGGTCTATGGGACAACTTTCCTTCAGATGCTTCAGACCTCAGGTTTCCAAGAGTATCCCATATTTGGGACCAGACTGAATGGAGCCAGACATAAACCCCTAATAATGCTCAAGGGTTACATTTAGGCAATGCAGCATCAGCTGCTTCAGTTTGCTGACCCACTTCTTCAGCATCACACGAGGAAATAATGTTGGCATACCCCCAATGCCGTTCTAGCTACCCAACTGTTCTCTCACGTTACCACTAGTTAGGAAAGAGATAGAGCTCAGTTTTAGAGTAGTACTTTAAAATACTCTGTCAATCATTCATTAAGTAGCATTTAGATCATTGCTTTTAACAGCTACTCATATCTGCCATGAATTTTCCTTTTGAATCCCGTTGTATTTTTGTCCTTCAAAAGATCTAGTGACAATATAACCTGACTTCATTAAATCTCTTCTTCTGATCATTTTGAATAAAATATTCATCATTTTCAACAATAATTCAAGAGTTCGGTACAAAAAAATGCAACATAAATACCAGTTTGAATTATTGATATTACTAGTTATTTATATATCATGTTTACATTTAAATTTTCATGTGTTCTCTATTATGTATAACATAGTTGGGTTTTAATCAGGGAATTTATTTGGTTGCCAAAACTGTTTTGTACCAGGAAGTTTTAACAAATTATGGAGTTGCTTTTCTTTAGGAAAAGAATAAAATTAAGTGACCTACATTTATATTGGGGTTTAGGGGTTTGGGTTTTTTTGTTTTGTTTTGATTTGATTTGATTTGGTTTGTTTGTTTGTTTGGGTTTTTTTTTGCTTTTTGGTAGGCTCAAAACTGCTGACTTATTAAAAAGCTTTGTGCTACCTCCGTGTAATAGTGCTAACTTTTATTGATGTACAGCCAGCAAATGAAACAGCAATTACCATCTGCATGCATTGGTACAGTGACAATCACAGCTTTGTAAACTAGCAAGTGGAGATTTTAATTGACTATTTACCAAAAAATTAAAAAAAGTATGACAAAGAAGAGGAAAAAAGACTTTCTGTATTTGCAACAACTGTGAAGACTAATGACATAATTATCTTTCTTCTCATTTTGGATTAGTACTAGAAAAATATTAGAACTACTAAAAAAATTAATGCCTACTATATTTTTTATATATTGACATAGACAAAATAAGTTCAAAAAGATTTGTTTACTTTTCCACAGATTTTTCTTTTAAGCTTAATAGTAATCTCTGTCATCATAAGAAAAGAAAAAAAATATATTATTCAGGTGAAAAGATTAACAAATATTAAATGAAAATATCTGATGAATTCATTTGAAAGTTATCAGTATTATATATATTCTAACTTTAATTAATAGTGTCCTACCCTGAGAAAAGTTCATTCTCTAAATAACCTTATGTCTTTGCTCCAAAAGGATGACATTATATCCTGACTAGAGGAATACAAAGGCTTTCTTTTAATGGATTCTGATGAATTACAACCCTTGCTGAGCTGGAAGGGACCCACAAGGATCATCAAGTCCAACTCCTAAGTGAATAGCCCATATGGGGAATAAACCCACAACCTTTGCATTATTAGCACCATGCTCCAGCCCACTGAGATAACTGCATTCCCCTTCTTCATTAACTAATTTCACAAGCTTGATTTATTCAGAATTAATTGGAGAGGGGGATAAAAAAGAGCCAGAATATCAGAATACAGAGGGAGGGGGAAACTGTTGGGAAGTGTTGCAATAAAAAGATGTGCTGATAACAGAAGGAAAAGAAAAAGCAGTTGTTGGAGCCCTCAAAACTAATAAAATATTCACCCATTCCTGATGATCATTGTAACTGTGCCAGGTCAGGGCATTAGAAAATAAACATGTCAAAACACACATCTGAAGTGTGTCTTTCACCTGTTTATTAGTTTTTCAGAGAAAATACCTCACAGCAAAAGAAAGTTATTCTTTCTCTCCTGTTTCTACTGAGACTTATCAGTTATACAACCATCTTAAAGAGACATGATTCTTAGCTGGTCTGTCTTTTCATGGATTCATTGCATACTCCTCACTGCTTTACACTGGTGCAAATAATAGCACAAGTTTTAAATAATTCTGTTAGCTGATACTGCTAGTTAAAAATGGGGAATCAGTTAAGACTGATATAATATAAAATTTGAAGGGCTTGGATAATATCCAGGGCATCTCATACAAATTTTATCCATTTTGTCCTCCCTAGGAATGGGGATTTTTCTCTTAATTATGGCCTACAGCAACATAATAGAAGATGTTCCTAAATAGATAGTGGTTTAAATAAATCACATGAACTGTCCTTTGTTATGGGCTCTATTAAGACACATACAGGTTGAGTGGTTGTCAGGGTCAAATAAAACTCCATTAGCACCTCACTGTAAGTGCACAGGAAATCTTGTTGTTCAATATCTAACTGGTAGTGCTCTCTTCATTTTTCACTAATACCATGGCCAAATGATCTCTGCTGTAGTGATAAAACATCAGAAAGTTCTTCCCAAAATGGATTGACTGAAGTTTTGATCCAAAGGAACTATTTCAGGTAATTCTATGTTAGCTGTTCTCCAAACACCATATGAGATTTTCTGCCATTTTCTTACTTTATCAAAATAACATTGAACGTGGATATTTCAGTACTTTGTGCCTGCATAGTTCTGTCAATCAGCAATATGCAGTAAAACCCTTTCCTCAAACACCAAATTCTGTTCACAGTTATTTAGCAAGGTTTTGACCTAGAATTATCTTGCAGTATGATCACAGATACTTATTCTCCTTTCCTCTCTTTTTATTGTTTTCTCAATTGTGCTTCAAGAACAAAAGAAGAAATAGATTGTGACATATTTTTGATGTGATGAAAGCTTATTCCAACAAAAACTGTCTTATAAAAATACTGATTTTCACTTAGTGCTTTCTTCTTAGAGCACCTTTCAAAGAACTTTGGAGGAGTTATCTGAAACTTGAATAGACTTCATTGCCCATTTAAGCCACCACTTGAACAAGCTCTACAAATAATGTTAGTTTATGAGACAGTGTTTTTTATCTTAGTGTAGGCACCAAGTGCAATACCTAATGTGTTTGTGCTTTTGGTTTGAGCATAACAAACTCATTCAGTGCTCACTGGCTATTGTGCACTACAGCGTACATTGATTTTTTTATTTATTTACACATTTTAAATTCAGACCTGGAGAGCTCAGTAGCACAGTGATATGCTGCAGCAATATCATTGCTGCATTGTTTTAAACACTTTCAATATGATTACACAAAGATATATTGGCAAGGGTTCTTATGACCTGTATTCCATGGAAAATACTCATAGACTTGGACCTTAAAATTCAAGTTTCAATTTGCCACAGGAAATTCATTGCCACAAGAAAAAAAGGCATGGATTCCTCCTATGCTTTTAGAGTAAGGTGGTGCTGTTAGTAGTTGCCAAAATAACTGTCAAGCTCTGAATTAGAATTGACTAATAACAGACTTTTTATGGCATACTATGGCATCCTGCAGATTTAATATCAGTTTGTGCATGTTTTAATGTGATGAGTAAGTCTTTTGAACTTTCAGGACTTAACCTAGTGACTGCATATAATTATTTATTTCTAGTCAAAGTTATAAAATTATAGAATCATAAAATGTTCTGGGTTGGAAGGGACAATAAAGGCCATCTAGTTGCAACCCCCCTGCCATGGGCAGGGACACCCTCCACTAGACCAGGGTGCTCCAACCCCCATCCAACCTGGCCCCTCCCCTCCAGGGATGGGGCAGGCACAGCTTCTCTGGACAACCTGTGCCAGTGCCTCACCACCCTCACAGGGAAGAATTACCTTGTCATATCTGATGTGTGAGATACATGATGAAGATAAAAGAACAATATTACTCTAAAGTCTTAGGTGACTGGTGTTTCAGACTGTAAACATAACAGATTTGAGGATGAAGAGCAAACCACTTGGAGTTATTTTTATATACATACATACATGTACATAAGGTCTAGTTCTAAATTTTGCTTTTAAAGAATACAAATATAAAATTCAATTCCTCATCCAGGAATTTACAACCAGAGAGATTTGAGACCAGCAAGTCAGAGATAAATTTGTAATAACAGGCTTAAAGAAAGGAGTACTTTCTAATTAGATCTGTTTCTATTAGCTTCCTCAGGAAACACCCCTTGTGTTACAAGATATCATTCTGAAACTGAGTATAAAGAACTAAAGATGCATTTTAGTGGAACATAAGGAAAAATAAGCAGGTCTCAGTCTAAAAGTAATTTTCTGATATGGCAAAAAACAGGTTTTGTATGCAAATCAGGAAGAAGGTAAGTAGAGATGGGGAAAAAAAAAAAGTAGGAACTATCACTTCTTTTCTATTGCTCACAATAGGAAAAGAAAAAAAGTAGACCCAAGCTACTCTCCCCATCAAAAACTTGAAACAAATGTCCAAACCTGAACACCAGAAAATGCTTCAGTGTCATTGTGCCCTCTTTATCACTTCTATTTTGTTATTGCATTGCTGATTTTAGCAGAGTTCTTTCTGATTTACATTACAGTGAGAACATCTGGTTAATGCTGGATCTAATTTTCTTTTCCTGGTACACAAATATTTACCTACACTGTCCTACACATGAGATTATGGCTTCTATTTTGGGAAAATAGAAATACAACTTTTCCTAGCTGAATTAGAACAAACAAATAGCTACACTGGGTCAGACTGAAGGTCTGGTCAGCACTGCATCCTGTCTCTGGTGGAGTCAGGAATTAGGTCTGACTCAGAGTATAGGGAATATACATCAATATTCTTCTTTTTCTTCTGTGTTCTTAGCAATTTCAGTATGAGCCTTTCCTGTACAAGGGGTTATACCCACACTTCTATGTATAACAATTTTTCATGGATTTTTCTTCTAGAATTTCTCTTCTTCAACAAACAACTTATATTTCCATCATCTACAACACACTGCACCAGTAAGTCCCATATTTACAAGGAAATGGTGTGAAAGTACTCTGTCAAAAAGTAGTACCCTCTGCTTGACTTAAAACCTCAACTAGATAGTACATTTTAATAATTTTTCATTGCACGTCTTGGATCTAATGGATATCAATCTTCTGTAAAGTGGGCAGCTACATGGTCTTTTGTAACAGATCAGTCCACAATATATAATGAATGTCAAAATGTTGACACCTCAAACACCTCCATGTTGTTCATGCTCCATAAACAACAAATCTTATCACTTGATTCTTTCTACACTGGGACATGGAGTTGCTTTACTCAGAACATTCAAATAATTTTTTTATAGTTTTATATAATACTTACAATTGTATTATATTTGAGAGAACTTGGAAGTTACCAAGAAAAACAGAAGACTAATCTATGCTTTAACATATTTCTGGCTTTATAATATTAAAAAGAAAATTAGGTAAGTGTATGCCCACTGCTAATGAACATTAACAGACTAATAAAATGTAGTCAATATAACAAGTCCACAAAATATTTATTTGTGTATGTAATTGGTTATGTCAAGTTAGGTAATAATGAGAGAAATGTCACAGAAAATTCTTTTTAATCTATATTCAATTTTAATATTTTTCTGTTTGTATATTACTTATGTGACACCATGCTGAATGACTAAAATGTGCAATGTAAATTATGTAATGTATTATTGCATAGAAATTGGATATTAGGGAAAACAAAACAGAGAAAATAAAAGTATCTTTTGTGTAAATAACCTGTCTAACTTTAACTTTCGTGTATGGTTATTACCTAATATTTTAGGTAGTTCATGTACCACAAGGAGAATATATATAACCTATGAACTTGAGACCTCCTAAGAGCCCTTTTCACCATGAATAAAATCAAGTATCTCCCTTCTAAACAAGGAAGTCATTAAAACCTCTTGATGGACTTATTTTTTTCACTTGAAGTTTGTTTTATATCTTCAGCAACAAACATCATCATCACCTGACTGAGACTGGCTCATCTGCCTACAGTATTCATTGTAAGCTGGACTTAAATTTTAGGAGGTTGCATTTGTTTTTAAAGACTCCTACCAAGGACTCTTAACAACAAGGCAGATTCAACATATTAAACTAATCTCCCACGTAACCCCAAATTAATTCTGATGCAAAAAAGAGACACAGAGGTATTTTATTTATAGTCACGATTTTGGTGACATGTTCTGGATATCTACGAGCTATAAAACCTTTGTCATTTTGTTTTGTTTTGGTTATTTTTTTCCTCTTTGATAAAAATAACTCCTTGAACTAGAGCTTAGTTCAACTGAAACTGGAGCTTTAAAAGGGCCTGAGAATCTCCGGAAACTGCTAAGAGTATCCAAACTGTTAAAATTACCTCACATTCTATATTCTCTTTCACAAGTCAAAAAGGACATTTCTGAATTTGCTTACAGAGGAATACACTATCAGTCCAGTTGCATGAAGTGCAGGCAATAAGTGACCAATGAGGATGACACCCAGTCCTCTCCAGCATAATCAGTATTTACATATTTGACTGCTTCCTCATCTCTAATCTCAACAGTCCTCTACCTTTGAAATCAAAGAGCAAATCCATGCTTTTCCTCTCACAAAGCATTATATATATACTAAATAAAGGGGGGGGGTAAATAATCAAGAACACGCAATGTCTGGAGGAAGCTTTTCTGGTGTTTTACACCCTGTCTGACCGATTGCATGCAAGGACGGAAAGGTGTGCCATAAAAAAAAAAAAAAAAAAAAAAAAAAAAAAAAAAAAAAAAAAAAAAATTAAAAAGAAGAGAAAAGAAGCTCTACTTCTGACCTCCATCCAGTTTCGTCAGTCTTGAATGACATCTGCAAGCTATCATAAATTCATTGCAATATACTCCTTCAGAGATACCTGATGGAAGACCTCTGAGACTGCAGGGGGCTGAAAACAAGCATGTTAGTGCTATGGAGTCCTTATATTGTATAGAGGATTTCTGTGCACAATCTAGACTGGCTTCCCTGCCCTCTGCTTGCATTACTCCAGAAAAGGGGGAACACTGACCTCCATGACATCACAGAAATCTTACTTCATCATCTGTTCTAAGTAAATTGCAGCTGCACAACCCCCTTTTTCTTTGTAGAATGTTATCTGTAATGAAAATCATTTTTGCAATGCAAATCAATATTTCCAAACTTTTATCTAGTGAAGAACTCACAAATTGCTTCAACTTGCTATGGGAAAATTTACAAATCTTTCTGTTGGGAGAGGTTTGGCCTTGAGCCTCTTATGCACAACACACTGCCTAGGAGCTGACAGACTGGCAAGGTCACTGTAACCTTGAGGCAGCCGAAAGGCAGTAAACAACTTCAGAGCCGGGGAGCAGCCCAGTCTCATGAGGGCCAGAGCTGTGCTGCCCGCCGCGTGGACACTGCCTTCCAGCCAATCAGCACACACTGCTGCCTCGTGGCCAGAGCTTCTTAACCTATCCCAAATTGTTATTGTCCTCGTGTTTACCCTAAAAGGTTATAAAAACCTGTTTACTCCCCAATAAAGTTGAACATTCCTGTTTTTAACCTTAGCACATGGCTCTATCTCTATGAGAATACGCACATGCGACTAGAAACCCGGACCCGGGGTCATGTCAGGGCTGGCTGGCGAGGGCACGAAAAGCCCTCTCACAACGCACCCCTTCCCCAGTGTCTTTCTCTCACTAAGATTTTAAGACTGAATCTGCTGAAGCTGCCCAGTCTACTGGAGACAGGTTGTTCTTTCCTAGGCTGAGACAAAGGACTTGGATATCTCATCAATATCTCACAGTGAAAGCCTAGTATGAAAGATTCATGTACATTCACTCACCAGCAGTAAGTGATGATGGTCTCCTTTTCCATTTATGATGCCTTACTTGTCACAGACATATTCTGTCAGTTTACCAGTCATGAAAGATTTACCTACATTTATCTAAATTTGTTAGCTAGTGAGAGAACTGTGGATTAAATATGGTACAATTGTCTTGTGCATGAAACACGTTTGTTCATTCCTTCCCCTCTGTCTCTCACTCACTCTCACATGCATATTAATAAGTCTGTTAAGCAGATGACAATAATATACAAGTTTAGGAACTCCTGCTTATTGATCTGCTATCTGAACATATACACATAAATAAACTAATATACCTATAGTTTCATGAATTAAGTTCTTAAAAATATGTATGGGAATGGGAATGCTATGGGAAAAGGCATGAATGGCACACTATAAGTCTGTGATGAAATTAAAATTTAATTAGTGGTAATTAAATTGTCCTTTTATGAGGACCTTTATCCACTGTACACTACCATAGCAGAATACATTAATATTTGTGGATGTACAGATTTAAAAACTTTTCAATGTACTTAAAAAACTGTATTCTGTTTATTATTCCAGAAGATAATTTGAAGGCAATGGAGTGCAGTCATGACAGTGCTGGGCGGTGTTTTAGGATACTGTGAAAAAAAAATGGTGTAAGAATTTTTTTTGTACTCTCTTGTGCTATGTCTACTTTTGTGTCTGCTAAGAGCTAAATTGTCTTAGAAAAGAAGCGTTCCTGTGTCTGCTGGACCATGCAGAAATACAAAATGTGAATTGCTAGATTGAATTACAAAAGCCCAGTATTAAGGGGCCTTTTTTATGGATTATCTGTTCGGAGCTACACTAATGACAAAACTAACTTCATAAAATTCTTACATTTAGGTGACTTTGATAAGTTTCAATGCTTGGATATAATTGAATGAATGCAAACTAATATTTCATGAGATCATTAATAAAATTCTTCTCTGACTGTCAAATAAAAATATGGCAAACCTTATGATGGTGGAATGCTTTGTCATTTTACAACAGTATTGTGTGTGACAGCAGATTGAAAAGACAGGACTTCCTTTGTTTCCACAGTATTTCTAAAAGCCTGTGGAACAGGAAAAGATTTCTGGCTAGAATAAAAACAGTTCCAAAGAAGAGCTACACCTTCGTGGGGGATTTCTGAGGGATGAAAGAATTCACATTCATCATGGATTCACATCCTAGCCTTTTAAATAAACCCAGCAAGGACTGAGTTTGCATATACAAACTGAAACGATACACAGTGTGATTTCTCTTTTCTATCATGTTTCATCCCTTGATTTCACTGTAGTGAAACATTTTTAATAACATTAAATAATTACAAGATGAGCTTTTATTATTTTACAATGTGTTTTATCAAAAGATTTTAGCACAGGGTTTGCTGAAAGAGGATATGAATGATTGAAATTCTTGAATGCTACCTTATCAATAGGATAAATCTGTTTTAATTTGCCTCATTTACATTTTAACATAAAGAATTTTATACACTCTGTGTATATGTTTGTTTATACAGTATTTTACAATGCTTCTAATTTTAAATATATGTGTGTATTTTTCAGGGGTAATGATAATCACTCCTAAAAGCAAATCACAATCAAGGGTAATCACCAACTTGCAATTCAAGTAGCCAGTCACGATCATAATTTTTCAAAGATTAACATTAAGCAATTTCTCTTGGAAGTTTATAAGTAGGGTGTTTTTTTTTTTATGTGGAAATAAAAAACCCACAGGTTTTTCACTGGTGATGCATTCATTATGCTCACGCTTGCACAGCATAGCAACTCACTTTATTAAGGGATATCTGCTGATGTGTGATATAGACAAAGCCACAAATGATCTCTGAGCAGCTAATTCCTGTTCTGATAACAATCTGGTCATGGAAAGGGGACAAGCTCTGTTGGCTTCTTTTATAACTCATATTTAATTCCTAAGCAATCACTTGTGCGTACAAGCTAAATATCAATAACTAAAGCATATGGTTGTTCTGAGCAGACTGCTTTTCAATCAATTCTTAGTCTCTCTTGTTTCTCAGATCTCAGCATCAGTGTTGAGGGTGGTAGGTTTTCTTACAACAAAACATCAAATGATACACTGGTTGAAGCCCAGTGCAATATCTAGCACAAGAAAAAGTCAACTCAGATGGTTGTATTTAGCTTAGGACATTGTGTTAAAACAAATGGAACATCTCTAAGAGGTTTTGAGAACTTAGTGTTTACACATTTAAATGTCTTAATTATTTACATGGTTAAATTTAACCCTTTTCATTAAAAATTTTTCTAGCAGATCTTATAAAACACTTCTAAAATACTGTGAATTTCTTATTTGAAATGAAAGTTATTCTGATGCCAATGCAAATGTAAAAAAGACTAAAAGTTGGTACAATCTATAGTGCCAACATTTATTTTACATATTATGTGACAACTATATAAGAACATCAGAACTTCTTAACTTTATCATTACATCTGATGATATTCTGCTTACTCTATTTCACATCCAATATTTAAAGCAGAGGCGCTTTTTTTTTTTTTTTTTTTTTTGAGACCATTTAGCACTTTTGATTCATGCTGCAATTTTCTTACCTTCCCTTACTTTCTTCACATTCAGATTTTTCACACAAGATAGGATGATTCACTTCAGGAGCTCTTTGTGGCTGCAAGTAACCTTTAGAACTTGTTTTGAATAGCTTTCCACCACAAATAAATGTTCAAAGTTTACCAGAGGTTCAACTATAAAACAATATTTGACTTCATAAAGAATTACAAATTCTCGTTGGATCCACATATTCCTATTAGCTGCAGATCCACACAGTTTTAGACATATGATTCTTGTTTTTTCCATGAGTACATCCAGCACCAACTTGAAAGTCTAACACAGAAAGTAATCCCATATCATGATTTTCAGTCTTGGAAAATGTCTACCATAAATTTTAAAAGTGAAGATTATTAATCATCATTTGCCTCTTCTCAACCTACATTGTACTTTAGAAAATATAATCATCTAGGTTTGCTTTAGCATAAAGCATCAGTGATACTACCAAAACGTAGTAGTTTTGAGAAGACATTTATTAAAACATTCCACCTCTTTTAGACAGCCTATCCAAATTTAAAGATATTATTCCAGCATATTTAAACTTCATAAAAACTGAAATTATTATCAGACTATCTTCACATTTTTCCACTTGATTCTCATTTAAAAATATTTTGAGGTTACTGTATGGGATACTTTAGCTTTGGTTTATTCTCCCATACATGATATTTTCTTCAGTTGTTGATGTCAAACTGCTAGAGTGACTCAGTGCCAAAACAGCTTTCTAACAATGAAAAGGGGTTTAAAGAAACAAAACAAAACAAAACAAAACAAAACTACAAACCACCTGAATTTCACATCTTTAATTTACTACTTCCTTCCATGTTTCTCTGAACGTGTGAGCTTTCATTTTGTTTCCTTTTGTATGAGCGAACATTTAAAATTAAAAAGGCTTTCATTGTCTTTTGTTTGTTTTATGTCCACATATGACAAATTTAATTTTCAGACAATAATTGCAGAATGAAAAAATAAATCCCTTTTTCTCCTTTTTATTATATGCTTTTAATGTTTAAGAGAAAAATAATCAAGAACTCCCCAAATTAATATCCTCAAGCCCACAAGATTAACTTACACAAGAGCAACTTTTGCACAGGGGCAAAGGTCTAAGAAATGCATTAAAATGCAAAAATAATTAAGCATGAGAAACACTGGAAGAAAAAAATAATGAAGAAGCACAGCAAAAATTTAAAAAATCTTTCATTATAACATAGTAGGCTCTGACAGTTGAAGACATCTATATATATATATAAAAGACAGAGACAAATATTAGGAGTACACTTACATCATATCTTCACTTCAAATCTCTAATTAATATTGTTTAGATACATCTGTGCATTTAAACAAACATAATGATCACTGGCCAAGAGGAGCTGGCCAAGTATGATCATGGTTGTGTGGAGCTAAATTGAACAATTGTCATTTCCATTGATATTTCATGTCATGTTTTACCAAGCACCTTTTCAAATCCGATTTTTTTAACCTTTACATTGTCAGTTCTACACTACAAGAGCAAAGGTGCGAAATTGGTGATCTATAGAATGACATATGGATGCAATCCAGCTGTTAAAAAAAATCAAATGCTCTGGATGGGTTGATATCCTTATTGCAGAAAGATATCCTTATTGTAGACAAAAGACATGTGTGCTGTTACTTTTTTATTTTATAAATTTCAGCAGGTGTATTTTAAATTAGATCTCGTGGCAGCTCTGTCAACACAGACCATCTGAATACCTGATCCAATATATTCATCATATTTCATAAACATTGCAATTAATCTTAAAATATTGAATTTCTTAAAGTAATGCTTCAAAAGAGAAAATGTGAAGCATCTCAGCTGTGCAACAATTCATCTTAACACAAAGAAAAAGTCTCAAAAGATAAACGACCTCATTCCACATATCGCATTTATAAAATATTCACCTTTTTCTGTAGAAGTCACTGTATGAAAATACTTTAAATGAAAATAAACTATAGAAATGCAGCCTGTACCTGAACAATACTGCTCTTTCAACAATGCAAACCAGAAGTATGTGAATTGTTAAACAACATTTTTTTCCCAGCATTAGTATTTACCCATTTTCTGAGAGAAGAAATCTACTGGGAGATAATAGAGCTTTTTACTTTTATGTACCATTAAATGTCAGAATGCAGTGGAACAATCTTAGCCATTCAGAATAGAGAAATGCCATGGAATTCTTGACCTATAACTGCAAACTGATTTCTTAGGATAAAGGTTCACTATTCATTCTTTGAATAGGGTAACCTGACTTGGAAAACAGGCTGTTCTTCCTGCTCATGTAAAGGAAACACTTGGATTCGATGGCTAGGGGTAAAGAGAGGAGTCAGAAGACCCAAATTACATGTTTGAGATCAGATACTTGGCTTTTCAAGATGAGCTTGTTATCATACAGATAAACAGCTGCTGTGTCTCAGAGATGTTGGTGGCCTCAGAGAAGAGCTACTGATGTAAAGCAGTTATCAATATTTTTTTATTCTATTGCAAAACTGGTCACACTGTGAGCCTATGAGTCATAGACTCATAGGATTTTAAGGGTTGCAATGGAGCTTAAAGATCATCTAGTCCCAATCCCCCTGTCATGGTCAGGGACACCTCACACTAGATCAGGTTGCTCAGGCATTATCCAACCTGGCTTTGAACAGTCTGGATTGGGGCATCCACAACCTCTCTGGGCAACCTGTTCTAATGTCTCACCACCCTCACAGGGAAGAATTTCTTTCTAATATGTAACCTAAATTTCCCCTCTTTCAATTTGTACCCATTCCCCCTTGTCCTGTCACTAATTTCCTGATGAAGAGTTCTTCTCCAACTTCCTTGTAGGTCCCCTTCATATACTGGAAGATGCTATGAGTTCTCCGTACAATCTTCCCTTCTCCAGATCAAATAACTCTGACTTTCTCAGCCTGTATTTGTAGGGCAGGTGTTCCAATCCCCTTCTCAACTTTGTGGCCTCCTCTGGACTTGCTCCAACAGGTCTATGTCCTTCCTGTGCTGGAAACCCAGAGCTGGAGGCAGCACTGCAGGTGGGGTCTCACCACAGCAGAGCACAGGGGCAGAATCCCCTCCCTCCCTCCCCTGCTGCCCACACTGTTCTGGATGCAGCCCTGGACATGGGTAGTTTCTGGGCTCCCAGTGAACATGGTCAGGGTGTGTTTAGTTTTTCATCAACCATCACCCACAAGTCTTTCTCCACAGGATAAAAGTGGCAGGGTTGAACCTGCAAGATACATCCCATCTTTGTGGCAATGTCCTTTGATCAATACTGTTTGTGTGATAATGGAGGGTCTACTTCTGCAGTAGCTGACTGTATTCCATCAGCAGGAAACATGATAAACACATACTATTTACAAAGTAAATGTTGCTTGCTCAAACTGGAATCCACTAACTTTTGAAAATCAATGCTAATTCAAATTGAAATTGTGTCATATAAAATGTGTTTTGTTTCCATTAAACTTTGTTCAAAACAAATCACTCCTAGAGATCAGATTTACTTTTAAAATGAACATATAATTCTTTTTGAAATCACTGAAACATTACTAAATTCATTTTAAAAATCCATTAGTTTTGTCTTTTTTGATATAAACTTTATTCAAAGATGAATTTATTTAGACAGGAACTGATCATAAGCAGTCTGACAGAATTTAGATTTAATTCTGTGCCAAATTTACATCTCAAGCTTACTTTCTCTACAGAACTTCCTCATTGTTCAAATCAAGCAATATTATTTTCTGAACATAAGTAGTGGGGCTGTATATAACAGACACCTATATGCTTCAGGGGTAGAAGCTGCCCCACAAAAATACTTTATCTATACTATGATATGAATTCATCAGTAAGAAATACAACTTATATTAAAGAGTAAACCATGAAGAAAATTTAGAAAAAGAAAGATAAATATACATATGTTTTGAATGTAGTTGAATGTGGCCTGACAGGCCACAAGGAACCCTGCATGGAAGCAGGTGGATATTTCCAAAAGGAAGCTGAGGAATGTACAGAATCTGCACTGAAGAAGGTTCCTGATGGTGACTGCAGTCCCTTGAATGTAATTGCAGCTCATGGAGAGGATCTCATCCTGGAACCACTTTTCCAACAGGAACTGTGGCCCATGAAGGAGCTGTGCCGGGGAGTCTTTTCCTGAAGACTGTAGCTCATGGAGAGGGACCACACCTGAGCTTGGAAAAACTATAAGGAACAACAGAGAGCAACTGTTGTTGACTGATCGGATTCCCTGATTCTCTTGCTCCACTTGGATGGAAGGAGATAGAGAAGTTGTGGCTGAAGGAGTAAAATTCAGCCTAAGAAGAAGGTGGGGGCAGGGAGGGGAGTTTATTTTAGTTTTTATTTTGTTTCTCACATCCAATTGTGCATTTAATAGGCAATAAATTGAACTTATTTCCCCCAAGTTAAGTTGTGTCTGCCCATGATGATAACTGGGAAGAAATGTCTCTGTCTTGAATTACTTTTTTGTCATGAACTGAGCCCGTACTGCTGATATTTAGATATGATGATTTCTTGATTCTATAGTGAAAACTGCTTAAGAAGACAAGCAACATTTTCCTGTGACAGCAACATTTACAATATTAATAAATAATTTTTGGACAAGTGTCACATTCCTAAATCCTGATAGTGCCTGAGAGGTTGGAAGCTCTTCCAAGCCTGGGAAACTGTAGAGTTCTATAATGTTTATACCGGCATTGGTTCAATACATCATAAAAATTAAAGCTGAATAAGACCACAAAATTATATTCCCAAAAGAAAAAAAAAATATTTCTCTATCTGAAGTGACAGGTATCAAAATAAATTTTGGTAATTAAAGAAAACATTCTTTCTAAGGATGTATAATTAAAAACAAACCAATCCAAATCACTGGAAGCATACAAAAATAAAAATATTACCAAAGCCAAGGTATATAAATAATGGAAAATTATAGATAAAATAACAGGAACAGTTTCTCTCTTTCTCTTCTTCTACAATAAGCTTCTCTTATTCACTCATTTGATTTCTTTGCTGGTTTCACAGCATAAATTTCAAATGTACATGTTTCTGTTTAGACAAGAGGTAACATGGGAATATGTGGGACTTATTTCTAAGCTTTAAGAATGTTTGTGTTTCAATGCTTTCCTAAATTTAGGTCATCTTCTAAAGAGGAATTATCTATTTCATTAGTCTAAGCAAAAAATATTTCAATAAAATTATTGCAATATTTAACATAAAAGCCTCTTTTCGGATAAATATATTGTGTGCTTTTGTGTATGTATGAATTGCATAAGAAAAAAGAATGTAAGAGAGAATATCTGTAAAAACTTCAGGAAAGACAGGACTAGGAGGCCTCCAGACCTGTATGGTTGATGTTGCCTTATAAGATTGCTTTTAGAAGTATTATCACTTTCACTCAGAAAATAATTTTGATTTTTTTCTGTTATGCTTCTCCATGACTTTCTAATTTGACTGTATCTGTAGAACTACTTTCTAAATGTTTTATTCTACTGTCCAAATAGAATTTAGTTACAAGGAATTTCTAAATACCTCTTTTTGTGACAACATGATTTTGGTCTTCTTTCTCCCTGGAGTTTGCATCACCATGCCCTACTGAATATATGCACAATAACCAAGATCTTCTGTAACATATTGGACTAATTAAAGCATGTCCACTTATTTTTATATTGTTACGTACACTTTTATTTGTCTTGGGGATTCTTGATACAATTTTTTGTTTTAGTAAGTGTTAATTATTTTTGAATACAGACAATCAAAACTCTGCAGGGTTCAAAATTAGGTCAATCAGTGCTTAATACAATAGAGTTGACAATTCCCTCTTTCTGCTGCATATAACTCAGCTGATACAACTAACACTCACAATTGCTTTTGTCATGGATGTGAATTTTTATTTTTCAGCAAGAAAAATTCTTCAGCTTTCATTGCTATTACTTTTAAGCAGCAACACTTTGTAAAATATCCAGTTCTATATAGTTCATTAAGAGAAGAAAGCCCAGTCTTTGAAAGTGAATCTTTTATCCAAACTTCAAACCTCTAGCATTAAAAAGAAGACTTCAGAATCCAAAATACTAAGCTGCTGAAGAGGCTTTATTGTCCACTAAAGGATTTGAACAAGTTTAAATTGCATTTCAGGTTCTTTTTTTATTACCAATTTTACTTTCAGTTTATGTGTCACCGGGACATATTTGAGCTTTTGATTAGCTCTGAGTACAGATTAGGGGGAAAAAAAAAAAAAAAAAAAGGAAAACCACTTGGGACTAATGTCTGACATTTGATTCCACCAATATTTGCTGCCTTTCTCATCAGAAACATCTCAAGAATATTCATGGCTTTCCTTAGAAAGTAGACCTACAACAACCCTGTGTGAATCCCATAAACCATACATTTCTGGATGACAAATAAAATAAGTCGTTAAAAAATATCATAGCCTGTTTTCTCAATATTTCAACAGGATAACTGCTGGCAAAAATTCTATAGTCATTGCTTGCTGAGTTTTGTACATTCTATAGGTGCACTGTGATGTCAAAAAGTTTTGAAATTTAATATTTCTGTTCCTTGCTTTCTTTCAAATAGATATTAATGGTTTAAGCTCTGAAGACAGCTCAGCCTGACTCATGCTCATGCACCACCCCCACCAAAGTGCAGTCAAAAAGAGCAAGAGTGTGAAAAATCGCAGGTTGAGATAAAGACAATTTAATATGGAAAGCAAAAGCTACACAAACAAGCAAAGTAAAACAAGGAATTAATTCACTGCTTCCCATGGGCAGGCAGGGGTTCAGCCACTTCCAGGGCAGGCATGGTTCCATCACATGTCATGATGACTTGGGAAGACAAATGCCATCACTCCAAAAACCCTCTCTTTCCCCCCTCTCCTTTATATGCTGAGCGTGATGCCATATGGTACGTAATATCTCTTTGGTCATTGGGGCAGCTGTCCTGCCTTTGTTCCCTCCTAAATTCCTGTACACCCCTCAGCCTACTCACTGATGGGGTGGACTGAGGAACAGAAAAAGCCTTGAATCTGTATTAGTGATGTGCAGCAAGAGCTAAAAAATCCCTGTGTTACCAGCATTGCTTTGGTCACTGATACAAAACAGCACCATATAAGCCATTCTGAAGAAAATTAACTTTGTCGTAACTCAAACCAGTACAGAGATTTAAGACTGTCTGTATACTGGAGATGTTTCCATCCACAAATCCCTTTCAAATAACTCAGCCTGATCATGTACTTTGGAATTCTTTCCTTTAATAAAATAAGAAAGCATAGGCAAGAGATTGGCACCTTTTACCATACAGTGACATCAAGGAAGATTTATTGTACAAATTTCCTAAGGGAATTGTAATTTTAATTAATTAGCAAATGATATTTTCCTTTTCAGGTTATTTGCAGCCAGAAGGAGGGAATATTTTACTATAGCATCTGAGTGCATTAAGCATTCATTCATTTACTGTGACATAAAAGACTGGTGAGATTTGAAATGTTATTACTCTCATTTTAATGAAGGGAACATGCCACACCTGTCCTTGTTCATAGAAAATGCATAATCCAGTTCAAAAAGCATGTAACCCCACTTGGTAATGTCCATCTATTAAAGTTACCTAGATTAAAGAGTTTTGCTTGATTGTTGCTGCACTGAAAAGATTTGGTTACATAGACAAAGTTCAGGCTGGAGCACATTACACCTTGCAGGGACAGATGAGCATTTCCTTGGTTCGAGAGGAAAAGATAGGCAATGCTTGCTTAAAAATAGAGTTCTAGCATAATGCCTCTGCACAAAACTAGAAGTCTAGAAATAAATGGGAGGCACAATCATCCACCAAGATTTTACAGTTAGTGCGTGTGGTAGTTTAGGCCTTCGTTTTAGTTAGGCCTAGATGTAGGCCTTAATTTTAGCAGGCCCTGATAGTGTTATGTAGATTAGGAGGGACAGGTGTCACCTGACTTAAGCAACCAAAGAAATTTTTCATACCAGATGGTGCAAATTGGGATATAAATACAGTGGAGGAGGAGGAGCTTGCTCCCTCTCCTGATGGCTGTGGTGCTAAGTGGACGTGCTCTGTGCTGCTCTGCTCATTAGGCCCAGCACTACCTCGCCGCTATGTAATCTACAGGAAAGTAAATGTTCGTTCTTAGTTTTCTCTCTGCTTAGGTCTGTCCCTAGGGAGATTGAGTTCTCTTGAGTGGTTTTGTAGCTAGAATGGTGGGATTTGTGTTCGGAAGAGTTCAGTTTACTGTTGGGTGGGAAGGTGAAGGAATTATTTGTTACATCTAACTTGTGTGGGTGTGTTCACACCGTACTCTGTTTTTAATTTTCCCTTTTTCATGTAAATATATAAGCCAGTTCTATTTCAAGTTTAAGTGTCCAGGGTTTTTTTCCTCTTTTTCTCGGTGGGATCGAGAGGGAGCTTTGTTCTTTGGTTTATACTTGGCATTTTGCCAAAGTATTCAAACTAAAATAGTGCGAAAAAAGTAGTGGAGTAAAAACTTACTATGAACTTTAAAATAGACTGTGCTATTAGAGTAGAGATGATTCACATTCAAACAATCATAAGGTCATGGATTGTATATACTATGTATACTTTATATTGTAATTTTTCTTATAATAACCATTATATGTAACAATAACGTGGTCATCATATAAACAGGTAACTTAAATGGTTTCTGGACAGAAATGGCAGGAAAATGAAAACACCAGTATTATTTCCATATAATGACATCGTTATTTAAAATGGGCTCAAAAAAACACCTAGGGAATTATGAGCAACTCAGATGCCAATACTGATAAATTAGTGGTGGATGTTATAAAGAATAGAAGTAACAATGACCTGGGTTTTGCTCTCCTAAGTCTCAGAGAGTATGAAGACTGATTTTTTCCTTGTGTAAAATTTCAAATGATACAAATGAAACTAACAGGCAGGAAGTTCAAAACAAAAATAATATTTCTGGAGAGTTTTGCATCTCCTATGCTCAAAAGGTTATAGAAATTAGAAGTTTTTATTTGGCTGGACAAATTTTTACAGAATAATCCATTTGGGTAGAAGTATTGACAAACACTTCTATTTCTTTATTTTTCATTGCTACTTAACAGATACTGCATTAGACCATTGTTTTCATGGTAAAATTTTCACCATGATGGAAATGTGTGCAGATTTAGAAATATAAAAATACTTAATTAAATTGGGAACAGCTTTCACTTGTTATATGATATTTTTTGCTATTTTTCAGTCTCTAATATTATGCAGTAATATTACAAACAAGTTCACTGTTCTTTTATGAACAAAGGCACTAATGTTGTACATTTCCATTTCCGTTTTCCATAAACAGCATTTACACAATATGAATATATTGTATCAAAATGATATACTCTGTTATGGATATATTGGTAGAATTGCAGTTTAGGAAGGTAATTCAAACTTTTGGTTTAACTTGGCTGTGCTTGGTTCTTCCTATTAATAGGATTTAAATCTAGACCAACATCAATTAAATCAATCACACTAAATCACCCATTTTGCAGAAATTGAGGTGTCACGATAGAATTGTTTTCCTTTTTAATTGAACCTTTTTATAGAAAGATGATAAACATAGTAATTCATCCTATTGAGGAAAAACCAAAATGTATAACTGGATAGACCATCAGACTATTTTCACAGCTGGATATTTTTGCACATAAAAGAATTTTTCAAGATGAACTCTATATTCTAGGATTGGATGTATGCTTTGAACATAAACTTTCATGTAATCTGTATTTCCTCTAATAAAACTTTTTGTACATTTTTTTCTTAATTAATACATAAGTTTAAAAAGCCCTAACCAATAATACGGATCAGATTTACTCAAACAAATACACCAAAGTAGGCAGCTCCTGGTTTTATGGGGGTTTATGAAAACCATTCTGCATATTTGAAATAAAATTAATCATCACAGGCAAACCTGGTACATTCTCCACCCCTCATTCTATACCATTTATGTTACGCATACTAATGGGTCTCTCACTATCAAATACACCATCATTACACATCTTCTTCCTCCCTATCCTTTGACATATATGCACCTATCAATCCCTCAGTCTATGGGCCACCCTTAAAAATGTCCCTAAAATGTCCAGAGTTCGTTCAGCCCATGATCCAGGTTCCATCTCTTATGGTGGGTGCTCAGGACAGGAGAGATGGCAAAGTCAGCTCAGATTTGGTCAATGTGCTTCCTTTGCTTCTTGCAAGGCTCATCCTCCTTCCATAGTACTTTCTATAAGATACAGTGCAGATCATGGGTTACAACTTGAAGGTTCATTGTTTGCAAGTGAGTCCATAACTTATTTGCAAATGATTTATTTGTCATTGCTTTTGCCAATGTTCATAAGTGCTTTAGTACCTTGTCCTCTCCTGCTAAAACTGACTGTGATTTCTTAAAAAAATGCCAATTTTTTGTTTGTTTGTTTGCCTAATCAGGCAATGCACTTATTACTATGGTCTACATTTAGCATAATTTTGCTGCAAAGTTAATTTCTGACAGAGCCTCTTTTTATAAATACATTTACACATAGTAAAAATAAGCAAAATACATTCCTTTCTGCAGGAAAAGCTCTCCAGTATGCTTTGAAATCATATGCAAACAATCAGCATAAGCTGTTTACATTTCTGTTGGTCTACTATGATGTCTGTGTTCTTTGTGTTAGCTTCCAGCTCTGTTGCTGGTGTTGTGAGGTGATACTTGACACCAAAACTCCTCAAGTGTGTTTCCTTCAACTTGTTTCTCTTTCTGGTCTTGTGATAGCACAGGATATTCTTGTATATGATTCCCCTTTCCTCCAGTAAACTTGAGTTAGTAGGTGTCAGACACTGGAATAAATTTACATTATATTTATATATCCTCCCATCTTATTCAAGGTCACTGAGGTATGACACATATCATATTATACTGTCTGTTTCCTTACTTCAGGCAGTTATCACTGAGAATAAGAGTATCTTTCTGTCTGTGTCCAGAGGGCAAGATAAACATAAATGTGGTTCAAAAAGAAATTAATTTATAGTTGACAAGAGTTTGAAGTTAGGGCTTGAGTTCTTATTTGCTCCTCTGCTTTCCTCCAGGGGAAAAAAAATGGGTTACCTTTAATTCAGGTTTTCAGCTTTCATTTTCTTTTCAAAAGTAACACATTTTCTTTTTGAAATTTCTCCTTGTCAGGTTGGTGCTGGTCTCTCTATGAAGAGAAAAACAGGTATGATTAAAATGTCCCTTAGTGGGCTTGATGAAGACATGGTAATGGCAGCAATTTCCAGGCAATTTCTGTAAAATACCTGAGCACTTACTGAACACCTAAGTAGCTCTTAACTATTCAAACTTTTAATCCACCTTATCTAATTGTACACATTCCTATTAAGAAATGTTCTTATAACAGTTCTTACAAGAAGTAGAATTTTGTAGAAGTAAATGCTGGAAGCTATGCAAGAATATATGAAAATTTAGTGTACTCTGCAAACCCATCTCTGTGTACATGTACACTTGTAAAGACCATCGCTTGCAAAAAGAAACTTTTAAGCTTTCATCGAAAACAAAATAAAAAATTAATTCAGAGTTTGTGATAAACTAAATCTGATAGACTTTTGAACAAGACAGGCACCAAATATAGCTGCTTTTTGTTGGTCAAGTAATTTTAAATAGGCATTTTTCATCAGTTGTTACTCAATATCTCTGAAGCATAATAAAGATAAAAAATACTATTTATGTATTTTTAAAAAGAAATCTTTATTAGGTATCAAATCTGAATTACAGATTTTATGGAACCTGTTATTTTTATTAAGCCCCTTCAACAGGAACTGTTCTGTCATGGTATTGAAACAAAAGGCAGTTAAGACCAGAAAGAACAATTGTTCAGCAGTTTAACTCTTTTATGTTGAGTGTGCTTGTTCATACATTGGCTCAAGTTTTCTTTAAATGCATTCAAGTGAAATTTTTCCATTGGCTTTTGTAGGAGACAGATAAGAATTTCCAAGGGCAAAAGCTATTAAGTGCAACGTGTATTATTAATGTGTTTATGTCTCCCTTACCATATTTTTTATAAGCACATTAATGAAAATGCCATGAATATTAGGGCTGATTTATAAGAACACGGTACTGTTTACAGCCAGATTACTGCACACTGGAAATATTTTATTTAACTTAACTACATGCATTTGCAATTTATTAAGACACTTGTATCACTCCAAAGAAAAGTCTCTATTAATAAGATTGATGACCTACAGGTTTACAGTGTTTTCTTCTGAACCTCAGTATTGAGGGGAAAAGATTGTTTAATTTTTATTGAGAATCGATTTTTATACAAGGAATTTACCAAATAATACAAATATACCCATAAAGTATACCTTAACCCCTGACATAATGAAATAGAATTTAATAACATTAACATATACACAGATAAAACTTGGAGATCCCAAATCAGTCTTTGTGTAGGTACCACCTGATTTCCACAACTCTGTGTAAGAAATCATAACCTTGCATGGTTTCAGGGGATATGCCAGGGCTTCACACATTTCTGAAAGGGTCTGGATATGAGTTCGCTCACCAGAGTTTATTCAGAAGAGTTATGAGCACTGCTGTCCATTTGTTCATATCCACCACTCCTCCACCATGTTCATATGTAGTCATTTATCCATGCAAGAAAAATAAGAATTTTTATTCTGTATTCTTAATGCAAAGTCAAGCCTAGATGCCTAAATAAAAAAGGACACAATTCTACAATATATACGTATACATGCACTAAATACTTTCACATATAAATAAATATATATGTGTATAAAACCCCCCAACTTGTTATTAAATAGAAGTATAAGATGAAATTGAATCTAAATTGGCAGCTGGACTAAATGATCATTGTAGGCCCCTTCCAAATAAAAATATTCTACTCTACTCTACTCTACTCTACTCTACTCTACTCTACTCTATTCTATTCTAGTGTAAATAATACTGTTAGGCATCCAACTTTCAAGAAACTTTGGTTAGCACCATAGAAGACACAGACTGAAGAGATGTGGCCTTACAGAGGTATATTCAGATACAAGAGATTGAAATTACATTTCCTAGGAGCCATGATAGTTGAAAATCCATATCATACTCCTTAGCTTTTAGTAGAACGTTGTATTTGAGTGGCAGGTGCACTAAGCGGGAAATTAAGTTGGGAGAGAAGAGTATCTAAGGTGAAAATTTCCTGAAAGTTGCTACAATGTATTAGAAATTTCAGCCTTTCCCTTGAAATACCTGGCCAGATAAGTTGGTAGAAAGGTATCAGTGAATCTTATGATCAAGATATATTGTTTTCCTTGAACTTATTTAATGATAACACAAACTAGATTGAAACAGCTCTGAAGATTACCACTAGACCCTCTGAAGTGATGGTCAAATGTCTGTGATGAAGGTTATGAAGCTCTGAAAGGGTACAAGAAATCAGTTTTGTGTATTACTTAGAAGCTTATAAAAAGTGACTGGTGCTATAGGAGAGCTGAGAGATGAATTCAGCAGAAAAGGTCCTGACCCAACAAGAACAAGCACATTAGAAGCAGTAGCAGAATCTCAACTCCCCTTCTTTGATGCATCAAATCTGATGAAATCTCACTCAGCAGTATCTTTATTTGTATGAGAGATACATTTAGTTTGATGCAGCCTGTGTCACACTCCAGGTGACACAGCATCTCTTGCATTTTAACATGGTGTGCTGTGGTAAGTGACAGCATAGATATCTACAGAGGCATCCTTTCCCGACTCCTTTGAGAACATTTCAAGAATGCACCCAAACTATCCTTCAGGCAGGTAGAAATGGAGGCCTGCATAACTCGAGAGTGTTGAAACTTGTGACTCATCCGCTATTTCAAAGCAGAACATGAAACATTCTACAAAAGACCACATGCACCCCAGGAATCAGTTACAATTCTCAGTGGAGATGTTTGTAGCTAAAACACTTCAGCTTTCATTTTGTGTCAGAAGTGCAACTTTTCTTCAGTGATTTTCAACAACAATAAGTATTCTTGCTGAAAGTCATTAAAATCAAAATAATATTTAAAATGCAGATAATAATAAGAAATCAAAACTTTTCTGAGTGAAGTTGCAATAATATCTTACATATTCAGAAACTGGTCTCAGAGGATTTCTAACTTGTACTGCTTTTCTGCCCAATTTTGCTTATTATAAGTCTTCTAATTTTTAAAATATTCAGTAAAATAGGTAAGATTCAAACACCAGTACCTGAACTACATTAACATGATAGGATGGTCTGATCAGAGGCCCAGTGTAAGGTATTCATTATGTCAGGTGTTTCTTATGTCATGAGTGTCAAAAATTAGCTGCTAAACATAAAACATCTTAATACATGTATTAAAAAAGTAACATAATATTCAAAATCTTTAATATTTTTAAAAGAAACTAGGAAGAATTACTGACATGCAGAATTTTTTGGCAATTATCAAATAAGAAAAGCTTATTTGAGTATAAGGTTTTAAATCTCATTTCAGGTTTAAGATCAGAAGACTGGATTTAGATTCTTTTTTTTTTAACAAGGAGCGGGATGGTTATTTATGAAATTTCTGTATATAAGCAAAATGCCTGCTGACTTGATCAACAATGATATCTACTTTAGGTGGCAGGAATACTCCAAGGGGATTTGATTTTGTTCCAGTTATTTTCTGAAACAAAAATGAAAATCCCCCAAGATAATATTTTCTTTCTTCAGAGAAAAGTAATATATTTTCTACTTTATGTCATTTTAATGTAGAATGACTGGAAATACATTAGAAGATAAGTGGGCAGAAACTGTTTATATGTTTTCCTTATTTTCAAATAATTAAATGGCACAATAGTTAGAAATGTGGCACTCTGACTGAAAACTGTGTTTCATAAAACTTCAGGAATACCATCAAAATGATATTTTATAAACTGCCAAATTCTATGACATAATCCTATATTTTAGGCTCATTAAACTACAGCTTAGTGAAGAATTTTTTGCCTTTACCATAGACATAATTAGGAGATCAGATTTTTTGAAATCTTCACCTTGCTGCAGAGTGTCTCCAAGTTCATCTCACTTTCAGTGATAGCAGTACTATTCTCCACAAATCCATCACTTTGCAGAGTTAAATAGTTATTCTAAAAGCAGTTTAATCTGTTAGACCAGCGGCTCCCAGACCACAGTCTGCAAACTGATCAACATGCAAAAGGATATCATAGTGATTCTCAGATACTTCTGTAACGATATAATCTTTTACTGATCTGAAGACTATTTAAAACTTATCTGCATTAGAATTGTTCTCATTATTACTTTATGAGTTAACTTGTTTTTCTTTCCACACTCCAAAGCTTATTAAGGCATCAGTGTCTGTGATTGATTTGAGATTGATGATTATATTTTAAACAGACTTCTTTGAAAGAAGTCCATTCATCTTTGAATCTTTGAGCAATAAAGACTGGTTTGGGAAACAAACAGATTCAGCAGTCAATTGATCTAATTTCTACAGAAGGAAGAGTGAAGAATGTGTTGCATGAACTTCACCGTCTTCTACTTTCTTAATAACAAACTGCAGTTGAAATCAATATAATTATCATTAACTTTTTTCCACCACAGACATAATTAGACTTTTCAGAGAAAGAATCCTTGTTATGGCCAAAACGTTTGACCCACATTTTATAGCAAATGTGTTTTATCCTACTCTCTTGTATCCTTGATTCCTTCATAAAATATAATGCTTAATAGTATTTAATTAAGTGATCATGGCTCTGTTAAAGCCCCTACGCTCAAAGAACAAATCCTGGTGGATTGTTAATAATTTAAGCTATGGAGACTAGGACTGAATGATGTATAGCTACTGAGGGAGATGTAATTTCCTTTAAAAATTCCAGCAAACTGCATAAAGATCTATACTAACGAAAACGGAGAAGCTTTGTATGCCTGATGGAGCATGGTCATTGCATGAGTGTACAGAGGAAAGGAGAAGGTAGTGAATCTGCACAAGATTGATTAGTTGTCACAAGAAATGCTCAGACAACATTCCTAGCAGTTGGAGGATTTCCAGAGATGATGTTTCTTAGATAAAGGGGAGTCATGGAGGGTCTGGAAGGGTTTGAAATTAAGCCACTGCTAAATTTGCTCTTCAATAAAATTTTGTGAGAAAATTATCAGGTCCACTCTAGATAACTGGACAGTTTAAAGTGACAAAGACCAAGACCACAGAGGCACCATCTCTTTGGTAATATTCTTGTGTCAGTTTGTTAGATGCAGTTTCCTACTTTAAACTGCCGAAGAAGTGGGCTAGCTCAGTATTTGTCTGCAGGCTATTGCGATGGAACCATTAAGAGCAGCTGCAGAGAGCAGCAAACCAAAAATGAAGCTGAACCAACCTCCCGAAACAGAAACTAGGGCGAAAAAGTAACAACCCTAGAACACCACATACTGATTCTCAAAAATTAACTGTTGTGCCAATTTAAATAGTTTCAATGTCATGAATTGAAGTTATCATGTTTGTAAATGTTTTATGTTGTTCTGTAAGTACATGCCTTTATTAAAATACTTCAGTTGTTGCTTTGGGTTTCTCAAGAGTAACATAAAGAATTATGAGCATATCAATGAAGATGGCAAAGATTTACATTTCAGATACTGACAACAGTTTTGTGCATCTCAAACATAACAATGTGTTCTGTTAACAGCCACTTTGAATGAGTCTTTTTAGAGCCTACATTATATCTTTGATAAAGAAAATAAAACAAAACAGAAGAAAATAAGTCTTTCCCTAATAGAAACAAATTGAGAATAAGGTGGACACAGCATGGCAAGAATTCAAGGAAATGAATAATGGTGATGTACCTTGTATGACACTTCAGTTTTACTATTAGAGAAAAACATGTGGACACAGCCTTTCAAACAGTCATACCTTGTTTAATTTAAGAGCAATGTTAATGAGAAAGGAAGAATTTGTCTGTGAAGAGTTTATCCAAGGCCTCTGCTGTACTTGGTACTTTTGAGCTACTACACTCGACAAAGTAGGTTGGGTCCAAAAGAAGTCTTAATTTATAAAGAACTTTGAAAGAAATATAACTGTACAGACTAGGTTTCCTGCATTATCAGTCTTTGATTTATTACAGTTTTCTTTTAAGAATCTTGCAGTCTTGTATCAATGTTCCTGATTTAGAGGTTTTGTTCTGAAACTCATTTATTTAGATCCCTCTGGAAGAGTGCACCTTTCCAAGCCATAAAAGAGACCCAAAGATTGATTTTCAAGGTCAAAAGCTGTCTATCTATACATCAGGGTCTCCTTTCTATCACTAATTTCAAGAGATGATGAAATGCATGCAAGGAGCCAAAAGACAAAAAATTCTGAACAAACATAAGCTACAGTAGCCTCAGAATGAATCTATTACTTCTTGTGGAACATGAAAAAAGGTTCATAAATATTCACTTGTCTGAGCTGCAAAAATCTGAAAAGAGTAAGTCTGGAAAGAGTCACAAATGGGAAAACTTAAGAGGGGAAAGTTTTGTTAGTCTTTATTTCAGCGGGTTGTGTTACAGCAATGAAAGTCAATAGACCAATTTAGAAAATAGAAACTGAATGACTGTATCATACTGGACACTTATTGAAGGCAACAAAAGAGTGGTGCTTCCAAGCAAAAGGAAAAAAATCAGATTTTATATTCTGAAATGCTAAAAAACTTATGATCCAAACTTGTGTTTTAAATTCAAATCCCAAAGTTCTGTTGTATAATAGCACATCACCACAAAGCATTGAAAATATCTTGTTCTGTAATTCCATAGCTAATCTCATTTAGTGAAAAAAGTGCTATATTTTCCGATGTATAAAACCAATCATACTGCAAATTTTGGTTGAACATAAATGTGATCAATTTAAAATAGGCTGAATTTGTTCAAGTCCATTTAAAAGGGATCATGTGGCTCACAAATGCAATGAAAATATTAAATATACATATAATTTTTGTCCCTTCTGAGATTTATGAATACTTAAGATCACTGCCATCAGTTTTGAAAGGAGGAAAATAGTATGAAATGAGAAAAAAAAATAGTTACCAACACAATTAGAGTAAAACAAGAATAGCTAAAATCAAGATTTTTGTGGAGACAAAGATAAAGAAAAAAATTAAGTTCTAATATGAAGACATTTCTGTAAAGTATATTTTGTTTATGCCTCAATTACAGGGGGGAAAAAATAGGAAGGGTGCTTCTTAGATACTCAAGGCAGTATATAACTGCTGGGAAACATGCTGTTGACCATAAACTACTATCCTAAAACAGTGCGGTCTTGATTTATTCACTGATGCCCATAGCCCAAATATTTTAAATACTTCTTCAATACTGAAAGTTCAAATTAAAAGCTCCCTGCTGTGATTGTTTAGTTGAGACCAGAAATATCTTGTCTTTAAAATTTCTTTAAATTGTCTTTTCAATTTCTTTTTTTTTTTTTTTTTGAGGTGAATGAGTCAAAAAGAAAATAAGTTTGCTTTAGAGAGACAATATATAGTATTGGTCCTGAATAAGAATGTTATAGTATATGCAATATGCTCTTTTTCATCTTTTTAATGAGAGGGAAAGGACTGTCAATAATAACACACTACATAACAGATCAAAGGTATCTGCAAGTTTCATTTGCAATTAACTTGCCTCTGTAATTCTAGTTAACTTTCTTCATGATAGTGAAAGGTCATTAGGAAACTACATTTTGAAAACTCTGCCCTTACAAAAAGTTTAGATTAAATTAATCTCATTGCTTCGTATAAGGCTATAGGAAAGAAGTTTTGGAAAATAGGTACTTTTCCACTCTAAAATTAAATGTCATCTTCATTTTAAGTTATCATAGTACCTAGGATAATTTTTTTAAACCCTTGATAGTGCAAGTGTCATATATTGGTAAAAAATGCAGCAGATTTGAAATGCAAATTAATAAACAATCCTAAACAGATTTTGAAAGTGACCTCTCTGACTTCAAAAGCACATGTTCCACAAGACCAGAAAAGTGTTCTTCAGAAAACCCCAGAGATTAAAGATGAGACTTTGTATAAAAGTCATCTAAAATTGTATCCAGTTTTGCTGCTTCATTTCTGTCTTACATCCTCCTTGCTTACCACTGCAACATGGACTGAGATAATGCATTTATAGAGAGGCTTCCAAAAAACAGGTCAGGTATTCCTTGAATAATAACCTCCATATGAGATAAAATGGTTTGGGTCACTGAATTGAGCATCCTGCTTATTGTACATAAATGGCATATGTAGTCACTTAAAGAATATCTCAAATCAGCTACATTTCTAGCTGCTGTATCTTGTTTGAATTTCTCAAGGCTGTTCCAGATCCTCATTCCTTTGATTGCTAGAAATGTTCTTTAATTTCCATACTAAATTTATTCACTGAAAAAATATGCTTATTTGTTGTGTCTGCATGTTGTTTTTTTCCTTCAAACGTTTGCCATAATGATACATCCATATAGATCAATGATATTTGCTCAGTCTTTTTTTGTCAGACAAGGAAAGTTAGCCTATTTTCTCTTCTCTCTGTTCCTGACAAACATTATAATGACATTTTTGAAACCAAATGGCTGTAGCATTCAAGCTTATTTTTTTCTTAAGATAAATAACAAAATAATTATGGAAAGACACCCATATCCTGGACTGCATCCAAAGCAGTGTGGGCAGCAGGGGAGGGAGGGGATTCTGCCCCTCTGCTCTGCTCTGGTGAGACCCCACCTGCAGTGCTGCCTCCAGCTCTCGGGTCCCAGCACAGGAAGGACATAAACCTGTTGGAGCGAGTCCACAGGAGGCCAGCAAGCTGACCAGAGGGATGGAGCACCTCTGGTATAAGGAAAGACTGAGAGAATTGGGATTGTTGAGCCTGAAAAAGAGAAGTCTTTTCCAGGCTCCAGGGGAGACATAATTGTGGCCTTCCAGTACCGGAAGGGAGATCACAAGAAAGATGGAGAGACTTTTTACAGAGTATGTAGTGCCAGGACAAGGGGGAATGGCTTCAAACTGAAAAAGGGTAGGTTTTGATTATATGTCAGGAAGAAATTCTTCCCTGTGAAAGTGGTGAGGCAATGGCATAGGTTTCTCAGAGAAGCTGTGGGTGCCCCATTCCTGGAAGGGTTCAAAGCCAGGCTGGATGGAGCTCTGAGCAACCTGGTCTAGTGGAAGGTGTTCCTGACCATAACAGTGGAGTTGGAATGAGGTGATGTTTAAAGTCCCTTCCAACCCAGGCCATTCTGTGATTCTGCGGTTCTGGGAATTAATCTCCACTTTACAAATTGTTAGTAATATACTCCTACCTGTAATAGAAATATCAGTACTGGGTAATAAGAATTTATATCTTCAAAAAATATCCCTCTTGGATTTTATTACCCTTTAAATATGAATGACAAAAGCAGGAATGTCTTTTTATACTAATATTTTATTAATGTAATCTTTTTTCATATATCTAAAATATATTTATTTTCCATGCAAGAAAAAAATGATATCATAACGAAGTTCTTCAGAATGACTGTTGATTATTGTCTTACAACCTTAAGAAGCTCTCTCTGCACCTCAAAAGATGACATCAATTCTAGTAACCATCTAGATGTTTTCTTGTTTTAAGGCACATGTTCAATAATTGTAGCATCATGAAGAAAAGTTTCTTCTTTACTATAATATAAATAGAAAACACAACAAAACTGACTATTTTCTTGTCACATGGAGAGAGATTCCTGAATGACAATAATTTATGTAACACAAGTTTTATGTAGGTTTGTGTTACTGACTGCATGCAACGAGTATGTGCACAGAGTAGGGGAGGTGTTACATTCCCAATGAAAATGAACTTGCCTTATACTTGCTGTCTAGAAAACAACCATCAAAACTATCCTCAGAAATGTAAAATGAATGGTTGCAGGTGCCTTGCATTTGACCAAAACCGTAAGAGAACTATATCTTCAGACTATGCACTATTTGAAACAGAGCTCTCTGCTAAACATACGTTTTTGAAAACAGTTTTTCAATGAAAATATTTGCATTTTTTAATGACAGTGAATTTATTCCACAGTCTATGAAAAATAAATTAAATCATGCTCTCCGCATTCCTGTCTCAGTGTTCCAATGTGCAAAGGTTTCTGCAGACTTTCACGTGAAGCCTCTGCATTGATTTCCTTTGTATTTATAAAGTTCAGAGGAAAACAGTTCTGACAGGAAGAAAAGGAGGATGTGAAACAATTTGCCTCTGGTCTTTACATTCCCTCAATGCCTGCTGGAATGGAAGAAACAGGAGATACTGTGTCAACATCCATTATATCTCCCAGCAGAATGTTATTAAAAAAAAAATAACAAAAACAAAACCCAATAATATTCCTAACAGAGCACCCTACAACACACTCATACATTTTCATAAGATGGTTTACATATTGCATCTGCCAGATCTTGTTGATATAAACCATGGCTGACTCACGTTATGTGGTGGTTTGTGATTCTCAATGCTTTTCAGAGCTACATTTAAAAAATGTAATTTTCAATTTGAATTCTCAAAAATGTGTGTCATGGCATTCATCTTCATTTACTGAATGTGGGATTAAAAATCAAGACAAAGAAATAATTGCAAGAGAATGTGCCCATATTTTGCAAATAAATAATTAGGTTATAATATTCCCAAAGAATCTACATGTACAGGAGGCTATTAAAAACTCTAGGACTAAAACCAATAAAGGCAGATTTCCAGTAAGGTTAGCTAGTTATCACAGTGCTTTTGGGAGCAATGTATGACAGAACTCATTTGTGATTTGGTGCTTTTTTCCAACATACAATTATTTCCAGCTTCAGAAATGCATTTTTTTTCATAAAAATATTAGAAGAAAAAGAAAACACCTGTACAAAAAGGGCATTTCAAACTGGCTTTGATAAGTGCCTAGAGATATAGTGGATTTTATAAAGCCTATGACAACTTTGGAAACCTCTAGTGAAGACCTACAAACCACCATAAAAGATAAGATGAAGTGAGGTGATAAAGATCACAGACAAGAACAGAAACAAATGTTGCCCTTGGAAGTGCATGGCACAAGGACTGAATGAGGTGATTATATCAAGGACCATTTGGAAGTTGTCAGTTTCATCATTTCCCTTAGCAGTTCTCTGCAAGATGGCTACAGCTCAAAAACGATTCAAAGACATCATTTATCCTACCATGAAAAAGTGAGATTTTCATGCTCTGTCTGTGCTTTGTCTCCCTCTCATGTTCCTAACATATAGGCCGTACGCAAAACCTGCCTGAACAGCCCTAGCAACAATCCTCATTTTGAGGAATCCCTGGGTACACACCTTCTCTTAGTGCACTCTCCAGCCATTATAGATTCATAATTTGTGGGTGAAGAGTGGCCTTTGGCTGATCTAAACCCTCTCCTCTCACATAGAAGGCACCAAAGAAAAGGAACTGAAATCCTTGAGTGTGAGAGAGCATTTGAATAACTTTGCCAACTGCAGCTCCACAGAAGAAAAAGCAGTGACATGAAAGGCAGTGTCAGTTCACCCCCTTCAGAGATGAAAGTTATCTCAACATAAGTTCCTGGTTAATAAACCCCAGAAAGCTGTTGAGGGATGTAGGAGAATCAGCATAGTCATCTAGCATCTTACTATAATATGAGAAATCTTCAATCAGCGTGAGCAAACTAATTTTTATTTCATACTCACATCTAAAGGAAAACAACTCCACAGCTGCTTATCCATAACTCTCTCAGAGCCTTTGCTACGATCAGAGTGAATGATAGAAGCAGAGATTGCATTTATAAAGCAATGTTGCTGGTTTGTTTGTTTGTTTTTAACTAAACACAAACCCACATGTTTATGCAATGCTGGCATCTTATCTGTCAAAAATTTAGTTAAGAACTTTTTATGTATAATAGGGGAAATTATCATTTCTACTACAGTTATTTACAACTTCCTTCTGTTCTCTGACACCAAAACAGAGTACAGTTTTACTGACTGGGTGACTACTTTCTGATAATTCTTTTTCTTAAATTAAATGCCTTTTGAATAATATATTCAACAAATTGGGGGTTTATATCTTTTTTTTTTTTTTTTTTTTTTTTTTTTTTTAATTTTCACGTGTTTTAACTTCTTAACAGCATACCACCGACCATAGTGACAACTTGTAGAAAGTTATAATGTTAGGTAAAACTACCAGTGGTTTTACTAATGGTAAAGTTGAAAGTGATTTTAATAGTTACTATTTTGTTTTATTCTAGTTATTGGGTGTACTATTTGGTGGGTTTACTTTGCAAACTATGCATCTTCCCAGTTGTAAAACTGTATCTTCTCCTAGTAAGTTTTTTCTGTGAGCAAAGTTAGAAATGCTTTAATCTCAAAAAAGGGAGGGGACATTCAACCTCCTTCCTATGCAACAACAAAAAGGAAAAAATTTACTTTATAGCATATTCAGAGGAATACATTATCTTGTCTCAGTCAAAGACATTCACAGACTGCCAAATATCTAATTTACTGCATCAAAACAGATAATGAGATTACTCATGGTCATACGAAGTCACAGTAAGTAAATAAGTATGTGTTGTACAGCTGTGTTTTATCTTACTATTGTGGTAGTTTTAGCTAGGCCTCAAATTAGCAGGCTCAGAGAATCTACGTAGTTTAGGAGAGACAGGTATGACCTGACTAAATAACCAAAGAAATATTTCATACCAGAGATATGAAATACAAGAGTGGGAGGTGTTCACTCAGTTCCATCATGGCCGAAGCAGAGGCAAGAGATGCAGCTGCTGTCTTGCTGGAGCAGGCCCTGCTGCTGCTGCTGTCGCTACTTGTATTTTGTTTGAGTTTCAGGGAAGTAGAAACATTTTGTTGTTATAGTTTCTGTTTCTTGCTGGGTGTCTTTTGGGGTGCTTATTGATCCAGAGTGACAGAATCTGTTTTTGGGGGGAAGTAGAAAATTGTTGTTGCATCTAACTTGTGTAAGTGTGTATTATATTGTAGTTTCCTTTAATTTTCTCATTTTGGTATAAATACTTATAGTTAGTTTAAGCATAAACCTAGTTTGAAGTTTTTTTCCTTTCCTCCCTTTTCTTGGTGGGGGCGGGGAGGGAAGCTCTGACACTGTGTTGGGCAGTTGGCATTTTGCCAGCTCAGACCAAAACAACTATAAAGTTGAACTACTTACCTATCCTGTGGTCATCTGTCTAGAACAGCAAAATATTATATTTTCTGATATTGCATTGAATTATTATTTAATCTTTTTAAGACATTAAACCAAATAATAAAACTGTCTGGATAATACCATTGAAATTTACATTTTAATTTTGAAGATGACATAACAGAGCACTCACTTCACATGTTACACTCTGTTTCAAAAATGCATTCACCTCCTTCAGATGTTCTACTTCACAAAATAAGCTTTCAGTAGGAGATTTGTATGGCCTAGAAATAAAGAAATGCACAAAGGTTATTCAAACTTCCTTATCTGTGTAGAACTTAAAGGGCTCCTTTTTGAGAAGGAACTGAATAGACAGATGGGGAATGAGAGGCCCCATACCAGGATACCTGAAAGCTGAGATCCACAAGATTTTGCCATTAACTCATTCATTCCTGGTACAAACTTTGCCTTTCAGAGAGCTATCAGTACAGTCAAATTTACTATGATGAAATATATTTGTCCCTAGCTGAGAAACTGATAATTTGCTACTAAACCTTTTCTGAAGAAGGTGTCAGGTTCTTTATTCTTTTAAAGGTGCATTTTTATTTGATGTTAAGAATTCATTTGGTAAACCTGAAAGAGAGAAAAGAACTATTCTCGATACTTTGCTTTTTACAACAGCTACTATCCCTACAGAGATTATCAAACTGCTTACAAGGCTTTTTGTCACTTAGTATGATTAAAACACTAAAAGCAAATATGCTTGAATTTTGGTTCTCTTCAGAAAAACAATGTATTTCAAATAACGTGATTTAAACTGGTTAGATTTAAACTCAATCAACACATGCCTTCAGTGCTTGGAATTAGACCTCCATGTACATTTGAAAAAAAATTTATATGGACAGTGTGAAAAGCAGTGGTTCATGAAAGTAAAGTGTTCAAGAAAGTACAAATCCTATCAACTTTTCCTTGGAATATAAAGTACAATTTTGAAGTGTACAAAGATTGGAAGAAAGCACTAGAAATCTCTTCCACATTTAAAATCCAATGTTACAGAACGTCATATTGTGGTAGTGAAATAATTTTTCATCACTTCATGGCAAGCTCTCCCTGCTCATGTCATATATTTACTCTTGGAAATACCAGTTATTATTTAAAGAATCTGACCCCAAGAGATTATTATTAAGTGTAAAAATTGCTCTAAGCACCTACAATTTTATCCTAGAAATAAGGATATGGCTTCTTGTTTCTAAATGCTAATATATTCTGTGATTTAGACACTCTGATTTGTCTGTTTGTTTACCTAGTCTTGAATTACATGATATTTAGTTCATCCATTGTTTTATTGGTTCTCTTCTTTAGGTTACAGTTAATTACACTGATATCTTGCATAAATGATTAGGTATTTCCGTATCTATTTCTTCCATTGCTTCTCGTTTCTCAACTATTTTGCTCATGATAAATAGCCTTTGTCACATCTTTTATGCAATGCTTTCTGTTCCTTAACATTCCCTCATCCATCCTCTCATGTATTACTTTCCCCTCCTACCTTTTTACCAGCTTTTCTTGCCTGCATTTATCAATTAGGTATTTACAAACCTTCAATAGCCCTCTAAGGGAAAGGGGACCAAAACACTCAAAAAGTTCTACAGTATCTCTCAGAAAATCAGGGAGGGGGGGGGGAGGGGCGGGAAAGAGAGAAAGAACTGAAACCAAATGGATCCTTTTCCACAGAAGGATCTATATGTCCTAATCTGTCTCATTTTAGCTTCTAATTCTCTGTTCTCTAGCTTTATTTCTTTAATTTATTTTACTTTTCTCCTACTTACATCTCCGTTTTCTATCTTTCTGGAGTAAAAATGAAACAGATTTTTAGGCAATTGAATGTGCTAGATTAGATCCTTGTAGATTAGATCCAGAGCAAAGCTCTGACAAAATTTGAAAATCTTCTACTTAGTTACTACGAAGTTTAACATTACTTTCTAAGATTTCTAGTCTTTAGGGCCAAAAGGTGTACTCTAGATCATAATCATTTAAAGAGGCAGTGGACCCTTATGTCTTATAATCTGCTACCATTAGATTACTATAAAAGGAGTTACCAAACACAGAATTCTTTAATTGGATTCACAAATACCCATGCTATTCTGCAGGCTGACAGAGAAAATATTTCTAGCTATAGAAATGTAAGTCAGATATATGTAATTGTATTTATTCCTTTAAATGCAAACAATAAAAGCATCCAGCCAAGTCACAGACCATGTGACTGTGGGAACCTCACTGTCCTAGTTTAGCAACTGGGACCAGTTTATCACTGTGTGTGTGTGACCAAAGCTGTGTATTCTCCACCCTCTGTGTCATTTCTCATGAACTGTTAACAATGTTGTAAGCTGGGTGTTAAAGAAGCCTGTGAGATAAGAGCTGTGATAATTCCCTTCTGGGGATTTGTTAGCACCTTCACACCCAGCCTGAGGGGTCATGTCTGCTAATGGGCCATCAA
>JAWWEV010000001.1:14621786-14642637 GCA_035583235.1 Hafferia zeledoni
CGTGATTATTCGAGGAGGAGGTCCCCTCCCCCTCTTGTGAGTAAACATCTTGGTTCTTTCCCCTCAAACCAAGACAATAACAAACAAGATTTTAATAATTGTTTAGAAATCTTCAGTAAATTATTTTCCTTCGAATTTATTCGAAAGGCAATGACTTAGTTCATCTCACTTATTCTTGCGGGGGGGTGGGGGGTGGGGGGTGGAGAAATATGATCAACTGGTTATACTTTTCTAAGACTGCAGCTCTAGAGAGTAAGATTGAATTATTTTCAGTTTATGTGAAAGAGTCTAAAACATCAGATAAAGAGTTATTTCAGTATTGTTTAAATGACGCACTGTGATGTATATGTTTACATTTTGTCATAAAAGCAGTGGGACATCACAGAGCTGAGTCTGAAGACTAACAACAAAAGAAGACTAAAGTCAACATGAAGCTGTTATCCAATAGTTATTTCAGATTGAGACTGAGTCAGTTTCTATCTCTTTTCCAAAGATTTAGGGGGTTTATTCTTTCTTTTTTTTTCCCTCTCTTCTCTCTCATTGTAGTTCAGGGTAGGATGTTAGCTACTGACATATGGTCATTGGCACAACTTTATATACCTTGTCACTGTAAATGACTCCCCTTAGATGCAGTCATATTTGATGCACAAGGAATAAACTATTTAAATGTTACAAGAAAGGACTGTCTGTAAATGAATTTGAGTTTATCCCCCACATTAAACAGAAAAAGGCTCTTCTACTCACTTATATAAGGTTGAATGCTTTCATTACATATGAAAAGTAGTGACAAAAGTAGCTATGGGTAATTGGCAAGTCGGGCTTCAAAGAATAGATATATTTTATTGCAAATATTCCAGTATGGCTCTTGCCATCACTGTGTTGGACTGAAGTGGCCATCAAACTCTCATAGCATCTGTGTTTTGAACCTAAAAGTACAAAAACATATGAGGACGTGAAAAAGCCACAACTTGTAGGAACAGAAGATTGGCAATCAAACTGAGCCCTTCAGAAGCACATATGCTATTTCTTCAATGTAATATGTTATGGTTCTAGAAGACTCATTAGTTCCACTAGGACAGAAAGAAAACACACTTATTTGAACAAATATAGAAATATAGAAGACACAATCATTAATACAGCTCTCCCAGTTTGTGTGTCTTCTTGCTACCATGTGAAAAGTCATTGTTGCCAAATGCATTTCAAATATCTGAAATGTTGAACTCAGTAGAATTGTTGAGATAACATTCCTTTATTGTAGATTTTATTCAATTCTTTGATTAACCAAGTTTTAAAAAGTCTTGTTGTAGACTTCTGTATTTCTAGTTAGCCAGAGGAGAATTTTCATACAATTTTTTTATCGGCACTTCACATCTCTATTATCTCAGTTAGGTCTACAATGAAGGGCAATGCCACAGTGTCATTACAAAAAGAGAGCACCAACTGTTTTATTTAATGAGATTTAATTTCCTTTCATCTTTTTCAAAATTTGTCAACCACCCTGCCTTTATTAGTTCCACGTTCACGACAGCTGTCAAACAGTATAGCCTGGTGGTGTTTTTTGGGGCACATTGAATATAGATTTTTTTGACTATTTCAAGTTTCTTTATTTTTTTCTCTACTCTGTCTGCAGTGGCATTGTGTTTAGAGAGAATGTCTTCAGGATGACAAAATTGGGCACAAGGCCATGAAAACCTGATGGCCCAGGAGTAGCCCATGGAAGTGTAAACATGCCTGTTCCAGAAAAAAAAAAAGTCTCTAATGTAGAACAGCAGGGAAAACAGTCTAGATATGTAGTGAGAAGGACTTGAAAGTCATAACTGAAGAAGAAGAACACACTATTTAATAGAAAACTATTTCTGTTGTCCCTATATCAGTGCTATGTAGACAAAGTCCTTGGAATGGTTTCTCCAAAGTTGTCAAAGCAATTTCACTTTCAGTTATTTAACTGAATAGTCATGAACACTGCTATTTCACCTAGATTACAGCAAAAAGAATTGACTTTTATGCAGTAAGGGAATAATTTAATATATCTGGATATAGTTTTGGTAGGTTTGTACCAGGTGTCCATCAAAACCACTCCTTCCCTCCCCTCCACATCTGG
This sequence comes from Hafferia zeledoni, assembly GCA_035583235.1. Taxonomy (NCBI): domain Eukaryota; kingdom Metazoa; phylum Chordata; class Aves; order Passeriformes; family Thamnophilidae; genus Hafferia; species Hafferia zeledoni. The sequence goes on from JAWWEV010000001.1 coordinate 14,623,888, forward strand.
ACAAGGGAGAGAAAATATACTTAGAGGCTCCTGGGTCAAGGTAATGGCAGGGGGAGATCACTCAGCAATCACTGTCATAGCCAAACAGACTCAACTTGGGGAAATTAGTTTATTACAAATCAAATCAGAGTAGGGTAATGAGAAAGAAAATGAAATCTTAAAAAGATCTTTCCCACATCCCTCTTTTCTTCCAAGGTTTAACACTGTTCCCCATTTTCTATATCTACTCCCCTACAGCATCGCAGGAGGATGCAGTCAGGTTATCACATGCTGTCTCTGCTGCTCCTTCCTCCTCAGGGGGAGGTGTCCTTGCAGTCTTTGGCATTCCTCCCATCATGAACTGCTTCATTCTGGGTTCCCTTGGATTACAGGTCTTGTCAGAAAACCTGCCCCAGCACAGGCTTCCCACAGTGGGTCACAGCCTGTTTGGGCATCCACCTGCTCTGGTGTTGGGCCCCCCAGGGGCTGCAGGTGAAACTCTCTTCACCCACATGCCTCCTTGGGCTTCAGGAGCACAGCTGCTCACCATGGGCTGCACCACAGACTGCAGGGAAATCTCTGAGCTGGTGCCTGGAACATATCCTGCCACTCCTTTTCCACTGACCTTGGTGTTTGCAGGGCTGTTCCTCTCACATATTCTTACTCATCTCTCCAGATACATGTTTTTTTTGCAGTTTTTCCTCTCTTTCTTAAATCTGTTACACCAGGAGTGCTACCACCATCACTATTGAGCTTGGTCTTGGCCACACCAGTGGGTCCATCTTAGAACCAGTTGGAATTGATTCTTCTGGACACAAGGGAAGCTTCTGGGAACTTCTCAGAGAAGTCCCTCTGTAGTCCCCTGCTACCAAAACCTGGCCACACAAAACCAATACAATTGTTTAGTTTGGTACTGTTTGGTTTAGTATAGTAGAAATAATGCCTCTATATAAGATGTTACATAAGAGAAGTTGGCTAGAATTCAATTCATTTTTTGTAAGACATGGGTACAGAAAACAAAAACAGGGATTTAGGAGATGTTGAGATAATCTTTTGTCCTAGTTCAGCAAGCTGAGACCAGTTTATCACTGTGTGGGCGCGACCAAAGCTGTGTATTCCCCACCCTCTGTGTCATTTCTCATGAACTGTTAACAATGGACCATTTGCAGCAGCTGCCCAGGGCACACCCAACCCCTCAGGCTGTAAGCTGGGTGTTAAAGAAGCCTGTGAGATGGGAGCTGTGATAACTCCCCTCCAGGAAGTCATTAGCAGCTTCACACCCAGCCTGAGGGGGCGTGTCAGCTAATGGGCCATCAATGATTCTAAAAATACCCCATGACTCACAGAGTCAGATCACTCATTGTGGAAGTTCCCACCCTGGGGGAGGTACTGGGCATTCCCACCTGAACCTGAGGGTGGGTATATAATCTCGAGGTTTTTTGGGACCGGGGAACCACTCATTGGATCCAGAGTAGGACCAAAACCTCAACAGGACTACCACTCTTGACCAAGGTGCAACCATCATCTGCACCAACAGGTTTTTCCCCTTCCTTTTGTTTTGGACTCAGGGAAATCTTGTGTGGATCAGCACAGAATCTAACAAACCCCATTGTGTTTGTGCCCCAGGGTGCTGGGTTATATTTCTAGATTTCTTGTGAGTTAAACCCAATTTCTCTTTGTGCCATTGCATTTACTGTAATATTTTTATTAAATTGTAACTCTGACTTACAATCTCTTTCATGTTGGGTTCATTTCTCCCGCCAGTTTACCTTTAAGCCAGCACATCTTTACATCAACAAAACTTCAAATTAAATCTGAGTGAGTTTTACCAGAACAATCTGTGGGATATGATTTCTAAGTCATTTAAGGAAGCTATAAACATAATTCTTTCTCTTTTCTCTTACTCTTTCTTCCTTCACATGCATATACACATATCCTTAAAAGACATATACACAGAGCATTATGTTGGTGCAATTCTGCACCAAGGTCTCTGTTCCTTAGGAAGATTTTCCTTTATATACTAAGCAAACAAAAATTTGTTAAAAGATTTTTTAAAAAAACCTGAATGTTCCCTAAAACAACAACTAGATACTCTAATCATTTCATCAGTAATCATCTAGGAACCAAAGATGATGTTACAGACATTAAATCAACTTTATTGTTTTGGGTTTTTTAATTACTGTATTAAAAATAATATTTAAGGACAATTGTTTATCTGCCATGTAAACTTTCATATGTTGTGGTTAAAAAAGTGCATGAAATTGCTTTAACTAGTTTTAGCTACCTATATTACCAATTAACAAAAAGGCTTACAGTCTTTGGGAATAAAGTTTCCAGCTGGATCGTAAATAAGCAAGGACAAAAATCTAAACTTGCATTAATAACAATAAGACAAGACATGACATGACGTGCTGGCTCGCCAAAGAAACGAAACACTGAGTTGTTTGTGTGTTGTTACCAAGGTGATTCCTGGTTCTGGTATCCTCAGCCGACAGAGGCAGACCTGATTCCCAATTCTTTCACAGATGCTAAAACACCAACTCTCTAGTAATGCTTCTCAATCACTGTTTTCAATCACTCTCCACTTCTAAGTATTTACCCAGCACAACTGATCTCATAGCTTACCTTTAAGCTCCTACATCATCAGTACACCATGTTAGAGACAAAAAAAAAAAAAAAAATTCCTTCAGGGTCTGTAACAAATATACCACCAAATAATCATCATTAATAAATAAGCAAAGCCCTTGGATGTAATACTTCTTTCAGTAAAAGCACACGATGGTCTATTCAGTTAAGGAAAGTGTGTGCCTCACTAGGTTTTCTTTGATTTTGACTGATGAGCAGAGCTGGATTAAGGCATAGAATCAGGTGCAATTCACTACGGTGTTTCTTCCCGGTTGATCTCAGCAGAGCATAGGCTGCAACTCAGAGCAAACAATCTCAGAGAAAGTGCCAGTCAGCTGTGCCAGCTCAGCTGGCTCCTGGAGCACATGACAGACTTCCTTGGGAATTGGGCCAAAATTAAACAAACAAGTAAATAAAGAAGTTGTGGAAGACACAGAGTTATTTCCTCTTTGCAGGAACTCTTCAACTGCTTTCTTGCTAAACCAGCAGGCAGAAGCAGTTCACTTTGGTATTTCCTGGTGAAAATGCCTGTCCAGGGAAAAAAGGTGGCTATTGCAGGGTTGGGCAGAAAACAAGGAGGGAGGAGAATCAAATCTTAATTTCAGAATATTTAACAGCTCATTTTCTTGGTTCTGCAATAAAATGTAACTAGGAGGCAAGACGATTGTAGATACTTGTTATGATGTGCTCTAAAAAAATAATTTAGATTTAGATAGGAGTTTCTAGGCTGTTGGAGGTACTGAAGTTTAACGTCAGCAGGATATGCTAGTTGAGAACAGAATTTTTACTTTTCACATAGTCAATAAGATATCAAGGATGTTCTATTAGAAAGTTTGCAAATAAAAAAAAGAATATTATATGCTCAGGAATATTCACATTTCAGTATCATTTCCTTTGTCAATTAGTAGAAATCTCTTACATTCAAAATATGTGTTAGTCCTTATTTACACTTATCACGAGAACAACAAGATTAATTTAATGATGATTTAGGCAAGTGAGAAGAAACCAGCTAATTACATGTCATGTTAGACAGAGCTGAACCAACATATGCACAAAGTAACAGGAGGGATTCTTTTAATTCTATTTTCAGCGACCCACTGAACCAGATGATGCTCTGTGGCTCAGTTGTCCTTCTCTCTCATGCTGCAGATGACAGAATTGGTATTATAAAAGAAAAAATCAGGAGAAAATTTCAGGCGGAACAAAACTGGGTTGGGGAGCTCTCTCCACCTATTTGCTGCTTCCAAATGAGATTTCAAAAGTGTACCTGAAGAAGGTGAGTGATCAGAAAGCAACTTGCCCCAGCAAACACTTGCAGGGGACATTGCCACATGGTAGGGATTGCATCTCCTGCACTTGGAGATGTAAGAGGGGGGCTGGCACAGAAGGTACCCTTAGGTGCCTCTTTCAGACAATTTCTTGTGTGTTGCCTCAACCTCCTTTAAGGAGACCTAGTCATCTAGAGCAGAAAATGCAGCACTGGATTTCTGCACAGACATCCTAAAACTTATGTGGTGAATTAATTTTTATTGCTGAGGTAATCAGACCCCACAAGACTGTTGTGAGAGCCAGATATTAGAGAGTACAAAAGCAGCAGAAGGACAAATGTTCATGGAGTGGGAAGAGGACTACAGTGCTTTGTTCTCAGTCTTGTGCATAAGCATTTTTGTGTTACTCATTAGCCTTCAATGACAAAGTCTGATTAGCACGTTGTGTAAAAGATATGTGCCAAATATATTAAAAAAGTAAGCTGAAATCATAAATTATCTGCTTCTTGTAAATTTTTTTATTGCATCTGCATCATTCTTTCTAGGCATGGCAATAACACAAAGGCAGCTTTGTTTTTTCATCATCCTCTTTCCTTTCTTGGAAATGTGTGATTTATAGTTAAGTATGACAAATGTTACTCCCAATCCCCTGAACTATGCACGTTACCCAGAACAGATTTCAAATGTTAAAGGTGTTATTTCCAAGAAGAACAACATTTTAAGCAAATTTGAGAAGACTAAAAAAGAATGTTAAACTATAATTAGACCCCAAAAGACACTTGAAAGTTCCTCTCATCCTCTTGTTACTCATTTGTAAAGAACTATGAATAGACAAAAAAGGGACTAAGACATTACTGTGACTTCTGTCTGCTTCCCTAAAACAGTGTCATAGGTGGTTCGTGTAATGATGTGCAAAAAGAAGCTAAAAATTGCAGAAAATACTTGAAAGATAGCCATAATCTGTTTTATTGTTTCTCACGCAGTTATACTACAAAATAATTATTTTCTGTCCAAAAAATTATACAATCTTAATTCTATTTCTTACATATCTTATATGTTTGTGGGGCACAATTTCACAGAAACATTGAATGGATAAGGTTTAGAAGAGACTGCAGTGGGTCATCTGGTCCAACCTTCCTGCTCAAGCAGGATCATCGCAGAGTATCTGGAACATAACCAAGATCCCTTCCTTTTCTTCTCCCTACCCCTCAGTACATCTAGTCAGAAGTGTGATTTTTCCATATGGAATAAATAATTTTAAAAATGGTTAAGATAAGAAACAAAACGTATAATGTTTTGCTTTGGTGATATTCCATCAGGACTGATCAAGTGTCTTGGAATCTATAGGATTTGTTTCTTCAAAGAAAAAAGTGTTCCTGCTTTACAGAATAACACAATTATTCCCTGGAATGCAAAGATAGACAGGAAAATTTTCTGTTATCACATTTCAGTGGACCCAACAATGCTATTTTCACCCAGAGTCCTTTTCAAAGGAAGCAAGCACCCTGCTCAAGGGCGTTAGTGACACAGCCTTAACACCTCTTCTAGGTGGAGGTAGACTTGCTGTACAATTAGCCCTCAATCTATCTATTGCAATTGACACTCAAGCTCACGAAAGCTCCTTTTTCGTTTCCTCTGCCTGGTAATTTTAAGGTTTTATGCCTATGAAGTGTACATAAATACACATTTCCAATAATAAGTGAGCATTCTACTGGTTAGTTTTTTTCAGGGCATGTAAGAAAGCAATAAAGAACACCTAAGAAGAGCAATGCATGATCTAGATCTGGGACCTAATGGTGACAAGTAAATTTGTTGATTTTTTCATGTTATAGAAAGTCAGGCTGACCCTGGACAGGATTCCTTTTTGTTGTTCATACTTTTATTACAAAATTGTTCATATTACCAAGAAGTACAATGAATAATTCAACAGTAGGTTATAATTTTTTTTTCTGCGTGGATGGTGCATTTTCTGTGGTTGTGTCTTTAACTCCTGCAAAAATGAATAGCTGAAATCAAGCCCTTTCTATCATAGACTTGCCACAACGCAGGTGACAGAGAGTTAAGTGCAAAAGCAGTGCTGGGAAATTCTGAAGGATTGGTTAGATCTGTTCCCAGGTTTTGGGCTGAACTCACTAACACACTCCTACCTGGAACAGTGTGGGCTGACCACTGTAGGCTCATTCCATTAAGGAGTTTGGATATGGCCACACTATTTTTGAAGATTAAAGAATTTAGCAGCATAGTCACAGACCACTCCATTCCTCTCATCCATAGTGCCAGAGAACAGTCCCAAACCAGTGTTTGCTGGTATAGGTACAGCCTGAGCAAGCAATAATAACCATCTTTCTAAAACTACAGTATAAGGAGAAAGAACAGCAAATGCTCCATCTGATACTGGGTAGTTGTTATTTATGTCATAATAGACAAAATTAGTGAGACTGTATATACTTGTACATTTCTGAATACGGCAGGTCACCGAGTGTTTTGATTTTTCTCCTCAATTTAGTGAGTCACCTTCTCTGCATGTGAAAATGTACCCTTGCTGAAAACAGCCCATCTATGAAAGCTCATATACTGTGCTGAAAAACTTCTATTGCTGTTTGCATGAATTTGTGATTGAAAATAACCTGTAAAAATTTGAAAAACAAAGATCTTAGAAACTCTCAGAACTGGTAAGTATTTTTTGACTGTGAAAATCAAAATACAACTAAAGGTTGGGAAAGCAGGGCATCCTTGAAAATTAAAAACAGAAAGATCAGCTTTCATGAGCAAGCAGCTTACCAGCAGAAAGTAATGGCTACAACAATAATTTCTCAGAAGGCTGAGGGATGAATTTTCTTTTTATCAGTGAATTTAAAATATTAAACATTAAACCTTTCAAATAACTTAAAAATTTTTTAAAAACCAACAAACAACAACCAATCAAACAAACAAAAATCAACCAAAAAACCCCAAACCCCAACAATTATCCTTACAGAAGTAAACTCATCAATTACTACTTTTTTTGAAGTCTTGTGGCAATTACTGGGACTTGGACAGCTTGTTCATTTAGGTGTCTTGGAAAATCTTGTCATCAATCCTGGGAGATTTTTTATAGGTATGACTGGATCTCATAGTACTTAAGTCTCATGCAACTGTAAGGAGCAATTGTTTTCAAAAGTATTAAGTAATAGTATTGCTGTAAACAGCAGGAATGTGTTTATGATTTCCTTTTTCTTTTTTAGATGCCCCCAAACTACTTTTAAAATATAAGCACAGAAAGGGACTTTGGGATAATGATCCAGGGCTGAAATAACAGACTTTTCCAAATGCTCTACAGTCAATGCCATTGACAAATAGAACAGATCCTGAAAACTACCTCACACATATAATGCTTCTGAATTGCTGGTTGTGCTCACTTGCAGAGGTGAAAGATTCATTTTTCATCTAACCCTTAAGGACATAACTGCATTAGTCCCTCCTGCTCTAATCCAATCAATGGCACTATTCCTCTCACAGGAAAATGGTCCTGTAGTGCCACTTTTGTCATTATAAACAGGACTTACGAAAGTTCAGAATTCCTGTTTTCTTTAGTAACTTGCTTTACTGAGCCTTGGGAACCCTGGGAGAGAAATACATGTCAGGGATAGAAAGTTGTTCAGAATGGAGATATTTTATCTTCATCTCCATTTCTAAGTGTTTGACTTAAAAGTTCATAAAAAACCATAGAAACAGTCAAGTGTGATTACAACATACAAATAACTCAGAACTGCAACTGAGTAATATGTATTTTGGGTTAGTTTTTCAAAGGTTACTCTCACTTTTCATCTCAGCTTCACACAAGGGTGTCCATTCTTTAACTTCTCTTCACCACTTAGAAGAGGAAAACTGTCCAGATCTAGTATTTGATACATGAAAAACTACACTTAAATATATAGATGTGCATATTTATATAAGAATTATAAAAAACATATGCTTGTGTTTTATATACTTATGTATTTTAAGATAGGTGTATAGGAGATGTTAGGCTTTTATTGCCTACAGCAACCTTTGTTGCATGAAATAGTCTGAGCAATTTTACCTGTCAGATGTTGCTCACTCTTATCCCAATCTATCAAAATGCCTTACAGAAATATCAAAGAAGAAAAAAAAAAAGTCACTGAGGAGCAATCAAGGGAGAAATCTTATACAAGAATTGAAAACCCAAGTATATTGGATTTTAACTGGTGTGTAATATATATATATATACCTATGTATTTTGATAGGCAATGTATCTTTCATAATAGTTACTCAGTAAAATACTGTAACAAAATTTGAATCCACGTTTACTTCTGCAAAATATCCTGGTTTATATAATTCTATTAACACATGTATTAGTTAACTGAATTGTTGATTGCTGTATGTCACACAGGGAAAAATATTAGAATCTTAGAATCACAATATGGTTTGGGTTGGAAATGACCTTAAAGATAATTTCAAATCTCTGCCATGGGCAGGGACACCTTCCACTAGATCAGGTTGCTCAGAGCCCCATCCAATCCAGCCTTAAACACTTCCAGGGATGGGACAGCCATGGCTTCTCTGGGCAATCCGTTCCAGTGCCTCTGCACTCACAGTAAAGAATTTCTTCCTCGTATCTAATCTGAACCTGCCCTCTTTCAGTTTGAAACCATTCCCTCTTTACTGTCAAAATTTTTTATTAAATTTATATATTTTGCTCTTTTCCCCCTGAAAATTGTAAAGCAGTAGTTGTGCTTTCCATAAGAATGGCCAGCAAATCTGAGCCTAATTCTTATGTTTTCCTTTTTGCTTTATACTTTATAGCTTTAGTGGCATGTATAAAGTAAAATAATTAGATCTCTAGAACAGTTAGCATCATATTTCACTAATACCCAAAATGATCAAATTATATGGGAAAAAAATATACGTATCACAAAAGATTTGACCACATTCTTCCTGAAACCAGCCTTTATAAACATGAGACTGCTTGTGCTTCACTGACACAAACATATGAATGAAGAAACATTTATAAGTAACTATGGTAACAAAAGTTTTCTTCATATCATAGTGTCTCCAGTAGAATTTGCAGACTCCATCAGTCAGAGAATAGAAACAACAATATCAGATGAAATCCAGTAGTTTCAGCTTTGACAGAAATGAACTGTTAATGAATGATTACAGAAGATTAGTTTGAGGTCACTTCTTTGGAATAAAATAGCATGTATTATATGAAATTATGCACTTCTATGCATGTTACAATTTAATAACATCTACCACAGATATTCTCCAAGACAAAAAAAGTAATATTTTTTTTTTTTTTTCCACTTCTAAATAGTATAGTCTCACTAGGAACAATTTTTCTCTAAACAGGAAATCTCTCTAAACATCAAATCTTTCTTCATCATTCATTTTCCTTAAGAATAATCTCCAAAAATCTCATCTTTTTCTGCCTTTAACATTAGAAAGTAATCTCAAATTACATTCATGTTTCAAATACATAATTTCATTCTTTGAGACTATTCATGTTTCATAACAATCATGACCTACAACTGATGGAAAAAGTATTTTTATATGAAATGAAGATGTATTTACATAAATTCTGATGGCTGACTTCAGTGAAAATAAATTTTCCTATGTTTATTTAAAACCTGAATATATTATCCAACTTATCTATAAAGAAACCATGAGAATATAAACAGAACAGGGGATCCTCAGGTCCATCAAGGCCTTTGATTAGCTGCATATCTCTAAAGTAATTACTTCACAAATTTAGAAATTTACAAAATTACTTAGAGAAATTTACTCACTACTTGTTTTTAAGAAAATATCTCTCTGTTCTCTGCCTCCTGGAACATTTATTCACTTAATGCTTCTAAAAGTAAAGAACTGAACATCCAGTTTTGTAGCATTAATGGCCTTATTTGTGCAATTTAGAAGGATAAATACAACATTTTAACAAAAGCTGTTCAGCATCTTTTCTGTGACTGGAAATGTTATCAAATCCTTATTTCTACTCAAACATAGTAAGGAAACAAAGCACAGGCAAACCTATATATTCTTTTTGTGGAATACTCATGGTCAAAGTGGCAGTTAAATGCCACCCTGACACCCAATCCTGTCTGATCTCAGAAGCTAAACAGGGTCAGCCCTGGTTAGTACTTGGAGAGGAGACCTCCTGGGAATACTGGGGGCCGTAGGTTCTAGTCCTGAAGACTTCACTGTCACCATCCAAGCTCGCTCAGCCATGGCAGATGAACTTCAGGACTTAAACGGTGGGGCCAGTTCCGCGCAGGCCGTGCGTCACCTAAAAACCCCACTGCTCGGGCTTGAAGGGCACACCCACGTGGGGAGAGCCCTTCCCAAATCTTCGTTTGCGAAGCCTGGCTGTCACTCATATGATCAGAGCCCTAACACTTCTTTATGCAAAGTTGCTAATTCTTTACCTAAGCAGCACAAAAAGGCAGTTAAAACCCTTTCTGCACTTCTTATTCTTCTCTTTCTGGTGCTTTCACTGCCATCAGTAATTCCACAAAAGCCAAATTCCAGATTTGGCTCTGAAAGAGTTCACATTCCTTACATTTTTTCCACTTAACAACTAAACAATATATTAAAAGTAGAAATATATCCTGAAAACATTAGGTATAATTGAATGTTATTGTTAAGATTTTTCTTCTCAGTTGTAGTGCCATAACAAAAATAATTTTGCCTTTAATTTCATTATACATTTCAGCTGTTTAAATGTGTTAAAGATAAGCTTGCTATTATGCTGTGCAGTATTTTTACGCTTCTGCAAACAAGTGTACATTACAAGGATTAACAGCTAAAGTCAAAGCACACTGAAAAGAGAATTATAACAGTGTGAATTATTTCACACCCCTTCATACTCATTTTTGCTTAATTTGTTGGAGGTGCAAAATTGAAAAATGGATTTGATTGCCTAGATATCCATTTTAAAAAAATGTTATTGATCATCTTATAGTTAATCTGAAAAGACGCATGTGAACTTCTGAAAGATAAGTATCCTCGGATTTTACCTATTTTCCTTAGGTACATGAAATTACATGCAAGGAAAGCAGTGTATTTATAATGTTATTTTAATAAAAAAATCTCTGACAAGATTCAGTGCAGCATTGTGGATGTCTATTAAGAATTTACTAGAAATTAAATTTTATTATGGAATACAGATTTTACTGAAGGTAGAAACTTAGCATTTAAGAAACTATGGTACATCATCTCAGAATACTCAAAATTTAACTTTAAGGGCAGTTTGAAATATATACATTTATCCTTGCCAGAATAACTGAAATATAGAAAGAACAAAATACAGCTTACATAGTCAGAAAATGAGTTATTAGGGCTTTTTATTCCAGGCAGAAATTATATTATGTTCCTTTTTATTTCTGAGAGTTATATGAACAGTGTATTAACATATATTAGACTGAGTTTGATAGGCCAGGTGGAGTTACAGAGAAAATTAGTATAAAATAACAAAATAAATGAGATTTCTTTTTGATGTAGTTCAAAGCATTTTGATAAATTCCATTATTTTCATCATTCATTTTGAGTTAATTATTGCATATTTGCCTTTATATGCCCCTTTGTTGTCTGCCCTGTGTAATAATGTAAAATTCTATATTGGCATTAAAATTTTCTAACAAAGGCTTTTTCCAAGATTAATTTATTTCTTCAGTTTTGGGGAAGAAATTAGCACATGATATGAAATTCTTTTCCAATTGTCCCATTGATAACTTTGTTATATATTTCAGCTTCTTTGGATAACTTTGGGGAATTTTTCCTTGGTGTGCATGTTCCTCAAAACAACACAGAAAAGGGGCCAAAACTTTATTAGTGACTAAAACCAGAAAAGATAGAACTCCGTTTGCATCTGACTACTAATAAAAATTTGAGGTTTATTTTTTCTTTTTGAGAGAATATTTAAGGACACTTTAGATGACAGAGTCCCTGCAGAATTTGTACAATCTCATTATGAAGGAAAAGGACACACAGGATACTTAAAGGAGCAGTCTCACCTGAGGACTTCTAGACAGAAAAACCAAAGTGCAATTCTCAATCCATAATGCATATTCACAATTTATTGGGAAGTTATGAATACTTTTTACAGTGATTAGCTTGTGTTCTTCCAAACTTCCATATGAAGAAGAGAACATCCTAATGCCATTTCCTGTCAATTGATCTTGGAAACGAAATAAAAAACCCTCACTTTCACGAATGTACATATACTTAGAAAATGCTAAGAATGTTTACATATTATGAAAATATTTTATAATAATTTATAATTTGAAAAATAAAATACATTTTATATTTTTGAGGGATTTAGTTTTTGGTTTCCTTACTCACTTCCTTTTTTGCTACCACCAAATGTCCAGAGAGAGAAAAAGACAAGCACCTCTTTTTGGACCACTCTACTATTACAAATTTGGTTTCATATTCTCCACCCCCACACACTCTTTCCTCTCACTCCCACTTATGGCTTTACATGCCTAAGGACAATCCTGATTTCCTAATCTTAATTCAAGAAAAAAATTCCCTCCTCTAAAACAGACTAACAGATTTGTTTCAGTGGATTTTAATTTTCTCATGCAAAATGGAATTTTAATCAAAGGTCTAGAAACTCCACTGTAACTCCTGTTACAGTTATGACTATGCATGAAAAATATTAATATATATTTAAAATTTGATGCATGAATTTGGTGCATAATTCCTTGAGTTCATTAGAAATTGAGAGGAATATCTTTCTGATTCTCACAGTGATATTAAAAAGTTAGTTGAGTTTCAGAGATGTAAAGATTGTGAAATACACACATATTCCTGAGCATTCCACATTCAGCAGTAGTCATTCATAGCTGCTTTCTGAGGGTAAGTGACAAATAGTGTCTCTGACCTTAAGTAAAGACACATGAATTATTTGGCAACATGAACAGAAAATCTGTATACCTGTGAATGTGTGATATTCAAAACATTTCATGAAGGTCCTTGAAAGAAAATGGATTATTTTTCTCTGATTTTAAACTTCTATAAGATCTTTAAGATAAAAATACACTGTAAGAAACTCACAAAGCAATCTCAACTTTGCTTCTGCATTTAAGTACCTCTTTGTTCTGTGTTTTATCTTGGTGAGATAGCATAGCTGTAATTTATTTTCAGCCACTTGGTATTTACAGACATCACAAGCAGCTTTCAAAAGGGGCCAATAGAATTGATTAGAATGTATTGATTTGAGTTTGGTGCTTGAGTTTACCACATACAACTTTACTGTGATTACATAGCATGGACTCCTTTTATGAATGATAGTCCTTCAAAACTTGGAAATGCCACAGCTAAAGTGGCTGTGTAACATTATGTTGCACATCACTTAATTGCATGAACCAAGCAGTTTAGTTTGATCTAAACACCAAATCAGTGATTTGATTGAATTAACACCCTCCCCACTACCAAAACCTTCATCTTTACATCACATGAAGAATATTCTATTATGTTAGTAATGAAGTTATACATATTATAGAAAGTACTGTAAATGCAAATCCTACAACAGATGAGATTATTTGTTCTGAGCAATAACTGTAATATTTAAACTTTTCAGACTGGGATAAAACATGTGATGGGAACGCAAAAGGGTCATGACCTGTGAAACATTTTTAGTCATTTGGAAATTGGATTAATGAATGCATTAATAACAGTGTAACTGATCACAGCTGGAACTGTTGTGATCACATAAATAAATGTACACTTGATCCCAGACCACACTTTGTTTCAGGCTGACTAAAGAGCAACAGGTCTCATGTTCTGTGGTGACCCTGTGAGCAGAAAAGCTACTAGCTCATGTACAAGGTACTGGAGGACCTCAGAAAAACATTTTGAAAAGTTACTTCGAAGTAAGATAACCAACGTACAGAACAAGGCACCAGAGCTAAACCAAAGAAATCTATCTGGTACATACTACTGACGAGCAGCCACCTACTTCAACTAATAAATGTTATGATTTGGATGGCCCTAAGCCATCCAAGCTAGTAACTCTCCCCTTGAGCAGAGGCTCCTCTCAAGGTCTGAGATCACTTATCTGAGACAAAGAAATCCTTCCTTACCCAGGGTGGAGAGATCTTTTACTCCTGACAGATCCTCAACAAGTGATAGATAACATGCTAATTAACACTAATGAAATACTACTAATTCATGTAGCTGCTCAACATGAATTACTATAACTTTTTATGGATAATTCTATTAGACATAAACTATTGCCCAAGTCTGAGACTAAGATAGGATGGAGCCTCACCTAGGCTCCATAAGGAGTTTAGGAAGCAAGGGAGTCCACTCTGAACCTCGTGACTCAGTGAGAGGGTCTTCCCTACCCTTTGCATCTCCAGTCTTTGTGTGAATCACTCTCTCAGTTTTTCTTTATATATTTCTTTCATACAGTAGGTGAACCTTGCCATCAAACTTATTGAACCTTGCCATCAAACTCTGTTAAACTCCACCAAATTTATTGAACTCTACCACATTATTATTGTACCTCAGTAAAATATATTGATGCTTCTGTCTTCTGAGTGAGGTGTATTCATCTCCAACAATAAATAAATGATGATAAAATCAGAGTCCACCTAAATGCAAATCCTGTGACTCAGTCAATGTAAATATCTTCCTGTCTATATAAACTCTATGGAAAACATATAAAAATAAGAAAATAAACCACATGTAGCACCAGTGCAGGAATATTTTTGGAAAAGAGTAATAGGTACAAACGTACAGAGATAACAGACAGAAAATACAATTGTAGTTTTATAAATGGTCAGGTAGAACTAGGAAAAAAATAAATCTGGTTTTCAATACACAATATCCCTCTGCTACTGAAAGAGATGAAATTTGTCTCTTTTCTTGTGGCAATTCCTTATTATCCTCTAGTAGACACTAGGAACTCAGAGGAAACCAACATATTTGCACCAGCTGATCATCCCTTCCATAAGTCTTATTTGCCTAAAATCATCATATTTATTTGAGATAATAAGTCTATCCAGATGCATAAAGTTCCCCATAACAATTGTTTAAATGAGAACATCTAAAACCTAAGTGCTGGAGCACCCAGTACAGAACTTTTAAACATCTGTGATAACAATTTAGATGAAACTAGCAACAGAGATGAAACCTATGAATATAAACTTGTTTTATAAAAGTATTTTCCCTGGTTTACAGAAAACTTTTTTATTTTATGTCAAAGAATCATAGAATCATAGAGTGGGTTGGGTTGGAAGGGACCTTAAGGATCACCTAGTTCCAACCTCCCTGCTATGGGCAGGGACATCTTCCACTAGACCAGGTTGCTCCAAAGACTGTCCAACTTGGCCTTGAAAATTCCAGGGATGGGGCATTCACAACTTCTCTGGGCAACCTATTCCAGTCACCTCAAGTAATGGCTTTGTCCAAGTACCCTTGTATGGAAGATTAACTTTTAGCAGCTTTAACAGGGAAATACAGCACAGTTACATGATTAAATGCAGGATATAGATTTTAGCAGGATAATTGTTAAATTTCTTACAAATACTTTCCCTTTGTGGAATTCATTGATACACCTAGCTCTAGGATGTGATACTCATTTGCAAACTATTTGGTTGTTCGAGTAACTTCTATCTTGATAACAGTATGGGTTTTGGCTTGTGTCAGACTGGATAGCAACAGTATTTTTCATCAGATTAAACATAAAACACTGCCCTGCAAAGGAAGAAGATTTATGGCTACATCTCTCTGGAACATTGAAGACTTAAGGGACTAAACAAGGTCTTAGCCATCCTGGTAAATCTGAAATCATTATTAATGGAGTGACAAGGTCCTTAATAACCCTCATGGTGCTGCTACATGCTGTACCTATGTATATATTTTCTTCCAAAATATTACCTGTATTTGGCATTGAACATGAAGGGGAAAAAAACATTTTTAACACCATATTTGACAGTTTAAATCATAAGCCAAAGACTTGTCATTTTAAGTTGTAAAACAGGGCTTGCATAATATAGAAACATTAAAATATAATATAAAATTAGGATGCTGCATGACCTTGAGTGTTATTGTCAACATTTATTAATAAAACCCCCTTATGTACAGTAGTGTGGTGCTTAATGAATCCCAAAGTGTGTATATGACCTGACACACTTAAGTGACATCTCTAACAGACTTTGCTCAGAAAGGCACTGCATCACTCTTACAGATCATTTCAGAAGAGCATTTACCATTCACTTATGCTACATGAGAAGGTGTTTCAATTACACTTAGTAAAGCCATTTTCATGGATAAATTGGAGTGTCTTCCAAGAAAGTTGTACTTGCAGCACTTTCTAACCATAACTGGTAAAATTTCTTCAGGTATACAAGCTCAAAGACAACAGAGGTGCAATAAGCTGCCCCAGGATGAGATCCATAACTCCCAGGATACTTCTCCTCATAGACACAGCATTCATTACATTCATTACATAAAGGCTTAATTTGCAAGAAATGTTGAGCCCAAATGATTTCAAGAGATCAGCCTAGCTGCAAAGAAGAGCTGGAGTTCCACAGAGGAACCAGAACTAAATGAAGACTGAGGGACTTCACAACCTCTCCACGAAGACTCAAAGAAAAAGGTATATATGAAGCGACATTGACATTACCACCTGCTGTCTTTTGGTGACTATACCAAGCATGCAATAAAAATAAGTTGCTTTTTTTTAGTGTGGACTGTGGTCTGTTGGGAACTAAAGTCAGATCAGCAGGCTTACCAGCATAGCCTTACAGGCAATAGATTTAGAGCAAAGTAAAGAGCAAATAAGAATGGAAAAGAATGTTGTTTTTCTCTTTAATCAGACATTAGAATACAGACAATTGCAGTGAACCTGTGGAGGAATATGGATAATGTGTCTTTTACCCTATTTAGATAATCAAGGGACCAGTCTTACACAGTATACAGGCAAGTGTTATTGCTTATTTTCTGTTTTGTTTTGAGAGTATTGATTTTTCCCCCTCCTTTAGAGAAGTGGTAATGCCCATGAGTCTCAAAAAACCTGTCATCTCAAAAATCTAGCTTCTGTTTGTTTTTACTATTGAAACCTACATTGAATTAATGCAGGCAGTCTAGGGGAAAGTGGAGGGGCGGGGGGGGGATGGGGAGTGTTTGTAACAATCAACTGCCTATATGAACAGTCCTCATCCTGTCAGGGAGCATTGAAGCTATAAGTATTTGAGGTATTACCAGAGTTAGTGGATGGAATTCATTTAAAAGCTCGTATTGGAATAATTGTGTTGTCACTAACTTACATGTACTCAAATGACAATCAGTTATAAAATAGCAAATTAGATAATTCCACTTAAAAATCAACACGAAAATCTGTTTATTGGTAATTTTCAAAATACAACCCTGGACACCTGAAGTTCTACAGGTATTAAGTTATTGTTCCTGTTTAGGGCTGCACATGTATAATGAAGAAAATCAGACACAGGGTGTCGATATTGGTATGTGTCAAGCCAAGAAGTTCAAAATACTTCTTAATTTTTATATCAAAGGGTAACAGAGGCAAGGGAAGTCATGTATAGAAAGTAAATTGAGTTAGGCACACAATTCAGCTCTCCTGACTCAAAATTCTGTGTTTAACAACTGTGCTCTCCTTTTCCCTAGTCCCCTGAATTTGTTTAAATTCTTTGCACCAAACCAACTGAATAAAATCTTGTCTGCATTGAAACGCAGCTAAACTCACATAGAATAAAAAAGCATCCCCTGTGACACGTTTCAGAGACTCAACACTCTGGCACACAAATTAGAAATAACACTCACCAGCACTTTTATTGCTGTCATTCCTTCTCCCGGCACTATGAGGGGTTACAAACTCTGCGAAATTAACTGTTTTTTTCACTCAATGGCTTGACTTCAATGTACAAAAATGAGCACCTGAACTTTGCCTAGTGGGTCAATCACCACGTTAATCAGCTTTTGTGAGAAGCAGCTGGGCACCTGTATTTAGAGAATAAGAACTCATGTCTGCATTTGGAACATAATTTGAGGAAATACTGGGGAAGGGGAGACTGTGCTATTCAGAGATCTCCAGATATAAATGCAGCATCTATCAAACAGAAGAGCAGCTGCAGGTCCATGACCCACATATCCCAAAGCTGACAATAGTGGCCAAAGTGTGAAACAGCAGAGGAAGCAAATCCCCTTTGCCTGGGCAGCTTTGGTACACTGCTTATAAAATTGGCACTGAAGGTGGTAAAATCGACCTATTAATTTAGATTCCATGGGATGATGGGATATAACATGGGAAATTTTACATTTTTTATGGTTTCCAAAGGGGATCAGGCTTTTCAAGCTCTTCTACCACCACTTTCCCTCCCTATCCTCCTATATTCTTCTTTTTTATTAACAGTACTTGCAAAGTTTTATTTGTTTTACTCACTAGAAGCATTTGACCTCCTCTCTTTTTTGCAGAGCTATGTAGCTTCTAAAATATTCTTAATTTTATAGCCTCACATATTTCTCCCAAATCTTCTCACTTTCTAGTCTATACTTACCACTTGCTTCATATCTATTGCATATTTATCTATAAGAGAAATAATATTTTACCAGAATATATATACCAATATATATAGGAGAGAAAAAAGGACTGCATTTTGAAAGCATGAATTTTGATCTCCTAGAATTCATTTTTATTGCATTCAGTGTAGCACACACTGGTGTTGTGCCAGTTAGCCCTCACTCTGTATAATTTTTGGTAGTTGTAAAACTCAGAATTATTATTTTTTATCTCTCTTACATGAATAATTATTTTTAAAACTTCCCCCTCTTCTTCTTCTGTTGGGGGGGGGGGGGGGGGGGGGGGGGGGGGGGGGGGGGGGGGGGGGGGGGGGGGGGGGGGGGGGGGGGGGGG
>JAWWEV010000001.1:14648931-14663954 GCA_035583235.1 Hafferia zeledoni
ATAGAGGGGGTAGAATACACAGCCTTGATCACCCCCACACAGTGCCAACTGGTCCCACCTGCTAAACTAGGACAGGTAGAAAAGTGCTAGGCAGTATTTTTTTCTCCTTTTCTGTTAGAAAAAAAATGTTTTCTATGTGGATAAAAGGGGGAAGCAGCTTAGGAATATCAAAAATAATTTTATGTGGAATCATCAAAATAAATAATTCCAATTTTTTCTTGAAAAATATTCAACTGCATTTACAAACATTGGTCATATAATTTAGTATGCTTATACCATTATAAAGTTTTCATACTCAATACAGAACTTTCTGAACTGACTGAATACATTTTTCCTCATGTGTAACTTCATAGAAGATAAATGAAAAACAGGATATTCCATATGCTAGAAACCATTCTGTCTGTCCTGAAAAGCACATGATTATTTGTTTCTTCTAAATTTTGAATGAGGAGAAAGAAAGCAGGAAGTATACCCTCTTTTCCTTAACAGGTAGAAAATCTGAAACCTTTTCTCATACTCATTGATATATTTATGATGCACGAGACAGATAGCAATATTAAAGCAATGAGGCAGTAAAGTTTCCTCCCTGTGAATATTTCTTTCTGTTTTCTTCAAAGATGTGAAAGTCCCGCTCTTACAGAAATGCCTTGTGCATCTATCCAACCAGATTCCTGATTTTTGTTCATGCTTTCTTACCTTTTGGACCAGAACCTCAAGATGAGATAGAAAGAGGAATTTTCCCTTTAGGTCCAGCTTTACTATAAACTGATGGCAACAGTGGCTTACACTGGAGAATACTTAATTTTTATTTTTTTTTCATTTCAGTTAAACTTGGAGAACAATTATGTCATAGCTCATTGATCTTATTCTGCTTAAAATGGCATTCATCTTTCATAAACACTCTAAGAAAAATTGTCTAACCTAGCAATGAGCATTCACTGAAAAGAAAAATCTAAATAATGATAATGAATGTTGCAAATCCACAAGCTCTCCTCTAAGTGTTAGGAATTGTCAGATTCAGATGTTGCTACTCAAAAGTATTTTGCTGAACCAGTGTAACTGTGCAGTAGTACTACATCTGCATGAATTATGCAAATTAGATTTTGAAACACTTTTGTTTCTTCTGCACTGAAAATTGGTACTTTATAGGCATTATGTAAATGAAATGTAGTAGAAATAGTCTCTTTTTTTCCTCCAGATAAATTTATAAAACTTTTAAAAATTCAGTGAAGTATGTACATTTCCGCAAATTGCAGGAAATAAATACTTGAGACATTATTTTCTACTTTCCATGTTAGGAAGAAATACTGTCATGGTTAATAAACATTCCTCACAATCGTTTTTGTCAAGGCCAAAAGCTGAATCCAGAGTTACAAAGAGCAATTGTGCTTATAACGCAATTTCTTCTTGAATGAACGGGAATAAAATTCTCTGATGTGGATGCGTGTCTTTATAATCCAAACTTAGGCTTATAGATGTGCAGTGCTCTGACTGAAGTCACAACCATTTTAGCATCTCTGTAATTGCTATCCACACTAACAAGACTAAAGCAAATGAGAAATGTTCACTACTAACTGTAAATTGAAGATCTGTTGATATACTGAATTATTGATATATATGACTCCAGGTACATAAATATGTTATTAACCATTGAAATCTTTGCTTTCACAGTCCTCCTGAGTTCAGAGAATGTGCTAAAAAATTACCTTTTGGAATTTTCTATACCCTTTCAATAACTATTGAGAGCCAGCCTGGATAAATAGCACAAATTACTATTTGCTTGGCCAAAGACAGATAAAATAAATCCACATCTTACAGCGCATGGTCTGTAGACACCTCTCAAATTCAAACAGAAGCTTTTTAACTACCATGCTCCCTTCCAGCTCCTTGTGTATCTTCCCACTGGCAGATCACGGGAAACTGAGAAGTTCCTCACTTAGTGTAAGCACTACTGAGCAACGATCAAAACATCAATGTGTTACCAACATTATTCTCTTACTGAATCCAAAACCCAGCACTACACCAGCTATTAGGAAGAAAATAAACCCTATCCCAGCCAAAACCAGAGAAAACTTTGGACTGCTTTTAGTATCTCATTTTCATTGTTTTTAATTACCTTTGACAAATGTCTACAGACATCCCTGTCTATAACATTAAAGAAGGAATTTCTGGATTAAATATTTCAGTTGTTAAACTACTACTAGAGGAACAGGTTCTTCCTTTCTATCTTTAGTGTATGGACATGTGTTGACTTCCTCAAAGGCAGAGAGGCCTTCCAGAGAGACCTCAACAAATTAGAGGGCTGGGCAATCACCCATTGTATGAAGGTTAAAAAGGGCAAGGCTCTGATCCTGCATTTGTGATGGGGCAACCCGGGATGTACAGATAGAGTGGGGAAAGAGAGGCTGGAAAGCAAAGCATTGCCAGCCAGTCAAGGGAGGGGATTATCCACTCTGGTCTGCACTGGGCCAGACTCACCTTGGATACTGTGTGCAGTTTTGGGCACCGCAGCATAAGATATAAAGCCATTAGAGAGAATCCAAGGGAAGGCTACAAAGATGGTGAAGGCTCTAGAGGGGAAGATGTGTGAGGAGCACCTGAGGGCACTTGGTCTGTTCAGTCTGGAGAAGAGGAGACTGAGGGGAGACCTCATTGCAGTTACAACTTCTTTATGAGGGGAAGAGGAGGGGCAGGCACTGATCTCTTCTCTGTCATGACCAGTGATAGGACTCGAGGAAACAATGTGAAGTTGTGTCAGGGAAGGTTTAGGTTGAATGTTAGGAAAAGGTTCTTCACCCAGAGGGTGATTAGGCACTGGAACAGGCTCCCCTGATGGAGTTCAGGAAGGGTTTGGAAAATGCTCTCAGGAGTGTGGTGTGATTTGGGGGCTGTCCTGTGCAGGTCCAGGAGCTGGGCTCCAATGATCCTTAAGTGTCCCTTCCAACTCAGAATACTCTGTGATTCTTTGAATCAAAGAAGTTCATGTTTTAAATGATATAACCCTGCTGAGTGAACAACACCTTTCACAGTGCTGCCAATAACAGTAAGAAGGCATGGAGTTTTATATATAATGGATTGTTTAATATATAAACCACTGGGAGGGGGGGAAGACCATTAAGGCAGATCATAAAATAGCATACCTTCACTTTGAAATTCTCTTTTGAAACTTGGTATGACACCAAACTGAGGAAAAATTCAGAATTTCTGAACAGAAATTAAAAAGACCACTTAGATTATAAATACAATTTTATTGAAATAGATCACATTCTGTAATATTAAAAGATATATGAAATACTGTCCCCATTAAAAAATAAAGCAATAAAGTTGGAATTAACAGTGTAGATCTAAGTGCTTTGAATTTTTTGTACAAGGAATTTTTCAGAATCATCACATTATCAGTGTTTAAATTGGGGAAAGGCACCATTCCACAGGGAAACCATTTTCTTGTAGGCTTTCACAGCCTTTCCTATAACCCACAACACCTTCAACAGTGTTAAAGAAATCATTCCATTTGGGAAATCAAATCCCACCAGCTCAGAATCCATTCTAAGAACAATTAAAATAAAGCTAAAAGCCTTGTAAAATAATCTGTTTCAGTGTCAGCTATTACCACTGCAGATAAAGGGTCAAGATGATCCTTGGTATTGCTTATCTTAAGCTCTTGTACTGTGAGAGAAGTTCAGCTAAGTATAAAACATCAGGTTCTGTTACTCTGTTTGAAATCCAGGCTTGTTGAAACTCATCTGCTCTATATTAAGTTATCAAAGAGCTTATTGTTTTATCTGAGTCTTAACATGTCTCAAAGGAAAATTTTATAACGTCTTCTGACAGCTTTTAATATAATTATTCTGAAGACAGTGCTGTTACAACCTCATATTTTAAAAATTGGCAATAATTTGGCAGAAAAAGCATCAGACATTAATTTATGGTGTGACTTAGGAGTATAAGAACAGCTATTGCACCTGCCATCAAAGGTCCATCCAGCCCCATGTTCTGTTTCCAACACCAGACTGATTTTGTGAATCACCACTAATCACTGGAGATGGGTTAGGACAGGAGGGGCCTCAGATAACACCTCTCTTAAGTGCTCTTCCTGCCTCCAAGCTTTTTTAGTTCTAGGGCTGCTTTAGTGGAATATAATTCTTGGTAAGTCACTTGATAGAAATTTTCCTTCTCTAAGATTGCCCAGTGCATACTTTAATCAGATGAATAAAACCTTTCTTTTTCACAAAATATCTTCACAATGTTTGCCCATTTCCCAAATTAAAACTTTTTTCCCCCAAACTTCCTGCACACATAAACCCGTGTACATTAAGTTTAGCAGCCTTAACTGTTTAATCACAGTGTGCCATGAGCTGAAAGATTCTGGATCATTGTGCAAACCCAAGAGGTTATCTAACAAAAAACACCCGAAAACTCCAAGTTGTTTTGACAAGATAAATGCACTCAGTTCTTGCAAACTCTATGATTCCAAGAAGCTGCATGTCCTCAGAAAAAGGGCTCATTTAGCCATATAAGTCAAATGTATCTGGGACCTAACACAAAGCCAATTGAAATCAATGGCATTTGTTCTATTGACTTCAGCTCAGTTTGGCTTAAATCCTTAGGCTCTGTTCCAGCTGTCAATTCATTGCCAAAAGTGAATTTAAGCATGTGCTTTAGTGATTTAGCTTTCCTGGAGAGGGATATATTTAAGTACGGGCTTTAATGACGTGTTGAATTGGGATTTTAAATGCTGAATGGGAGTCTAAGTTTAATTTTCAGTGAATTTCCTAATATGCTATAATAAATTCTGATGAAGTGTATTTAGGCATGTAAATTTAGACAGAAGTTAAAACAATGAGTGAGGATAATTACTCTCTTATGATAGATACATTGAATAATTCAACACATGCTTTTCTCTTTTTAGAAGTTAATTTTTTGAGAACAACAATATAATGTTTAATGGTCAAGAACAACACATTGACAGTTACAACATTAAAAAACACCCCACACACATTGTTTTTAAGCAATTAATGCAACAAGGCGAGTCATTATAATAAAATATCTTTAATTGAAAAAGTGGGTGATAATCCATAGCTAATCAGTTTTCAGTATACAAACCTGTTATCATTTTTAATTTTGGATTGAAAGTATTTTCATATATCTTTGAAGGACTCAAAGTCCCAAAATAGAAGTATCTGTATGATTGTCCAGAAGATCCACTTTCATCCAACCACTCCTAGACGAAAATTGACAGATTTTAAGATAATTTATGGGGCATAATAAAGGCCTATAGCTGATACTACAGAATTTTAAAATATACTTGAATACCTTTTAAAAAACCTCTAAATTAAAAGAAAAGGTCTATGAGTTATTGCATAGCCTTATTTGCACTACATTTTTAACATTAAACAGAGACAGAAGTTTTGATTTCTAGTTTAATCTAACTTGTCCAAGCATGAGCCAGTAAACTGAGTACTAAATGAATATTAATTCAATATTTCTGTGCTCTAATATCTAGATATTTCAGTCCTGAATCAAGACCAAATTATGCTACAAAACAAAGAAATGGTACCTATTCCAACTGACTAAATTTTGCACCTTCTCTTCTCATTATTGTCTAAGAATGCAATCATTCAGGTTTTGGGAGAGTTACACATTCTGTCCTTCCTCAAGGGTATGTTTTGACCTGGTCCCAGTTTACATCTGGGGAAAATGTTAAGTGTATATAATTTGTAGTTACATATATTTGTGAATGTGGAGAACAACAACGCAAAACATCCTTTCAGTTACAAAATCTTCTTTGACATAGATTTTGAAATTATTTTTATCTGCACATCTAAGAGATAGTTTATTATTTCTGGACCAAATTCTGTTCATGGTTACTATGGTGTAAATAAGTAATTTTCATTGTCTTTCAGACATTCCCCTGAAAGGTGAGCAGAAAGTCAGAATTTGGCTTTATATTACCTGGAAAGTACAATCCTGTAGAGATTACCAAGGAGGTCGTGAAAGGTACATATGATGAAATCTAAAACTCAGGTTCTTGGAATATAGGGATAAACATGGAGCAATTTAATATTTTTGCTATTAGTCCATCCAGAGAGAGTTCAGAAGTTGAAGTCAAAAATAAAAAAGTAGAAAAAAATTACAACAAAATTTCAAAAATATACTTATTATACCGATATTTCTATTACAACTATATTCCCTCATAATTTATTCTTTACATTATATGTTGGAGTTATTGTGTTACTGAGAGATAATACAGACATGACAAGCATTGAAAATAGAAAGATTATATGAAATGTTTTGCTTTTTTTTATCAGAGAAACTAATGATCACTGAGTGTCATGCATTGTTAATCATATTCCAATGACCCAAATCCTGGAGAATATTGAGTATAAAAGACTACACTCATTGGTACCAACAGACTTATATGGATTCAATATAACTAGAACAGTGTGTGCTATAGCAGAAGATTTTTATTGGTGTTGAACATGTTGGTCCTTTTCAATGAATGCAGGCAAGGTAACATGACCTGTTTTTACTTTATCTCCTCATGCCTTTAGCTACAAGGCACACAATAACCATACATGAAGTTTATGTTACCAAACACCATCTGCCTTTTAGGGCTCCTCTGGGTTAGTGAAATTTCTGTCTGTGTGTTTCATGGACTTTCTTTTCTGCTATTAGAAAGCATAGGAACTTCCTAAACCTCCATATTGATGTAAGATGAGAATTGAAATATTTAAGAAATCTTTGTGCAGAAATAGAGACTCTAGCAACCCATCAATGGAAAAAGGATTCAGAACCCCCCTACAGAACCCTTCATCAGCAAGTAAACTAAGGAAAACACTGGGATGCTGATTGAGAGGGTAACTGAATGAATCAAAATGCAGTTTTGACTGTCCTGATACAGTCATTAAATAACAGCACTCGAATGTCACAAGAAGGTCAAAATGATTTTGTAAGTTGGATCTTCAGGGATCAGTTACACCCTCATATAAGGGACATAGTTTGTTCCTCTCAGCATCCTGATTAAAGGTGTGTAAAAATGGGTGTTGCTATTTAGGAATGTGTTTATTCACTTCAACTGGCTCTATTACTTTTTTCTGCAAATGTGTTTCAGTCTATGGAGATCTGCTGAATAAACCATTCATAGTACTCACAGTCCAGGCTGGACTACCAGCCCCTGCTAAGTTCTCCATCTGTTCAGATCTTAACTAAAATAAAAAGTTTCTCTATTTCAAACAAACAACCTTTCTATACCCCTTTCCACAACAAGATCTTGCTTTCACATATATCCCTCACAATATCCTGTCTTTTTAAATACTGCAGTTTCCCCTGTGACTCACCCCTGACTGCACATGGACACTTAAAACTTTCACATGCATCACATGCCTTTTTCCGAAAGGGAAAGGACCTATGAGGCCCACACTGAACACATCTCTCTCTAATCACCAATGGTATTTAAATTTTTATTAAAGGTGAACTCCAGCACTAATTCCCCTTGCTCTTTGCACTTCAGTCTGTGTTATTCCCACACTTGCCTGATTCAGTTTGTGGGTTGCTAAACTGTGACTGAGCAAGTTCAAATATGAGGCTCTACACAACCCCATTCAAATTCTTGAATGCAGACTTGTGCCATGCTTATCAATCCTGTAGAGCTGTACAAAAAACTGATGTTCTCCTTCTGCCCTTAGAATGTTGACTCTGAGGTCAGGAACAATTCCTTTGGAAATACATTCCTGCCACAAAGTGAACATTGTTGAAAATAAACAGCTGCCAAAAAGTACAGCTCTAAAAGAATTGCTCAAACAAAAAAATTGAAGATACACTTGTAAACAAGAACATGTAGCTGCCTGATTCACAGGTACCTATTGGATTGATTAAGGATATTTTATTATCATGTACAATCACTAATAGTTTCACCAGAGACACCAGTGTCAGCTTTTCTTCTATAGCTATCACAATTATTCAGTTTGGAGTAGCCTAAGTACCAACTAATTTACCCATCTCAAAGCCCCTCAGACTCTGTGAAACCAACAGGATTATTGGTTTTATTTTATATAAATGCATAAATGTTCTCATCTGGTCACAATAAGGTTACAGGGGGTTTTGTGTTATCACACTAAAAAATTTAAAAAATAAATTATATTATTTTTAATGAGTGATGCATTTTGAATAGGCACTTCAGATTGTCCTTAACCAAAATATGGAATTAAAATGTAGATTAGAAATGCACCTACTGAACAATATTTTTAAATTTCATGAGATTTAAAAATCCATCATAGACAGTAAAAAATAGGAAACAGAGTTCAAAAGCGACTCATATCTTTCGTTTTTTGTAAACCAGCATTGTTGGATACCTAAGTATTTCAGTTTTGTACACCATCCACAGGACAGCAAAGATACAGTCAAGATGTTTTGTTCAAGCAGAAACGTTTCCCTGTAACAGAGCTTCCCAAATTACAAGGGCTACACTAAAAATGCTGGGTGTAATAGATCACTTGGCCCTTCACTACCATTCATCAGATCTAAATAAGCTCCTAAGGGGCTCTTAATTACTTCCACCACATAAAAGTTTGCAGTGGATGTGGTTTATCAGTAACACTGAATGTCTTTTAAAAGCCCAACAGTACAAGTGTAACATCTCCATTTAATTTGCATCTTTGCTATGTAAGAAAGTTTTAGGGTACAATTTAGTGTCATGAGTCCTCTTGAAGCTTTCCATTCTGTGAATTTTATGTTTTAGTGAAGTGATGAAAATGTTCCTAGTGGTTTCAGTCAGAATATGGTCTTCACCCTTTCCTTTGTGATTTTCACACCCACAGCTTTGATCTTGTTTTCCTGTGGTGGAGAATGACTTCAGCAACACTAGTATGTTCCAGAAACACAACAAAGACAATGCTCAAAAGTTAAATAAGACTTCTTGGCCTTGAGGACAGTTGGAAAATATAATTTAATACATTTTTACTACATCATGACAACATGTGCTGATCCTACTTCTCCCAGTACTTACAACACTGGGGCTGAATATTGCCATCTGACATATTGATCTTCCTGGAGATTTCTGTTGCTGCAGAAAGGAATTTTAAGTGCCTCTGGAAAAATTTGTTGGTCAGTGTTAGAGGGAATTATGGCCATGCCATTCACCTCTCATTGAAGGAAATATACTTGGGATAAAATCTGTTAAAACCGTATTTTAAGCCAAGATGTTTTTATAGATGTTTTTCCTGTCACAAGAAAGTTCTAGCCACGTATGATTTATCTAAAACTTAGAATTAAAGCTTTGCATCAATTTCTGTCCATACAGAAATCTGTGCTAAATTTTCTGGTATAAATAAAGGATGGCCTACTAAATGTCAAATGCCACAGGGCATAGTTGTTCCATAAAGATATATAGCCTGTAAAGGAACACATACCACCAAGGATTTTCTTGCAACTTCCATGCCCATCTACAGAAGTTTGGACAAGGCAATAAATCAATCTTATGGCATCCATCAATTTAATCAGGCACCTACTTAGAAAAGATCAGAAGCTCTGAAGCCTGAAAAGTGGCATTTTTCCATAGCACTTCATCCTGCACTCAAATGTTGACATGTGAAAGGGAGGAGAGACAGAAATGCAAAGACTTCTAGTCCCACCTGTATTACTATAAAGTTAATAGCTATAAGTGTCCTCGGAACAATCAAAGCCAGCATTGCCTGTCAAACTCTGGACAGAACACAGGCTGGACAGATTTTTGACCTTCCTGTGAGGACCACACTTAAGCCAGGGAGAACTTAATAGCAATAAGCATCTCCAGAAAATCAGATCCTTATGGACCCAACACTGCCTATCAACATGGATAGCACACAGGTTGGAAGCGTTTCTGACCTCCGATATGAGACCACACTTAAGCCAGGGAGAACTTAATAGCTATATCAGCATCTCCAGACAATCAGAGCCGTATGGTTCCAACATTGCCTGTCAAACTCTGGACAGTACACAGGTTGGAAGTATCTCTAACCTCTGATATGAGACTACATTTAATAGCAAGAAAAGAACTTTCTCCACAACAGATCCTGAAATAATATTTATTAATACAAGTATGTGACAGTTATTGTGGGTTTTGTGTTACCGGTGATAATGCTTAGCTGCAAGATTATATTTAATTGATAACAAAAACTCCGAAAGAAACCAGCACAAAACACATTTTACAGAGTCAAGCATACCAAACTCAAGTTTCAATACAGCAGTGTATCTGACTCCCACGACAGACAGAAACTAGCAACAGAAATACCAACTAGAAACATAACCACCCAAAGCACTTATCTAGACACCCCCCCTCAGTAACACAGGGCAATAAAATAGCTTGCACACCACTTTCTCTGTTAACACAAAGCAAAAGGAAAGAACAGAGCTGCTTCTCATCAACACACATGTTGAAAAGGAACTGCACACTTCAAAGGAACACAACATATAATATAAAGTAAAGTATATACTTAGTAAGTGGCAAAGTGTAAAACAAGTTACTGTTAGTAGTATTAAAGTAGCAAAACACAGTTAGTAAAGAAGGTGCTTAGACAGTAAGAATCAAAGTAGCTGTAAGCATAAGATATAAAATAGAATGTATAAAGTAATAAGATTTGTAAGAGAGTAAAGTATAAGGTATAAAATATAAAGTATAGAGAGCACATGGATTCTCCCCCCTACATTGTCTGAAGAGGAGAGAGGAGGCACAGCAAGCTGCTTGCAGCTACCCCACAGAGACAATGGCATTTCTCCCCAGTTTTTCTCATGACAAATCTCTATTTATACTTTTTTTTTTTTTATCCCTTGGGTAGTTTGAGTGGTTATAGACAATAAATGGTCTTAGGGTGATAGGCAGCATAGGTCTGAATGGCTCCCTGTGTATTCGTAGAAGATATTGCAAAGGAGGGCCATGTCATCTCCACAACCCTCCATCCTTTATTAATCTTATCAGTCTGGCTTTAGCACTTTTGGAAATCCACTGGGATGTCTTTTTCTTCTGACTGTGGTTCTGGGAGCATCCCTCCTGGGGAGGGAGAGGGCTGGGGCATTTCCCTGAACTCATCAAGACCTTATCAGGGCTATCATCCCACAAATGTGTAGACAGTGGTAACCTAAAAGTTTGCATTAGTGACAAAAGGAAAAGGATAAAAATTAAGAAGTAAAAAATGGGTCAATTTGCTTAATGTTACATTGGGAGGAAACAGAATACTAAATTAAACAGGAATTGTCATAGTCCATGGATAATGCAACTGTCTAAAGCCACAAATATACAAAACATTTTGGGTGGCCTTGAAATAGGATTTACTGTATTCTGAAAGTTTTTCTGAGTGTTCTTTTAACATGCATTATAAAGCTTTTTTGTCAACAGGCATTCAGGGGAGCTTCACAAATGTCAAGACTGTTTAAACATCACTGACACTTGACAATACAAAGTAAAAAAATAATCCTGGTATGTGAAAGGAATGTAATAAAACTTTTGCCACAATGAATATAAAAAGTATAGCATAGAATAGATATGTTGTCATTCATTTCTGTTAATTGTGACACAACTAAGGCTAATTAGCTTGCAGAATTTATTAAAAAATATATATCTGTCACAGAAAAATCTGCTTTCATCAGAATTCCCAGTTTCTCAGGAGTGAACTGATCTGAATAAAATTTTTAGCAGAAACAATCTGTAGTATTTTGAGCTTATTTTGCTGATGCACAATTTCATCTTTTAGTGTTTTCTTTCTTTTTATTTATTTCTTATTTAACTAAATTATAATCTTGATATCATGAACATTCTGTTGTTTCTAAATAAAATATTGCAGATATTTTGTTTGCAAATTACAGATAACCTGTTAAAGTGCAAGAAGAAAATAAAATTTTGCAAACTTGTAATATTTCAAACAAAGAGAACACTGACCTCCATTTCCTATTGGCATCTGAATACACGTATAAGATTAAACTGTGAAATGAACATTTTTTGTGATGATGATCAAGCAACCACACTAACAACATTTAATAATAAGGATGAAGATAGTATTGTATTGCATAAGAGCATCTTCCAGGAGAAAATCTACTGTTCAGAGACTAAACAAAAAAAAAGAATAAAAAGATAGTCTCCTTTTCCAAAGGGTTTCTAGTCTGAAGAGACAGACTGATAAAGAGAGAGGAAAGAAAGCAATAAAAATGAACAGTGATACAGGATTCGTTGTGAGTTGACAGGATTTGCAGAAATAGAAAACTGAAAGGCAAAGCTCAAAGACAGCTACAGTTGTGGTTTCACACACACTTTTGGAAATCTCTTTTCAAACAATAGGGATAGGCAGGATGATAATGAAGAAATGTTTGTTGTCTGAAAATTAGCAAAGGGATGGTAGGCTCTCTAGGTGATAAGTCAGTCCAGAGATCAAAAAAAAAAAATTGATTAAAATATGCCTTGAAAAGGAAGGTAAGTGACTGAGATAAGTATTGGAGAGCTGAAAGAAAGCAGTGCTTACAGGTTCAAATTCAGCAATGGGAAATAGTCTGTGCTGGTGTCCTTTAACCCTCAAATACAGCTGGTGAACCACTAATGGAAGCAAAGTATTTCTCACCGTATTTATCACCTGTTGGCATAGGACAAGTATCAGCAGAATTACTACTTACCCATTTAGTAGAGAAATAAAAGTCCTTATTTTTCTCTGATACTGTTGCCATTCAAACTTCAAATGTATCTAAAAATAACAAATATAGGATCTAAGGAAATTTAATTAGGGAAAGTGAGATCCACTTACATAGTAGAAAATAAGTTTGACTAAATTTTGTTAGCTTTCCAAATCTAAACCATGATTTAGTAGAACCTTAATCATAGAATATCCTTAATTGGAAGGATCCTTTAAGGATCTTAAGAACTGTAAAACTGAAGAGATAGCACCTCTCTGCATCAGACAACAGGAAATGTATGATGGCTTCTATTATGGCTAGAGGCATAAATAAAAGAAAACCTAAGGATTCTTCTAAGACATTCTCATCTGAAGTAGCAGATGAACTGATCTTGCAATGCCTCATGTCAAGAATAAAAACTTCCCATGAGTAAATGAAAGGGTGATACAATGAGTCATGACAAGTGAAAGATTATACATTCAGTTTATTGTTTCATTATACTCTCATAACACAGCTACAATAACTTCTCTACATTGTTTATATTTACACTATTGGAGGAGTTCCAGCATGTCATGCACTTTCTGTATTTGACAGGGGGGGACAGCAGAACAGACAAGATTGGGAATGACTGAATTGACAATGAAAATCACTAATTATACCTGTAATCAGGGAATTTAGATATCTGAAATGTTTAAATAGATATTTAGACATTTTAGACATTGTAACTGTGATTTCTGCTCAGCTCAAAAAAGGCTATCAGATACTACAGTTCCTTTTACCCTTCAGCCCCTGCTTCATGTTACTCAATGTCCATCATAACACTGATTATGAACTTGGCAATTATAGTTCATCCTATATCAAGAGAAAATGACGTCCCTTAAAATAAAATTACAGCATTCATGAGTGATCAGTCAAGCACACCTTTTGCTTCACTGAATGAATTCTACCTGTGTAGCTTCCTCATGGCAGAGCAAATTAGTTTTGAAATGATGTGTTTATAGTACACACTGAAGGGCAGAGACTGCCAAGCTAGTGCTGTTTTGCTGGTAAAGTCGAGGCAGTAGAAAGCTTTTTAGAGTGTCACAATGCAAATGTGGCTACTTTACTTATAGGGTCATGCTCTCTTTGCTTGATCAGCTTAGACAAAGACATAGTAAAGGACATAGGACCAGAATGCAAGACTATTGCAAGATAATGTAATAATATTATTACAAGATATTTTTAATTATGTCAATAGATCATTACAGCATCATCAGCTTCTACCTACCTCATAGTAGGTAGGACTTACTAACATCTGAAAGGCTGAGTTTTGTGAAGTTTTAAGGTCTATCAGTATAAGCTTCATTCTTTCAACAAGTAGAGATAAATTAATAAGTTTTAAAGTAAGAATCACTAAAGTTTTTCAAACAGAAAAATTGCAAAGGGAAGAGAAAACAGTAGTAAGACAAAAGAAGAAATATGCGTTAAACAAAAAATGGAAAGTAAGATAATTTTGTGTAGCCCATGAACAATTAAAACCTAACAGTTTATTTTGAAGAACTACCAAAATGACTAACTATTATAATATAATTTAAGTCTTGGAAGAAATGAAAAAATACATCTTGACCACGCTACAGCAGGACTCCTTCTATTAGTTAACATGTTGATCATAAATAACACAAAGACATTTTGCTAGTTCTTCTATTTCCACAAAACCTTGCAGGGTCAGTCTTTTACATATAAGAATTATAGGAAAATAGCTGGGGGGGATGTTGAAGAAAATTTTGATTAGACAAAAACATAATTCTCCTTGGAAAAGTAACAAGTCTGGACAAAGACTCAAACAAAGGAATATTTTGAACTGTGCTATTTTCAGATGAGTAAAATTACTTCAGTGTTACCTGCTTTGAAATATGCTTTCCAACTGTTCATCATCCCTGGAGGTGTTCAAGAAATGACTGGATGTGGTACACAGTGCTCTGGTCTAGTTGACAAGGTGGTGACTGGTCAAAGATTGGACTTGATGATCTTGGAGATCTTTTCCAATTTTAATGATTCCGTGATTGTAACTGTGCATAGAAAGGTTTGGATTTTACCTGAGGTAAAATGGGAAATATGAGTAAGTCAAACTCATAAGATGAAAAGCAGTTTTTCATCCAGTTCATCGTTAGCACACCAGAGGATATCTGTCACATCTATGTCTTTTAGAAATGAAAAACCTCTCATTGCCTCATAAAACCAGATGGTTCCTTTCAACTAAGAACCTCTGTTCCATATAAGTGGAGAATGTGCAACAAGTTTTAGTGAGGACTAACAGTTTTACCTAAAGAAAATAAACACAATCTTTCCTGGAGGGTTATATTATTCTCCCTCTTGTAAGTACAAAAAAAAAAAACAAAAACAAAAACCACCAC
>JAWWEV010000001.1:14663964-14675989 GCA_035583235.1 Hafferia zeledoni
ATCCCCCTCTCCCCCCCCCCCCCCCCAAAAAAAAAAAACCCAAACCAATCAACCAAATTAAAAATCCAAAAACCAAAATCAGAACCAGATAAAGATCTGACAACAGGAAAAATTACAGAAGACTAAGGGAGAACACATATTTTATTTCACAAAAGAAAGTTAAATTACCTCAGTGGGTATTCAGGAAAAGAGCACACATAAATGCATAATCATTTGCAACTCTTGGAAACTGACTTACATTAAAAAAAAAAATATAGAGCAGGAGACAGAAATACTTTAAGTTGTAGTTCAGATATCTATTCATTTTAGCCATAATCCACCATATTATTGATGCAAAGAAGGTAAATAAAGGAAGTTCCTACTTACATACATACAGAACTACACATACAGAACTATGGGGAATAAGCCAGAGAATTGCAATGCTCATCTTCGAAGGTAAAATACCTTATCCAGTGAAAGACTCCTGCTCCCCTTAGTACCAACGCAGTGCCTCCATTAGTTACTAAAAACCACTTCATTAGGAATGATCATTAATATTTCTCAAAAACATTTAGAGGACAGAACGAAAATATAGAGAAAATAATTTGTGTTTGACAAGTGCCTATCA
Organism: Hafferia zeledoni; assembly: GCA_035583235.1. Classification (NCBI taxonomy): domain Eukaryota; kingdom Metazoa; phylum Chordata; class Aves; order Passeriformes; family Thamnophilidae; genus Hafferia; species Hafferia zeledoni. The sequence continues at coordinate 14,664,572 of JAWWEV010000001.1, forward strand.
TTATCTCCAAGAAAAGAAAAGGTGGAAAAGGATGCAGGAAACAATCCTTCAAGCTGTTGATACAGCTTTTATGAAAGAGTTAGATCTGCAACTTGTAGATGAAGCTGAAGTATATAGAATAAACACTCTGAGCTGTTTGAGTTCATTTATCTTCTGTTTAAGAATGAGATCTCCTAATCTGATTTTTTGATAACCAAATCTTACACATACAAAAACTGTCACACTGTCTGAAGTTTTCAGTACCTCTAAATGGGGAGAATAATCAGTTATTCATTTTTATTGGGCTGTAAAATTTTTACCCTCTAAACATCCTCCTGTTACCAAAAAAATATAAACATTGTACAAAACACGAGACAGCTTAGCTTGATGATGCTCAGTGAAGCATCAGTGCTGCATAATCTGATTTTTTTGTTGCTTTAATAATGCAAAACATGGTTTCTGCTTTATTACATAGCTGTTAATGCAGAAATGACATGCTTACAAAAGATTTACTATATTGCTATTTGCATATAGGCTTTCTTAATAGATGAGAATGTTTACTGCTCCTTTGAAATCAAAATGTTTAGTCTAGACATCCTACACTGAATAAAGACTGCCATCTTCTGCTGCAGCTGCAGCAGGTAGAGATACTCAGGTTAGCCTTGTGAAAGGGCCATATGTTATACTGGACTAATCTTAGTCCAGCAAGGAGTATCTCCTTTCCCAGTATTGTAATAAGAGATGTGACTAGAGATACTTGCAAAATATTTTTTTTAATATTTATAACTTGCTTTTTAGAGCTGTATTATCTTTATGCTTTTGTTCCCTTTCTGAAGAAGAGGTAGGAAGCAACCAGACAAAGGTTTAAAAAGAATCATAGATTATCCCCAGTCAGAAGGGACTCATAGGGATCATAGAATCCATTACTTCACCTTGCACAGAATAGCCCCAACAATTCCACCCTGTGACAAGGAGTATAATCCAAATGCTTTTTGAACTCTAGCTGGATTGATGCTGTGACCACTAGTCCCTGAGGAGCCTGTTCCAGTGCCCAACCACCCACTGGATGAAGAGCCTTTTCCTGATATCCAACCTAAACCTCCCCTGACACAGCTTCAGGCCATTCCCTTGGGTGCTGTCACTGGCCAGCAGATTTTATGGATTATAAAATGTGTTAACCCACTCAGTTATGAAGAATTAAAACAGATTACAACAGCAACTTCACTACCAGTCTTGCCCCTCTAGCCTGGCAGCATTACTGCTATTACTGACTCACATTTAAAACTAAAGTAGCTTCATTTAGCAACAGTTAAATTGTGTGTAATTCAATAACTACCAATTGAGTTTACTCAAATATCATGTACTCCAGGCACAACATGTGGAAGAGTAGCCCAAGACCCAATTTAGAATTGTGAAAAAAGTGTTTCTGTTTCAGTCCATTGTTTATCATATATCCTACGAACTCTGGGTAATTAAATATATCTTAAAGAAACTTATTTACTCAAAAATCATCAGGAATAAAATCCCAAACATAAAGCAGGTTCAACATTGATTTGTCATCTGATATGAGATTAAAAAGAAAGTAAGCCATGTGACAAGGATGAGCTGATGAACTGTTCTGGATAAGTTTTTTTTTTGTTGTTGTTGTTTTGTTTTGTGTTTTTTTTTTTTGTTTTTGTTTTTGTTTTTTTGTTTTTTTAGAAAGTATTCATTTATTCACATGGAAATACACCTAATAATGTATGACCTAATTTCAAAAGGATAGATTGTTCTTAAAACTTTATATTGGGGTGTACAGGAGTCCTGATTCAAAAGGGCCAGGGGAGAAAATCAGAAAACATATTCACATTGCACTGACAACTCAGAGCCACTGGTGATGTCCCTTCCATGCAAACGATAGGTCTGTGCCCAAATTTCTGTGAGACACATCCTAAGATTCCTCCCTACAAAAAGGATATTCTTAGATGGAGAGTAAGAACTTAAATAGACTTTACATGTCTAAATCCAGACTCTGACCTACATACAATTCTTCCCCTTCTTTCATTCAGTTACAAAATGGAAGAGTCATAGTGAAAGGCAAAGAGACATTTGTTACAGAACAGCTGTTCATTTAGGGTGTAAGACCAGAGCCCAGGTGCAAACTCCCTGTTATGGATTAGGCAGAACAGCAATTTGAAGCAGCCTACAGGTTGAGAGCTGAAACATGGGTCCCTGGTGTCAGCACAAAGTGCCCTGACAAAAAAGCTACTGGATATTCTGGGAGTAGGGAAAGGTGATGAACATTGTTCTTCACTTTCTCATTTCTTTTTTTCTGCACTTTAACTGGATAGAAAGAGAAAGCATTTTTAAAATCTCAAAGCTTCCACAGAACAAACTTCTATATATAGAGATCTAACACCATTGACCCCTGTGAGCTTTGGATCAGTGATACAAGGAGGGCTGGCAATGACATCAAAAACAGGGAGAAAGGAAACAGAAGAATAACACTGATGTGAAGAAAGCAGAAGGGCAAAAAGAAAATTTCCTTGACATTAAAAAGGCAGAACTAGAACAAGACATAGGAAGAGGAAAAAAAAAAATTACTACGTCTTATTTGAGGCAGTGAAGATTTCACCTCAAAAGCATTCATAACTTCACTGTCATTCATAAAACTTGTCCCTCTGCTTACAGATTTGTGGGCACCAGGGGTAAAAAAAAAACAACTTACCAAAGAGAATGAATGAGCTTCTTGCTTTGTTGTTAAGAAAATCTACAGTAAAGATCTATTCATGTGACCATCTTTGCTCATTTTTTTCACCATAAAAAAAGGATTCTTTTTAACTAGACAACCATATTCTTGCTACTAAGCAAATTGTTCATAAATGGCTCAAGAGGAGAGCATAACAACCTTGCGAAACAATCAAAGGATATGGTGATCAAATAACTTTAACACTGACAGGTACAACTTCCATTTCATTTGCTGGCTTAACATGCACACAGTAGGCAATGCCATACACCATTTTTACCCCAAGAATTCTGCACATACCAGTGTTGTTCCTTCCAGATGGCAAGAAAGAGAAGTTGGGACCTGGAGAGCGTGTGCTTCCTCTCTTGTCCCAGTCCAGCTGTAAATGCAGAATGTATTCTACAGCTTTTCTTTGACCTCTCTTGCTAATTATTACCAAAATAGGATCATCTGAGAAAGAGCAAGGTTCTCACTGGTTTGGGTTTTTCCTTTAATTTTGCTTCTCAGAACTACCTGCATGGAAGACACTCCACGTAAACATAACCATACTTGAGCCTTCCCTAAAATGATCCCATGTCACCATGATTACAACACAATACCAGATCTGCATAAGGTAGGTTGATTTTATGATACTGTTTATAATCATCCAATTCTTGCCTGACATGCTTTCTCCTCTTCCTTACCTGAAGACACAAATCAAAACAATCCTGTTTTGATTACACAGTTTCAAGTGCTGAGGATGTGGCTTTTGCAGAATGGTTTGTTCTATTCTTAGGATTCTAAAATTATTCCTTAGTCTCTAACAGTAAACTCCTTCTCAAACAGCACAATATCCTGTTTGCCCAATTCACCTTTGTTAATGTTCTTTGGCCTGCACAATCATGTAAGAGGAGCAGGCACAACTACATAAATAATAATGATAAATGGGAGCTGAAAATGAGCTGGCTGGTTTTTGCAAAAATACAAAATGAGTAACTCCATAATTATATCTAAAAATAGTTGTTTCCATCCTGAAAATACCAGAATTTCCTATGAGACAGAAATTCCGTATTTTGCCAATCTCAGCTTTAGTCTCATTTAAAATAATAAAGTGTTTATTAAATATTTCATTTCCTTGTTTAACTATGCTATTAATTCATGATCTCCTGGGGAGAAAAAAAAACTCAAACAAACAAAAAACCAAAACTAAACCAAAACAAAAACAACAACAAAAAACCACAACAAACCCCCAAACAAACAAAAAATCCCCTGGGAGGTTCCAGATCTGGTAATTCATTGTCTTTTACAATTAAAGTGTCTTACAAGTCTCATTAAAAATGCATATTACACTATATTAAGCATTCTCACCTAATGAATAAAAATAGGTAATAAGTAAGAGAAATAACACTAAATTATATTCTGAGTTTTGAGAGTGACACTCTAGAAATCAAGTTGTCCTGTGCTCCCTCTCTGCTTCCTGTGCACTCCCAGCCTCCTGGCTGAGTGGGGTGAGAATCTGAAGAGTCTCTAACTCAGTATAAATGCCACTCAACAACCACCAAAACCATCAGTGTTTTACAAACATCATTCTGACATTTAATTCAACACACAGCACCATGTCAGTTACTTGGAAAAAAATTCATTCTATCCCAGATGAAACCAGAATAGGTTGCCTTCTAAATAATATTGCAAAATAATGATTGCAAACATCAATCTATTATTTGAATTATTTGTCATTTGGCTCAGTTCTTCCATTAAAACTGAACTGTCATGTTAGTAATTATATTTTCTTGATGTTTCTTTTCCTTTTTCCTAATTATAGCTTCTTTTAAGGTTGGCATTAATCAGTAATGTTTAAAAAAATATAAATAGAGGAAAATCAACTTCTAAAATGGATTCTTTTAGTGTGATAAAATCATATAGGTATTCTTTAAATTTTAAAATGAGTCTGCTCTTGTAAATGTAAAGCTGATTTAGCATTATGTATTTTCAGGAATGGAATTATGTTTTAAAGATATTGAAGAAGAATGAAGGGGGAAAAAAGAATAAAATTTGACAAAAAATCACAATGCTTCTGTCAAAAAAAAAAATTATAATGTTAGGCAGAGTGAGCATAGGGGATTGTCTAGCTCAAATGACATGGAAAAAATCGATAAACCCTTTTAAAGGTACACATTCAAATAAAACCTGACATGTTTTTAGGTACTCAAAAGTTGCTGGAAATCTTATCTATTTTCCCTAATATTCACACTAGTGACAATAAATAGAGTTTTACAGAGACTTTCCTAAAGAATAGTTCTGCACAGCCCTTCTCAAGACAAATCAGAACTCCAGGTCCAAACATTATACCTCCATGTAAAAATTTAAATCTTTTCCTAAAAATAATTTTTAAATTATTTACACCAATCTCTCCATACTACTAAGACAATTATTCAGAGGCATGATATTTAGAAAGCATGATAACTTTAATCATATAGCAGAGAAGAGACATTTGTATAATATTCTATCCGGACATTATAGCCACAGTTTCAAAAAGCTCCCTTCTCTCATTGCTTGTGGACAGCAGTTTCCATGAAAATAGATTAAGTCCACTTAAAAAAAAGATAATTGTACTTTGTGGGTAAAACTGAAACCTTCTTTCGCCTGCATTTCACATGTCTTCTATGACAACGAATCTCCCTATCTCAAAAGTGACAGCTCATCTGCTTCATCCATAGGATCATCAGATTTGCTGATTTTCTCACTGCAATGTGCATATTCAGTGCTTACTTACTGATCAAAGAGTACCATGTTAATGCAACACAGCACGTGCTAATAAGCAGTTTAAAAAAAGCATTTTTCACAAAAAGGGACCTAATACTATGCAGGAGTAATTTCCTAATAACAAACTGTAATTGAGCATTTGGCCTAATTTTGTAAAATGGCAAAACTCCTATTGAGTGTGGTAGATTTAGATCATGTAAATGTATGGATTTCAAATCTAATAAAGATTCTTTTAGATGAATCATATCTTTTAAAAACTCACAGTTTCCAATTCCTTGTGAATCAAGAAAATACTCTTCTCACATCTATAGTCTGTCTATAATACTATCATATCTATAACATATATTGATATTAAAGAGAAATGTGCAAGAAAGTCTGTTTATAGAAAAAAAAAAAAATAACAACCACAAAAAGAAAAACCTCCAGCATCTTCTGTCCCTGTTAAAAGCTCATTTAGCTTTCTGTATTTACATATCAGGCTAAACCTGCAGAGCTAGGATTATATCTCCTGTTAAATTTGTTATGATAGAATGACAGTATTGTAGAATGAATTTTAACTTCAGAGATGTTCTTGGGAACAAGTTTCACAATTAGCTAGACATTAATAAAATCTTGTGTATCACTGTTGGATAGCTGTCTACAGTTATTGTAGTAATAAGGGTTGAAAATAGAAGCTTTGATGTCAGAAAAAAACCTGCTTTTTCAGTTAGTAATGGCTTGTACATATAACTGTGTTAGGCAGTAATAGATGAAGATGCCAAATAGTGCTTCTTGGAGTCCTTAACTTATAAGTTTTATCCTTTGCATGAACTGAGTTATCATTGAATACCCTGAGCTGGAAGGGGCTCATAAGGCTCACCGAGTCCAACTCCTAACCCCAAGAATCACAACATGTGCCTGAGAGCGCTGTGATCAGGAAAGTCAAGCTTCTATTTGAGAATAAGGGCGGGAAAAGCAACTTGTTTTATAACTTATTGGAATAATATCATTTCAATCTGAACTATTCACTCTGGATTTTGTATTGTTCTATGGTGATATAAAGCATTAACTTTCATCTGAAGACATTTATTAGGCATTTTTTTCTTTGGTGACAGAGAAGATGATTCACCTGTCTAGAGACCCTCTTCACACAATTAGAATACTTCTTTTGAGCTCTGGCAACAGCTTCTTGCCTCCCAGCAGGAGTCACTATAAACCAAAGCCATTCTTCCTTTCTTTGGCCACTCATTTTATAACCAATACTTGAAAATATTCTTTGAAAAGTACTTCGCATAAAACTTCAAAGTGGCTAACCTGTGCCTAGGAACAGACAGAAAGCTTAAATGAAAGCAGTACATTTCTGTAAGGACGTTTTTCTGTGGTGATAAAAGAAGGTACAATGAAATTTTTTCTGAATTCTCAGCATTTGTTATGTCATTGAAATATTCATATAAGGAACGAAAATAAGGATTAAACCCACAATATGCTATTTTATGATACCTCAGGGGGTTTTTTGCAGGAATGCCTTCAATTTTCAGACTCAAAAGCTAGTATTTCTTTGCAGTAATAGGTTTTCCTCAGAAGAAAAAAGAAATATTTTTAAGAATTGCTAGACTGTAAAAAAGTCATAGTAATAATACCACAATTTCAGAATAACAATATTCCTATGCAAAGGACTGTTCCAAAGGTTTTGCATGACTCAAGAACAATGGACTTTAAAAAATCTCAAATGTCAATGTATTAAGGTAAGTGCTAGTTAGAGTTCCTTGAGGAACTCCTTTGCCTCTTTTCCCAAAAGAGATAAAAATACAGAAGAGCTGATTGTTACCGGTAAATATAGTATTAAAAGAAGAGTAGCCTAACATGAAGAGGAAGTACGAAGCAGTAAGAAAAGAGTAGAACTGGAAGAAATATGATCAACAAGCAAAAATCACAAACAGGAAAATTAGGGCAAATGATATAATTAAGCATGAGTTTAAAGAGATGGCAAAAACAATGAATAAAATGAGTAAAGCAAACACAAAACCAGTTATAGTTGTCAAGGGATTAAAGAAACAGGAAAATATTTTATAAATAAGTTAGAAGAAAGTAACAGAAGAAAATGAAGATCTGCTGTTTAAATATGAACCAAAAATAACAAGTAATAAAAGACACACTAAAAGCAGATGCTTTATCTTTTTGGGTTTTCCTATTTCCTTTTTTTTTTTTTTTTCAGTTTAAGTGAGATTCAGAACATAATTTCAAAATTATTTGGGCTGTATTTTAAGAATACTCAAGAAAAATTCAATGCATCTCTGGGAACATTTTAAAGTATCTAAATACTGTTTAATCTATTACCTTTTTCACTCTAGACAGTTCACAGATACCTTGAAGCACACATCAGAGTATAAGGGAAATTAAAGAACATGTTATATTTTACCTGATCTTTCACTGGAATGGAAAAGACAGAGATGTGCAAAGAAAACCTAACCAATCTGTTTTCAGCAAATGAAACAATGACTGAAGTTATTATACACTTTATAAACACCTAGAAAATATGATGACATAGATTCAAGGACAAAAATGCCAAACTAGCTTTCTTCTCTATCTAAACATAGGTCCAAGTTAATAGAATAGGTATTTACAAAGATTTCGATGCCTTTCACACACACCACCACCTCATAAATTAAGGAAACTCTATCTAAACAAACAAATAAACAGGAAATAAACTAGAGTCTGGAAGCAATGTGCAAAAGCTTATACATCATTACATTGTCAGGGTTCTGCAGGTGGTTTCCTGTTGAGGTCCTCTCGAGCCTATTCTACTCAGTTGCCCTTGACTAATAGAACAATTTTATGAGAAAATGAAAAATGCATTCACAAAAATTATAACAAACAGTCTGGGCAAGACTCTGAATATTTTAAAAGAGAGGATGCAGGTTCAGAATGGCCATGACAGAAGAGGAAAGATCTTTACAAGAAGCAATGTGAAAATCGATGTGGAGACTACATGACTGTATTTCAGAAGAGAAAATAAAATGTACAAATAGGAAATACTTGGCTATGCAGAAACATAGAAAGTTGTCAGAAAAGGAACTGGGAGGATTGTAGGTCACAACTGAAAGCTTAAAAAATACCGAACTAATTCTTTTATATATTGCTCAGAATGTCATGTGTAAGAGAGACAAGGAAATTATTCCTCTCGATAAAGTTCTAATGAAGCCTCAGTTGCTGTTTAAGTGATTCAAATGCTAAAAGAGAGAGACACTGAGCTCATAGGAAAACTCTGAAAGGAGTGTGGTTTGTTTCATTTAGAAAACAAGAAACTAAACAAGATGTAGATAAGAAACAGATTTTTAGCATTTTTTTTCCTAAAGGACTATGATCAATTATACACCGTAAAAACATTTTCAGGAAGAAATATTTAAATTAGATACAAAGTAAACATCTTAACTTTAATCTCAGAGAAACTTAAGCATTTGAAATATCCTTTGTCAGAGGTATCCAGCACAAATGTAAATTACGTTTTGTGAAGAAACTCACAATTCCTTTTAAATGCATTTTTCTTAATCTCATGGCTCTATACATTGACAAGATCTGCTATTCCTTATTATGTTTGTCAGGATACAAAGCTTAAAAGTTTGTTTTACCTACAAGCACTTAGGAGGCCCACTAGTACAATTTATTGCTGATCTTGTTAAAGCCTACTGATGATTTACAGTGTGTTAAATCTGTTAATGCTCTTTTCCAAAGTCCATGAAATCAAGCTATTTTCAGGACTGAAAAATCAAAATCATAGGACTTTTAAACTGAAATTTATAAATTTTTCACAGTCTTGAGTAAGGATTGGAAAAAAGACCAATCACAAAATCGATTAAGCATTATTTAGCTGATTATGAAATTGATAGCAGTTGAAAGGGTGGTCTATATTTTCAATAACATCCATGGTGATTGGTTTGCAATGGTCAAGCATTTCAATAAATCCACAATTTAATCTGCCTGAATAACATTGCAACTGACAGACCTGCTCAGGAAATAATTTCAGAAAGACCATATATTGAAATCCCTTTGATTTTAGAACATTTTCTCACAATATACTGGAAAACATCAGTACCAAGGATTTTTTCAAATATTAAAGCATTTCCTAGAAGACAAAGATTTTGCATTAAAGAAAAAACAAACAAACAAACAAAAAAAACAACTTTGAAAATATTTGTAAGGTTTTTATTCAAGGTTATCTATTTTTAATTTTTTAATTATCACTAATAAAAATAGGCTTTTTCCCTCAGAAAAGCAAACTGCTGAAGGGATCATTTTCAGTTTTCTAGTCTATCCAAGTTCATCCAATTCACCTCCCCTGGCCTCAGAGGAACTGTTATCTCTTACAGTGACATGAAAACTTCAAGAGGATACCAATAGCAAGATTATTTTTTTTTTAAATAGATATTAAGGGGGAAAAAACATTCTCCATGCCTTACTTAAAGCAAGATTTTTTTTAAAAAATGGCTTTCAGATGAAAATTTTCACTTTATGACATGTCATTTTGCTTTAAATCAATCATGTCATGTCATATAATTCTGATGCAACAAGCCAGAAGACAAAATTACTATATGATTAATCCTGACAAGTCAAACAAGTAAAACCAAAGAAGAAAATTGTTCGTATTTATTAAGATTTTATTTAATCATAATTTGTTCTTTCAATAAATATAGCAGAATTAAAACATATTCAGGGTTGTGGGGTTTTGTTGTTGTTTTTTTTTTTTTACCTATATTAAGATTAGAAAACTATGTACATTTGCTAAAGTAGCTGTTTGAAAGCTGTTTTGACATTACAACAAAGTAATATTATTTTAATTGCTCATTTAGATGAATAATAAAGATATTAAAGTAGAATATTTTAAGCTGTCAGAGTTGCTGGTTTGTCAAGCATGGAGAAGATGGCATATATTAATCCTTAACTCTTTTTATTCTACATATATGTAATATTCTTAACCAAATCCAAGGCTTCCCAGTGTTTGTAGCCCTATGTATGGCAAAAAAGGAATAAATTATCAACTGATCCAAAAAGGAATTGTCAATGGATAAAAGGATAGAACCATAAAACAAAAGAAAAACAAACCAAACCAAACCAAACATTTTTCTTTAGCTATATCCTTATCCTTCTCTTACCAACATTATCTTTCTCCAACACATTTCTTTAATTGATTTCAATGGACATTAGACTGGTCTAAGCCGAGAAGGAATTATTCTTTTATAAACTCTTCTTTAGTCACTGCAGTGAGGTTGCCTATCAGCTCATCTGATGAAGGTTCTAAAGAAATGGGCAACGGAATGTGGAGGGAAAAAATGCAAAATTCACTTGTTAGCAAGGACTATCCTGTAACCTACCAGGTAGCAAGGCTCTTCCAGTTTCTTTCCAAATTCTACTACAGTCTTTATCCCAATGCTCTAAGTAACTGTGTAAATTTCATGCTTCGCCTAACAATAGATTTTGATAAGAATATGCCGAAAAGGAATGATAATCACAATGTGGGGAAAAAAAATAATATTCTGCCATTACCTTATTGAATATTTAATGTTACAAAAGTACTAAACTAATATTATGAAAGCACTAAATCCAAGAGCCTTAGGTAAGCATTATCAATCACAAATTAGCATCTCATTTTATACTTATTAATCTTAATATTTTTTCCTGAATTCTGTGCTAGGTTCCTTCCAGAGATGGAATCATCTATGTAATTGAATTCTGCTTTTCAGAAGATTCAACTAGGAAGCTTTAATCATATTAAGTGACTGTAACTCATTTTTGTCATTATTGAACTACACAATGAGGTCTTGCATGCCAGATTTTAGGCATTGGTACTGGAAGGAAGGACGGAAGGAAAGGACGGAAGGAAAGGAAGAAAGAAAGAAAAGAAAGAAAGAAAAGAAAAGAAAGAAAAAAAGAAAGAAAGAAAAAAAGAAAGAAAGAAAGAAAAGAAAGAAAGAAAGAAAGAAAGAAAGAAAGAAAGA